>CM030833.1:10940880-11388380 GCA_018105865.1 Metaphire vulgaris | reverse complement strand
CATCCAAGACCAGGTAGATATTACCATGGGTATTACAGTATTTGTTCTAAAAAATTTCATTTCCAGAACGGTAACATTGACTTAGCGGAAGTTTGGTGAATGAGAAAATGGAAGCGCTGTTCGACTGTCATAGTTTGAATATCTTTTCGATGTCCGACCTTCAGAACAGACCGTAGGCGATGGACGAAAAGGTCCCCGGCGGTCACAGGGTGGCGTTTGCCGAAGACGGCGGCGCAGCGCTTCACGACGAATCGAACGACGGGGACGGCGGCTACCTTGGGTCCTCCGCCGGCAAGGCCGACAGGACATCCCAGTGGACGGCCAGCCAGAGTCTGCCTCGGTTTCTCGATGGAGGAGAGGGGACCGGTCCGCCGTCATCGGAGCCTCGTAAGGTCGACTCGTTGCCCATCAAAATAATCGACGAATCGTATACGAACGCCGGCGATCGGAAGACTCGAGCGAAGAAGATGATTCGGTCGTTTGGGAGCTTCGTCCAGAAGGTCGCCCGGCAGTTGACATCGGTGGCATTCTACGCTTCGCCGACGTCAAGGTTGAAAGAGGTGGACGTCGGTCCGGACGGAGGGGATTCCGACGCCTCTTCGGCCGGCAGGAGCGCATCGTCGAATTCGCCGAAACTCTCTGGGAGGGTTCACATCCGCCTGGCGGCGTCAGAGGCGGGCGAGGTGCCGCCGGGGGTGATCGGAATACACAATCACGGCAACACTTGCTTCATGAACGCTGTGCTTCAGTGCCTGAGCAACACTGAACTTCTGCTAAGCTACTTTATCATGGACCAGTACAAAGACGACATGAAGCGCAGCAATAAGCACACTGCCAGGAAGTTTGGCACAAAAGGAGAGCTGACCGAACATCTTGCAACACTCCTCAAAAGTCTCTGGACATGCAAGTACACACCGGAGATTTCAAGCAAATTCAAGGCAACAGTTGCTAAGTATGGTTGCCAGTACCGCGGTTCATCTCAACACGATGCACAGGAGTTTCTTATTTGGTTGCTTGATAAAGTTCATGAAGACTTGA
The DNA here is from genome assembly GCA_018105865.1 of Metaphire vulgaris. NCBI lineage: Eukaryota > Metazoa > Annelida > Clitellata > Crassiclitellata > Megascolecidae > Metaphire > Metaphire vulgaris. Next base: position 11,387,342 of record CM030833.1, on the reverse strand, counting down.
ATATTGCGATGAAGAAGAAGTATAGAGCAAACAAGGTTGTTTTTATATCTACTTTAAAGTAACTCCCAATCTGCTTTAAATAGCAGTCACTGTCTTCTTTGCCACGAATCATAAGTGACTGCACAGTACATCCATTTGAGTCTTTTGGGAGGGTTTTAAGGAAGCCAGAAGAAATGAAAATCTGGGATTGGCCCTTTGCTCAGATAGCCAAGAGCTGTTTGATGTTCATCATTTCTTGTGTGAAAAAGAAAATGTGTTTGTTAGAAGTTTGCCTGGATTTTTTGCTTAAAATTTTGGGTCTTGGTGATGATTTTGGACTCTGATTTGTGTAAGCCATGTCCGCCCTCCAGAGTTTGGTTGAGGCCCTTCTGATGACTCTGAAGATCATCAGTAGTCGTTGCAATTTTGCCAGTAGAACAATTTAACAAACAAAGAGATATAATTGTCAGCAGAATTATTCATTATGCATCTGCTAGAAATTTTTTTATGACTTTCTTGCTTGTATATTTTAGATATTTTGAGTGATTCCCTTCCTTTGGGGTGTTTTGCACTAACTGATGTCAACTACTTTTAAATTTTTTATCATGTAAAGGATGAAAATTAACCATTTAACTTCCACATACTTTGGATCTACAGTATATGCAATGGGAACTGGTCTAGCAATTTAAGAGTTAAGATATGTTAAGCAACTGTTATATTGTTTGTCTATATGATTTTGATCATTTTCTTTTTTTGTTTTTCAACATTATTTCAATAGAGTAGCCATGGTCGTACAGACGAAGAAGTTGCTGCCGAAGCTCTGGCAAACCACGCTCGCTGCAACAACAGCTTTATTTATGATATTTTTCAAGCACTCTATCGCTCGTCGCTGACATGTCCGAATTGTTATCATCGTAGCACAACCTTGATCCATTTCTATCTGTTTCATTACCCATTCCACACAAAACCAACCAACCAGTTTATGTGACTGTGGTACAAGGAAACGGAACATTGTGCCGATTTGGTTTCCTGTTCGAACAGGATTGGCTAGTGACAGAATTGCGTCAGGCGACATCACAGAAAACTGGAGATCCCATTAATTCTGTGAGTAGTTCAGAATGTTTACCTGAACTTTTGCAGTTTGTTCATTTCATTGCCATGATGTCATGATTTTTTATTCAACTTGAGAAGAACTTCTAGTTGAAACTTAAACTTAAAGCATTATGTAGTCTGATTTGCTGATAATATTGTTCAAAATGACTACTTGAAAATATATATTGCAAGTTTAATTTCGATTTTTATCATTGTGAATTTTTGCAATTAAGCATTTTGTGCCAAATTGTCCACTTTTGCTGAATTGAATCGGTTGCTGTTTGAAGGTTTCTGACATGAAGTATTCAGAAAAATTTGGAGATGGCAAACTTAGCGATATTAGTTACAATGCGATGAAGCTTAATGGTCTAATAATATTTGACAGACTGAGCTTCAGAGTTTCTTTTCTCATTACTTACATGATAACTTGTGGCCATCTATGTGCTTTTGATCCCATTTATTTCCTCGGTATGTTTAATTTTTTGAGAATTAATGAATTGTGATTGATGTTGAATAAGGTCATCCTGCTTGAAATTGAAAACAGCGGAGCATTTCGAATCATGAATGACAGCTTCGTAATGAATGAATTAAGTGAAAATGTCGTCATCTATGCATTGAACACACCATTTCCAGTACAATCTCCAGTTTCGCAATCAACCCCTTGTGATATGTTATCTTGTGGTGCTGTTGTTACTGGTCAAGATGTTACAGTTGTAGTGGTCAAGAAGTTAGTTAATGGACCTGAATCCCAAAGGTATTTGTGGCAGATAAAATGTGGAATTGTTTGGAGTTATGATATTTAAATGTATAATTGTTATTCTAATAGAACTTCATCCATAATTTTGAACTGGATTTAAGGCATTTTGTACTAAAAATTCCAAATTGTTTACTGCAGGCTCTGGCTTAACTCACCTTGGGGAATTTCTCGATTATCTGTAAGATAGGCAATTGCCTTCGGGCATCAGTGTGAAAAAAGTAAGATTAATTTAATGGATGGCAAATTTTATGTAAACACAATTACTGTTAATGCAACTATGTCTTGGAATGTGATTTTGTTTCTTTTCTACATCTTTGCCACCACCTGCACAGGGCCACTGAGAGGGGAGCAGGGGAGGAAATGCCCTGGGGCCCTGCACCATTAGCCCAAAATGTCCACAGCTTCCATTAAAAACCAATCTCTCAGTTTTGAAAATATGTACCTTTGATAAAGTGCCAGCCTTCTGTTACAATAGAATAAGTTTTTATGAGTTTTGTTTAATTATACAGTAGTTGGTCATTATAGCTTTAATATATTGGTGGTTGATTGTCACAGCATGCAAATTTATTACCTTGACTTTTCCAGATTTGGAGCACCTTTGTTGTTTGAGTTGTCCAGTCATATAACGCTCACAGAATTAAAAAGGAAGATTTTGCTGTCTGTGGTGCGGCTGGTGCCCGAACAGGATGCCATAAATGATGTAAGTGTGGTTTTCAGGATTTTAAAACAGATTTTGCATTAATTGATTAATTGACATTAGATAGATACATAAAATGGCATAAATTTTGTTCATAATTGGTTTTAATTTGCATTATAGAATGCCCAGATGCATTGGCACCATGAGGTATATTTGTGTAAGCGGATAGTTCTGAAATTATTAAATTTTAATGTTTAAAATTTGTGTAGATTTTGTTTTGCATATATATTACTGGCTCAGATTAGGTAACCGCATAATTACGCATCAGTCTGTGGTCATTAGATATTTAAGTGTTAACTTCCCAGGAATGAAATGTACTGTAAGATCAGATTCAATACTGTGACCTTCCAGTTGCCAATTCAGAATTTTGCAAGATTTTATCAAATTGTGCCGTGACTTTTCATTTATTTTGCTATTTATGTACATCTGTTAGTTTCTAGCTCTTTTGCTTTTACCATGCATTTTACTCTTCAACATGTTCTTTTAGCTGTGTGTTGTCTGAAATGATATGTGACACCATTGTAGCTTACTTAAATTACTTAAATCACGAACAGTGCAGGTTGTAACAGATAATAGTGGCATTAAAGATTGAAAAATCTCTGCCCTTGGTGAATTTTATGGAGAACTTATTCAATGTCTGGCATCCATTGTAACTTTATAGATCACGCTAACTGTGAGTTTTTGTGTGGATTTTGTGAAGAACACATTTTTGTTTATGGAATTTGCAGCTTTCCACTGAGATGGTGATTTGGTAATGGTGTTGCAGCACTGCAACTTTATGTCCTTTTATATTCACGGACAGACCATCGCCACTTTTTTACCACTACCCTCAATTCACAAATTGTGATTGTTCTTCCTTCAGTTTTGAATAAACATATACTGATGCCACGTGTTTCTTACTTCTGAGAGTTAACTTAGTAACTTAGTGAATTTCTTTATCATAATATATTGTGTAAATGCTACTCCTGTATTCATTTAATTGTGGCTGGCATATAATTTATTTATTTGCATGTAGGTGGTTAAAGAATCATTTTCTCTGAAGTTTGATGAGACTGTTTTATTAGAAGACATTGAAGATTATGCTGTTCCGCTGATGTCTGAGAAAATCAAAGAGTATGACTGTTATGGTTTACTTAGCACATTCGCATGTTCTATTTAAAAAATTGTCTTTGAGTAATAATTAGTTGAGTGACACTCTAGCAATTTCAGAAGTATGTGGCACTTTCTAATGAATGAATTACCTTTATCAAATGGAAATAAAATGTGTAAAGAAATTAGTGCCCTAATTTAGACTTGTTAACCTATTACCCCTAAAACTGATATTTTGGTTTGGTGGTCCGTTGGAAATCCCCATCCTGTAATACACATTTTTAGTTTGAGTGCTTTGACCGGCCCATTTGAGTCAAATATATCAGTTTTGTACTTAACCCCTTAACCATGTATTTAACTGTAACTCAATGTAAAATGGACGGATATATCCGGGATCCCCAGTTAAGGGGTTAAGGCAACTGCACAATATTTAGGTGAACCGAATATGATAATGTGTGCTAAAAATAATCGTGGCCAGACAAAGTGTCCGGGGACAAAATGTCACGGGTTGGGGTTAGGGTTAGGCTTAGGGTTACATTTTATTCCAATTACATCTTGTCCGTGACATTTTTTTCTAGGACATTTTGTCCTAGCACCAAAATAGTAGCTAGGAACTGTCCAAATAGGTGTGGCAATGTTTGAAGCACTTTTAGCGCTCATTTACTTTTCACATGGGTGGCATCCGGCCTACGCCCTACATGCATACTGCATGTAAAGATAGGCATCATTTGAGATTTCATCTCTGTGGGACTGACAGATGCTTTTGTTGTGACTGGTATATTAAAATGGAATATTAGCGATAAACTGTTGACTGTTAGTGATATTATTAACACAGTTCTGTTACTGACTCTAGTTGTTAAAGTGGTGGGAGAAGGAACAGGTGTGCAAGGAAATGGAGTTTCTGTAGCAACATAGGAGCAATAGGTTTAATATGTACCTGATATTCCATGTATTAAAAATTCTCTGAATTTTTTTGTGATAAATTGTGTTAAATTGGGAATCATTTTATGAAAGGTTAAGGTCACTCCAGAGGCTCATACCCACCCAGAGGAGAGCTGAAGGATTAGTGTTTTCATTTATTTAATGTCTTCAGATGAATAAGGGCAGTTTCAACTTTCCAGCCTTTTCCTTGCCACCTTTCCTTCCACCTAGTCAGTGTACATGCCTTAGTTGGTGTTGGATATGCCAGCACAAACTGCACGTCCATTAGCTTCCCAGTTTCCTTTAGCTGCATACTCATATGCAGCTGAGTCGACTGAAACAACCAGAGTTTCTGCCACAGGCTGAGGTTTAAACCTCTGACATCAAAGCAGGCCAATTTTTATATTTCAGATCTGCAGTAATTAATTTGGCAATTTTGCTTTATGTGTTGGATTGCTCTTTTTCTCCTTAACAGAACTGGCTGGTTGTCATTATTATGATGTTCAATAATGTCCTTTATGATCTACTTGTAGTTTTCTGTAAGGCCCGTCACTGCCGTTGAGGCCAAAACAGATCCCTAGATGGATTTTTTCCAGTTAAGAAATAGTTGCCAAGAGTTAGTATTATCAGATTGAGTTAATTCTGTGTAATGCATGCAGTTGCATTTGTGGCATTATTATTATCTTTTGCTGTTCTTACTCAGAGCCTTGTCTCGTTTTCCTTCTGATTTTGGACCACGACATGTTCTTCTTTGTGCAGAATGGGAAACAAATGCCACGTGAGGCTATTCTTTTATTTGCTATTTAATTTTGAATGATCAGCTTATATGTCATATATTGTGTAAAATCAAGGGGTTTGCTAGAAGATAAGCCTCTTGAAGAGATTAATGAAGTTATTATTAAAGTAAATGAATAACTTTGATATATTTAATGACTTTTGTCTATATTCACTTAGAAAATTTAGATTTATGTTTAATTTTGGCACCATCTCTGCAAAATAGGGCATTGTCTGGCATTTCTTTGATAAATACTTGTTACCATCATGCTGATCGAAAGCATTTTGATTTCTCTTCAGTTTCCCAATGTCCATAAATGAAAGTGTTGAAGATCATGAAACAGTTCGTCAAATGAAGTCATCTCTAAATCAGTCATCACTTGGAACACTGGATGAGTGCTTTCAAGTTTACACTCAGGAGGAACAGGTGAGAGTGATTATGCTAAAGGGTTATTGCATGCCAACTAGAACACCTTTGTAGAAGTGACATGTCTAAAATTTCTTTAAAATGCTTATCATACCAGTTATGAAAATCCCAAGTTTCAGCTTCGTGTTTTAACCTGTTTTGAAATTATGACTTTTCAAACTTAAGGTGCCTTGCCACCTTTTCTGCCCACACCTTTGCAGTTCTTCATTTGATATTGTGAGAGGATCGGAGGATTTTTTACATCAGATGATCCTCAGACAGAGCACAAAAAGTCAGTTTATAACAGATAGAAATGTTGGTGCCATGCACAGTGGGATTGACAAGACTGGTGATACCATTTAGAAGCCAAAAAAAACAACTGCAACGGTAGATCTCATTCTAGCAGATAATGAAAATGATTTGGCTAGTTTCTGCAAAGTGATCTCTCCTAAAAACTGACGTCTATTAAAGGTGATTGTTTGATTCACAATTGTTTGTCTTCTAGCTTGGTCCTGACAATGCGTGGCTGTGTCCCAGTTGCCTTAAGTACCAGCAGGGGACAGTAAAAGCTCTCACGTTGTGGTCTTTGCCAGAAGTTTTAGTCGTTCACCTGAAGAGGTTTAGACTGGTATTTATGTTATTTTGTGCCTTTAAGTTTTAGTTCAATACCTCTCTTTAACCCTTTGACGGGCACCCGCGGGTTAATCTGTGCTGTTGGTAGCAGTTGTATGGCCACTGCGGATTGTCCCGCCATACATTATAAATAAGCACATTTGCACAGGTTTGATTTTGCATATCGTTCCAAAAATTCTTGCTTCCTGTCAGAATAAAATGGGGTTTTTTACCTTGTTAATTACTGAAAAAGACTATTTTTCTGAAAATAATGCTTCCAGTCAAAGGGTTAAATAGTTTTGAACATTGAAGCTTCTTGTACAATACAGTTTTAAAGGGGAAATTCTGAATGGAGTTTGATTATTGTGGATACTATGGATTTGAAACAAACTAATGATTTCGAAAGACAGCAATAAGTTTTGATATTTGTGAGCAATAAGTTTTGATATTTGTGAAATGCAAAGTAGACTGGTATTTGAGTATATTGATTCCAGTACAGAATCGGATTAACTCTTGTTTCATGTTCCTGTCTTTCTTTATTCAATTTATGTAGTGTTATTTATGGTTAAGAAAATAGATTTCTGATAGAAACAGGCATCAAATTTATAAGCTTTTGTGAGCTGAACAGTATTCTGGATAGAGGCACTTATCCATGGCTTCCCAAGAATTTGTGTAACTGTCATTTATAAGAAAGTGCACTATGGAGTGTGATGTGTTGATGTTTCAGCTATTATTTTCGTTGAACTTGCCGGGGTTGGATATATAGAAATTGTCATGCTATTGCTTTGTCTTGCTTTGCTCTGCTGGATCATTTTGTTTCCTATGTTTTGAACATGTTACATTTTGTCTGTTATTTTTGAAAGTTTTAAAAAGCTAGGCGATGGTTTGTTGTGTATAGGACACAGTTCATAGAACAAAGCTAAACACTCTTGTAGTGTTTCCGATCAATGGCCTTGACATGCGCAATCATGTCCAAAAAGCCAATGCCACAACGTTACCTTCAACTCTTTCCCGATCTGTCAAATCGGGTTCTCGAACAACGTGGAAGCAAGGAAGGAAGACAGTGGACTCTGAAGACTACCTCTATGACCTTTATGCTGTCTGCAATCATTATGGAGATATGCATGGTGGACATTATACAGGTAAAGCAAATTTTTTAAAAATTTATGGGCTGTATAAGTCATACCTGTAAAAGGTGTTTTATTACATTATTTTTCCGTATTTATTTTGACAGTTTCATGGCTAATGACAGTGCTAACACTTGGTTTGTGCAGTACTAGTGGTCTGCAAATTTTAGACCCACGGGCCATGTTTGGACCGCAGAGATGTTTACTTGAGTCATTGCTGAAAATACCCCATTTCGGATGCATTTCATATTAGGCACAAGTTTGTAGAGCTGTGTGCACATGTGTGCCTATAGAATTTCCTCATACATATACTCTTAGGCAGCAGTAACAGTTAGCTATTCTATTTTGTCTGAGTGTGTAAATGGGATCGATTGAGTGCAGTGCACCAGATGAGCTAGAATACAAGGTCAGGTGACATTCCTCTTCTCATTTTTCTATGCTTCCTGCTTAAAAGAGGTCAATAGTGCATGTTTCTTGGCACTGTACTAGCTCTGACTAGGATGGACAATTGGACTTTGTCCTGGATGACTCTCTGCTGAGTTCTGAGGACATTGACACATGGTTCTTTCACTGGTTTACTTTGTTATTGAAGTTCATTTCTGTTGTGCAGTGCATGCAGCTGTCTGTATGCTAGCCTAACCAACAGGAATGGCCTTTGCAATAAAGAAACAGGCCATAAGGTCAATCTTCAATACCACTTTATGGATGTCATTTGGAAAATCTGTTCTGAATTTAATGATGAAATATCATCCATGGAGATTCATTGTATTGTGTCACAAAATGCAGCATTACACCTCTCATTAGTATGGCATTATACCTCTCATTAGTATGGCATTATACCTCTCATTAGTATGGCATTACACCTCTCATTAGTGTGGCAATATTGTTCATTGACATTAAGTTCTTTTGCCTGACTTTGTTGATGATGTAAGAAATTAACTGCTTTCTAATTTTCTACCTCTACTGGATATTGCCCTCAACTATAAGAGTTAAATCCTTCATTGTGAAGCAGATTGAACATTAATTAATAAATGGCACTGTACATTATCAGTCAGAATTTTAATGTTTGACCTTCAAACAAAAATTGTTGAAAATATCGGCCCTTTGTGTGAAAAGTTTGTGGGCCACTGTTGTACTAATTTGTTTATCAAGTAATGGAGGTACGATCTCTGGTGACAGCTTAAGATTTGAAACTCAGATGTGTACTGGTAATTTATTCTTAAATGATCCAGATTAAGTTGGATTGTGGCCTAACATCATGGCATTCACTGTTTTGTCAGCATTCTTTATTTTCAGCTCTTCAGGCAGCATCCTTCTTATTTAGCCTCGGTTTATTTTATTTTATAAACCTTCAATCATTTTAAAGCGACATATTTACTTTATGGTTTGGTTCTTATTTGAATTCTTGTACAGCTTGTTGTATAACTAAATTGTGCAGTTACAATTTTTCCAGCATTTTGTAAAAATCTCTGTGACAAGAAGTGGTACTCGTATAATGACAATAAAGCGACAGAAATGCGCGAGGCAGATGTGATCACACGTGCTGCATATCTTCTCTTCTATCAAAAGCGTGCCACAAATTTTCCAAGAAGTCACGATTGGCTGAACACATTAAAGCAGGTCGACTACAGTGTGCCTCGAGCTGTAACTAGCCATTCACTTGACGACCTACTTGATGGAGGTTTGATAACGTTATGCTAGTAGATTGTACTGGAAATAAGTATTGCATATGTTGCATGGCAGCAATTTACATCTGTTTTGTGCCTGGAATGTGGAGTGTAAATTGCTTCCCACACCCCTGAGCTACAGGTGTGGGAAGCAACTCTTATGCCACATTCCAAGCGCAGTTCAGATATCTCACGCAGGTCAACTTAAGGATTTTTTTAAGAACACAGAGGCTTGGATTTGAAAGATGTCCAATTCACATAGGGTCCGTGTCTATTCCATACCTGAGACTCTTCACAGGACTTATAGCATTTATTAAGTACAGAATCAAGCCAAACACGGCAATATGAAATTTTGAGATAGATACTCTTTCTATTGGGTTATGCTTGGTCACTTGAGCTTTGCCAAAGAATACTGCAGCTGACTTAACTTAATAACCAACAAATTTCAAATTAATTAACTTTTATGCATTAAGCCCTTGACTTGACCACTGTTTCAAAACAAGTTCCTTTAGTTGGCTTGAAAAGAACCTTCCAGGTGTCACCACTAAGGGCTGACTAGGCCATAAGCTTTGCAGGGCCTCAAGTTTTACAAGTTTTATTTAACCCTTCTCCCAGAATGGTGGATTTTCAGTTACTGCATTCTATGAGCAAGGGGTATAAACAATTAAACATGCCTCTGTGCAGTTGGCAAGTCACTTCTACACGCTGACACCTGTGAATTAGCTATCTAGGGAGTGTCTTGTTCTAGGCATTATTATTATTATTATTATTATTATTATTATTACATGGTTGTTAATGCACATTAATCGTTCACTAAGTGAAGAATCATAAGTGCGGGGTGAGTCACCACATGACCTAAACAGTGTTAAGCCCATCTGCAGAGTGCAGTTTTCAGTTGGCATTTAAAAACAATCGGCAAAACAGTTAAGTCTGAAGTGACAGATTTTGGTAGATTGTTCCAAGCAGACGGAACAGCGTTGGTAAAGGAACGGTCGGTGAGAGAAAGGCAAGTGTGCCACTGTGTTTGTTAGTATTGGTGTTTTGTTATGGCACTCTGTTAAGGCCATAGAAATTGGTCTTTGGAAATGTATGATTATGCTACTGGACTTCTGTGAGATATTTCAAGTGATTTGAGTGAAGTTCATTGTCTAACGTTTGTAGACTGTGACACCAGTGTGGCTGACGTGTCTCCAGACGACGACTTTCGTCGCAACATTCCAGTCTACACGACTCAGAGTCCTCCGGATCGGATAATACGACGTGCATCGGCTCGACAGGCCAAAGTTGCTGGCACAAACAAATCACGTGAACCTAATGGCTCGTTGTCTTTGTTGGAATCTACTGCAGCTTCTGATCAGACAGAAGCATTGTCCCGCTCAGCCACTCCAGTCGTGAGCAATTCAATACCGAAAGTTTCTGAAACGGCCCCGCTGCAATCAGACCAGTCAGTTGCTGTCAGGACGAACGGCAAGGCTTCAAGTGACGACGACAGCCGGTGTTCATCTCCTCCACTGCATGAGACCATTGCATCTGTAACGGATTGTTCTGTAACTGGTCAGGAAAGCAAAAGCAAAGACACTGTGTCACGTTTAACTTCAGGTTGCAACTCTGTTGCCAATAATCATGCTGCATCAACTAAATCGTTTTGTATGACTAGCACATCCTTATGATAGGCAGGAGAAAGGTCTCGATAGACCTCATCATGTCCTTACAGCCCACAGCCCATTGAAGGAGCCATCCACGTGAGCATTTTTTAACTTCTCCCCTGTCCACAGTTTCTCTCAATTATTTGCACAATAGTTGCATTGCATCAAAACTTTAATTATGGAAACACGAAAGGTGGGTGTGGGTTTTGATCGCGCATTTTTTCTTTGTAGTCTTGGCACTCTATTTCAGTCTTGTGGGCGATGACTTTAGTAATGTAAGGTCATCTGAGCCTCCTACTTATGTTGGGCCGCTTTGTAAAAGACCAGACTTAGACCTAATAATTGTCTTCTTTTATTTACGCTGTTTGGCACTCTCAGAAGGGAGCTACTTTTGGTTAACCGTCTCTTTTATCTGTGGACATTATAACTTTAGATCCTAAGAATTGTGGATTTCTATTTGGTTTTACATTTTGTCATTTTATTGTATTCTGTCTCTATCATCTGTTTAATGCAAGGATTTCTGGAAATCCATGGTTGCCGATGCAGCAATACATTGCACTTGAATAAGAAGATTTCTTTTAAGTGAATTCTATGGTTTCGCTAAATGCTAATTGTTTTGTGATACTTCATCGAGTATTGCATTTGCATTTCATTTTGAAAATTGAAAAGTGTTCAGTTTTTATCATTTTTCCTGATTGATTCAACCGAATTAATTCTTCATCATGTAGAGAATTTGGAATGTGGTTCCTTGGGAACATTTCTTGCATTCCAGTCTTTATGCATTCTTTTTCTTTACAGGCAAATTCAATTTCATAATGAGCCGGTTGTGATTGTTTTGATGTGATTATTTTTGTGGCATACTTTGCATAGGTTAACTCTGTTTGTTTCAATTTGTATTCATATGTATTTATGCATAAAATGAGATTTGACTGTAACTAAAAGGTAAGTCTAATTAATCTCTTCACCCTTTGACTTGAGTCGGGTCATAATAATTGTACCTGGACTGTGCTGCCAACAATCAAATCCAATTAATGTCTTGTTTTTAAAGAATTTTTCAGGTTGATATTGATCAGTGTTGACATTAAAAATTAGTTTGTAACTTTATATTGATAGAAACCGGAGATGAAAAATTATGTGGCATTAGGAGGAACATACTGTAGTGTAAAAAGCAGATTGGCTTTATTGTTAAATCTGAAAATGGGTTGATATTGCCAGTGGACAGCTCTCATTGGTTTTGTGTATATAATTTCTAATATTCCAGTTTGCAGCTATGTTAGAAAATGCTGTAATGCAGGTTTTACTGGAGGTGTTTGAGTTTTGATTTTCTGCTGTCTATGCTGGTATTACTCGTATGCTTGTTATTGTTATTATACATCTCTAATCAATTTGATGCCAAATGGTTCATCCAGTGTTAAACTGTTGATATAATCATGTTTAACTTTTTGAAACTGCTATATAGTTTTATACTTCAGTAAGTCAATTAGCTTATATCACATTTAAGTGGGCATGAAGCAAAATGGATAGCAGCTTTGTGGAATAAATGCCTTACGGTCTTTGTAAGTGTATTCATTAAATATGTATGTTATAATAGTAGTTGCTGAAACACAGTGTACTTATTATAGAAAACTATCTCTGCCAATATAGTTAAAGCACAAGAAAACATGATTGTGAGTACTTAACGACTTATAAATGGGATTTTTCACTTTCATTTGGTGTGCAATTGTTTATAAATGAAGCCGTGAAATAACTTCAGGCTCAAAGAAGAAGGTACCAGCATATTTGCTGCTGCAAAATTTCAAACTGGTCAAATACACTGTTGTAGTTTGTCATTAGTGCGATATTGCAAATGACTTTAAGAATTCTGGTGTTTCTTAGGTCACCTTTTGTTTTTGCACAGCAATCTGTTAGGCTTTGTTCTGACATTCTTGTGCTCTCTGGTTTGTGTTGTGCTGCGTGCATGTATTGGTAATAGGATCGTATTTCTGATGTTTAGTTGGGTTCTGCTTTGCCTTACTCTATTTCTTTGGGAAAAATATTTATTTCTTAGAGTGGTTTGGCTTGGTAGCCAGTGCACATATGTGTCTAGATTAATTATCAAGTGTAGCTTAGGTCAAACATGGTTAATGTTGCATTAAAGGCAAAATGTGTGGTATTAAGTAAATTTGATCTTATGAGGAGTTTGGATTTGATTGGGAATTCTCTGGCATTTAGACAACTGATTTTAAGCAGGCACAAATCTGATGATGTTTAAAATGTGCTTTTTATTGAAGATTCGTGGCATTTTAGATTGAATGTTGAATTTTTTGATGACCTTGTTTCTTCCATTTATATAGTGCCAGTTCTGGTTTCTGCTGTTTAGTTTTATCTGAATATAGTGCTTCTCTGCAGCTAGCTACTGTGTAGATATTGAGCTGTGCATTTTTTATGATGTTTTTAGATGCCCAACAACTTGTTGGCAAATCTTCTGTTTGAAAATCTGTGAAGTTTTGTAAATATTTCTGGTCTTAATAATTAATATTAATTGATTTATTAATATTAATGGGATTAATAAGTTTTTAGTGCAATTTTTTTACTTCTATTGTTTTTGTAGTTTAGAGTTTAGCCTGTTTATGCTGTAAATACACAAATTGGTTCAATGCCAAATTGCTTAGGCAAACCCTGCCCTGCTATGTTCTGGAAGATTTACTTGCAGCTTGTCTATCAGTGTGAGGTGTGTAAAGGTGCAGCCATATGAAAGCTGCCAGATCAAACAACTAATTGTCAGTTTCGTAAATTGTCAGCAAAAATGTGTACATTGTAATCTTGTTAATATGTGAATTCTAACAAATTTTTGTATTTATATACATCTAATTGTTGGAAAGCTATTTTTCATAACTGTGACTGATTTCGACGAGATTTTGCCTCTTAGCAGTTTCCAAATTTTAAAACAAACTTACACTTTTTTTCCTGTGTCAAAATTCTTGTATATCTAGAATTGCATAGGCTTTTGTATCTCTCTGGAGTGGCCTGATTGCTCTAGGTGCTAGGTAAGCCATCGAGCTGTACATGAAAGTCCATTTCTTCAAAGCTGGAATATGAATGCCACTCCGATTTGCATTTAATCAGTTCAGAATCTGAATTTGAACCCAGTATGGTTGATTGGCTATGAAGAGACTATATGTGGCCAACAGATACTACGAATCTGATTTTTCAATGATGATGATGGTGGTGATGTTTTTCTTTACTTCTTGAGCTGTGTCCATGTTTCTATACAAGTCAAAGTGTTTTGATAATTTGGTGACAATTTGGATGTGTTTGGGTATATTTTTTGGACATTTGGAAAGTTTTTGAAATTTAGATATAGAGTTTGCAAAGGTAAAGATGAGTAAGGAAAGTCTAAGGAAGTTTAAATCATTTTTACAATCTGTTCTATTTTCAATTTTGTTTTAGATGCTTAAATTGCAGTTTTAATGGGATTTTTAAACATTTAAAACATGTAAATTTAAAGCATAAAAATTTCCTTTAGCATATTGCCTGTACTTATTTTTATGAATACTGTTGTTAGGCCTGATTGACAGTATACATATTAATTTGAATAGATATACTGAAAATTTGATTTTAATGTTTTTTAATGGATCTAATGGGCAAGAGTTACTAGTGGAGTGCCTCAGGGTTCGGTGCTTGGGCCATTGCTTTTTTTATATATATTTATATATATATATATATATATATATATATATATATATATATATATATATATATAGGGTTATGATATTCATGAATGACTATCCAAATTTTACACGCTTGGATTTTGCCAAATGATACTAAAGAGACTCCAATACTAAGATGTGCGAAGAAATATTGACTCTGGATGATTTATCTCCAGGAGGATCTGAAGAAGCTGTTACAATGGTCTGTAGACTGGCAGATGCTTGTTAATACTGTACACTGTAGAGCAGGGCCTTTTTAACGTGATACACAACATGTGCAGTGATTAATTGAAAACGGGTAGTGTTAAAGTGACAACGTGCAGTAATAAAATATCATTGAGAATTTAGACGATTTGTAATAGGATTTTGTGCATTGGAGTCTTTAAATCACTATGTACGAGTTTTACCATGTGCAGTGATTTATTGACGATGCTCAGTAATAAAATATCATTGAGAATTTAGACGATGTATCTAAAAGAAACTCAAAAATTATCGAAACTAAAGACCAATTTGCCCATCACGTTCGGGCGTCTTGATAATGACAGTGCGAAAGTGTCCAACTGTTATTATTATTACGTGAAGATCAATGTTGACAAGTCTTTAAAAAAGAAAAGGTAATGACGATGCTCGTTCGCTACTCTCCAAAATTATCGAAACTAAAGACCAATTGCCCATCAGGGGCGTCTTTAACCAGTGCGGGGCCCTAGACGTGAAGATCAATGTTGACAAGCAAAAAAAGAAAAGGTAATCCTACGTTTAAAAAGTAGTTTGCGCGGGGCCCCGGGCACTGTGCCCGAATTTTTACATGTAAAGACGCCCCTGTTGACCATCAACTTATGTAAATCATGCGCGCTCATTTGTTGCTCGTCTAAGCTATTTATTCAGTCTGCATAATAATCTACTTGTCGGCTTCGAGCAGCCGTGGACGCCAGGTAGCCCAACGCAAAGGCCGTCGGAGCATTTGCTAGGAGCTCTGCTGCTATTAATAGCCGCGAAGTGCTCGTAGGCAGCGGGCACAGGTGGGATCTGTTATATGAATCCCTCCGCACAATATCTTTTCACCGCGTATTAGAGATACTGCGGCTGTTGCATTTAAGTGCCTTGGTCCGTCCGTCTGCCTGCTTGTCTGTGTCTGCTTGTCTGTGTATGTATGTATGTCTGTGTATGTAGCCTATGTCTGTCTGTGTCTGTCTGTCTGTCTGTAGAGCCAGATGATTGCACTGGCTTGTTGCTGATGTTGCAAGCAATGGATAGTGGCGTATAGGCTACTAAGCCAAATGCTTAGAATAATTGTTGAGGCCACCACGCAATCCCTCCACAACCTATCTCTCTCTCTCTCTCTCTCTCTCTCTCTCTCTCTCTCTCTCTCTCTCTCTCTCTCTCTCTCTCTCTCTCTCAAGCTCCATACGTGATTCTCGAAAATAACGTTTACAGTTTACGACTTAAACGTTTCGCTTTTTAAAACAAATCCATCTTGTGTCTTTTTCTTCGCATTTCAGACCATTCTATTGGGACTACGGAACGGAATTCATAAATGGCAGAGGTTTGAAACTTCCGTAAATACTTTGAACAAGCTTCAGGACCAGCAGAAAGCTGCAGAATAACATTAGATGGGTCTGCAGTCATGTCTATTACTTCCGCTTAACCGCGTTGTTAAAGGGGTGCCCTCGTATATATAAAGACTTTTAGGATGAATTCTCTCATGATTGAATTGTATTAACTTCGCCAAAATGCAAAATTATTGAAATCATTTACGTGTGTTTATGCTAATAGACGTAGGGGGTCTAATCTGAGTAGGCCCTAATCTCTCACCGTGTTTCCTGGTGTCGACTGAGACTGTTAGCTGTGTAGACCTATGTTTTGATTTATCTTATGCGTTTGGGATCTCTTATAATGAAATCTGTCGACTTCCAGATGAACCTCAAGTCATCAATAGTCAGTCAGGCATTTTTTCATTTGGAATTTCGCGCCTCTCTAAAATTTTGCGCCCGGGGCGGCCGCCCTCATGCCCCCACGCTACGCCACTGGTCACTGCCGATGGACCATGCATCCCGTCTGATTGTGATGATGGTTTCGAATATTTAACTGAACTTTTGTGAGAACGGAAAAGTTTTTGGGCTACTACACGAGCTAAATTACGAATAGTCGTTTCTTTGAATTGTAGTCGCGACAGTGCAGCAACAACATGGCCCACATCAGGGCCACATGGCTCAGGGCCAGGCCAAGGCCTCGAGTCTAAAGGTCCCCACGTCGCTCGTTCTTAGTAGTTTTAAGCAGAGAAATTAAATTATCAGCATGCGACTGTGCAGGAATATCTGGCAACGGAATGGCATGTAGGCCTACAAGAAAATGGCTAGGAGAAATAGCCTTTTTCCATCTATTACTTATGGAATCTATATTGGCGTAAACGTGAATGAAAATGTGGGGCCAACCCATATAGGTCTGTCTTCCTTTCCCCATGGTAGCCTCTCAAAAAGTGGGGAGGCACGAGCCTAGAGGCCTAATAGATGCTTAGGCCTATGGGCAGCATTGGGCACCTATGCTGGTGTCCAGGGCCGCCGAGAGAATTTCCGGGTCCCGGTGCAAAAAATAGTCACGGGCCCCTGACCTGACAAGTGAGTGAAAAAGTCGATGACCGTTTTGCTTGTCGGTCTTTTTCAAAGCAGAATTCCGTGTCCTCGTTACAAGTACAAGTCTGAAAAAGCGTTCATGACCTTTTCTTTTTTTGCATGTCAGTCTTTTCATGTTTTTATGGCATTAATTTCTTAACATCATCGGCCCGGGCCTCTAAGCAGACATTCGCCGGGACCCCTGAGCTGAGCTCATGACGAAGATGACCTTTTTCCGTTGTCGGGGTCTTTTTCAAGGTTCAGACTACAGTTAATACATCATCACCGGACCCGGGCCCCTTTGAGCTCCATGGGCCCCGAAACACTGTACCGGCTGCCCCCTCTCGGCCTCTCCTCAGGCCTGCTGGGGTCTAGCACAGTTGACGCAACTGCAATATAACCAATGATTCCTGATTTTTCTATCTAGGCCACAAAATCATAAAAGTCATTATAAAATCAATGTGATTGTGTAGGATAATGCCCTGAAGCAGTGGCGTAGCAGCAGTATGGTCCACGTGGTCAGGGCCAGAGCCCCCGCTCAGAATAAGTTTGAGCCGTGGGTCCCGCAGTTCAGGGCTACGTTACTGAACTTACTGAGTCGTGGGAATCCAGAATGTCTCTTAGTTAGCGGTTAGTCTGTGCCACGGTTGGTTTCATTGGGCAGGATCTGGAAGACTTGTACAGCCTGGACAGCCTGGATGAATGTCATTCGTTGGTGAGAATTCTGCGCTTAACCCCTTAACTGGGAACCCCGGATATATCCGTCCATTTTACATTGAGTTACAGTTAAATACACGGTTAAGGGGTTAAAAAGTAACTCTCGAAGCGACTTTGAGTTTCTGTTTAGAGGGAAAATCTGTTCTTAAGGAAAGTTGCATTTATTCTGAATATGCAGGAACAAAGTCACGACTCACTAGAGGACATGAGGGCAAAGAATGAGATTAGGCTACACACCAAGACCATAATGTGAATGAATTTATGGGTGAAACATCATGGTTCTCAAACAGGGCAGACCCTAATGAACCACTCTCAACCACATTATTATTATTATTATTATTATTATTATTATTATTATTATTATTATTATTATTATTATTACCTTGCCTCTCGTTTTAGTCAACTTTCGAAGTTATGCATCTCCAAGTTCACTGTTTCACTATGTTTACTTTGTTGCAGATGAAACTGTAGGTAATCACGCGGCATTCCGTGATAAAGAAACTCAGCCGGTCATCTTTAGATGGAGGCCGACTACGACCTCGCTTCCGTTGCTCGCGACTTCCTCCACTCGACGATCCTCGACTCAGAACTCTCTGTCGAGGAAAAGAGAGCGCGGATGTCGCAAGTCATCGACCGCGGCGACGCCGACATCGGCCGCGCCCTCGGCGACGACGATTCCTCCTCCTCCCTCGGCGGCGGCGGCGTCTTTCCGTTGCTGCTCGCCGTAAATGTCGGCGACGCTGAACTTGTCGAGTTTCTCGTCGACCGAGCGGCCGACGTCAACCAGTCCCTGGAGGAGCCGCACTTCGGCCAGGCCGTCTGTCCGACGGCGTTGCATCAGGCGTGCCTTGACGGTCGGCTGGATCTCGTCCAGATTCTGATCGAACACGACGGGGTCGGTCCTCCACCAGGGCGTCACCGTTCGTCGTCGGACGGTTCGTCCCGTCCTACCTGCGTCGACCTTGAGCTGACCAACGCCCGCGGTCAGACGCCCTTCCACCTGGCCGTCGAATCGGGAAACTCCGACCTGGTGAGATACCTGGTGGAAGAGGGGGGATGTCGGATCGACGCCATCGACGCAAACGGCAACAACGCGCTTCACATGACGACGAGCATCGCTCCGGTTCGATCGGCGCTCGACATGGTCGACGTCCTGATGCGTTTCGGCGTCAGCATCTTTCATCGCAACTGCCTCGGCTTCTCTCCGGTGAAGCTGGCAATGCTGCTCGGCAGAGACGAATCGGCACGGTTCATGCTGGCGAGCATTCCGCACCACCACGGACAGCGACTGCGAGAGGCCGGCTTCCATTCCCTGGAAGCAGCCGTGATCGGCCGTAGGCGCAGGACCATCGCGTCCCTGCTCGATCGACCGTCGGGGATTGCGTCGACCGACGAGTCCCTCCACCTCGTCGTCCTCAACTCCCGTCTGAACGGCATCCTCGCGCAGCTGCTCGGCTGTCGGCAGCTGAGGGCGCTGATCGACGCCAACGGGTCCCTCGGCTTCACTCCGCTGTACAGCGCCTGCGCCGGTCGCAACGCGGATGCCGTCCGGATGCTCCTGGACGCTGGAGCCGATCCGGACCGTCCGTCCCAGCGCCAGCACGTCCTGCCTCTGAAGAAGGCCATTCTCCTCAACGACCTCCCCTGTCAAGACTTCTGCTCGACTTCGGTGCGTCCGCCTGTCACTGCTCGAACTGTAGTCCGCTACTGCGGCGGCGGGGGCACGGTGGACTGTCGTCGACGGGGGGACCTCAGGCCGCGCTGCTCGGTTTCAGAGACGGAGAACTCGACCTGCTCTACCTCGCCCTCTTCACGGACATTTCCATCTGTCGATTGTTGGTCGCCGGAGGAACGTGCGTCTCGTCCAAGGCCCTGCAGGTCATGACCGCCTCCGAGCATAGGATCATCCGCCTCGATCTCTACCGTGCCGGACATCACGGAATCCTTCGAGCGATTCTGTCGACTGAGCAGTCATCGGATCCCGTGGACGACGACATCAGCGCTGCGTTGCTTTCTCCCCCGCCCTTGCAGCTCTTGTCTCGAACGGTGCTTAGGGGTGTCTTCGGACCAAGGGTCTACTGGTTCGTTCAAAAACTCAGTCTTCCGAGATCAATTTCAAGTTATTTGCTTCTTGAAACGTGACGTTTTCAAGCTATGAGCCCTCCAATAGACCTGTCAAATTTGACGACACACCGGCGCAAGCTTGCTTCGTGTAAGAAAATATCAAGATACTTCATACTGAGGAGTCATCCGAACTCAGTTCACCAAATCGGATTGCGTCTGGATATTACCAGGCCAAATGTTTACCATAACAAGCGCGGTCGATCTCAACCAGTGTGTTGAACCTCCGACATACCGGACATTAGAGATTCGGCCATCTTAAAAACTCAGTTCTTACTTTGAGGAAATATTGCTTTAGGCGACGTAATTTTTTTCTCTGTAACATAATAATGAAGGCACTACACTGTGCAATGTATTGAATGCACATTATGCACTGAGTTTGTTATTATACTTAAACGCATTTTTGCAACGAAAGCGTTCAATTACTCTTTAAAAATGAACGGTAGAAAGTCATTAAGTACAGGATAGAGTTTTATTTTTCAAGCTGATTCAAAATGAAATCGATCGTTTCTGCTGTTTTTCCAAACAAACTTATGTATTTTCAGCGGCTTCTATAGCCGATCGTCCTTCTAGAGACGAGGCCATCAAAATGTTTGCAACTTAGACTTTGATGGTTGAATGGGTAGCATTTACAATTTTATCTTATGGACTTTTCTATCTTAAATTCCACGTTCCACTCTTTTGTTTGTTGTTCTGTCGACAAGCGTGCACTAAACTTTGACTAAAATGCATTCATTCAATCATTTCGTTTTCTCTGGGATCCCTTGTCGCGACTAGCGTTTTTCAGCCGCTGTTTAAACGTTTACACGAGTCTACTGCTATAGCTCCACAAAACATCTAGTATACTTTGACGTGCAATAACAATGATGATGATGATGATGATGATGATGATGATGATGATGATGATGATGATGATGATGATGATGATAATAATAATAATAATAATTTTTTAAATTTTAACACTGGTTTATTTCCAACAACAAAAAAACATACTAGTTACATACATAACACGTAAACCAATCGCTCACATTAAACATTTTAGAGCATAGAAAAAATAAATAAAACGAGCAGAGAATTATTCTATTAAATGATATATCATTATGATCATTGTAAATGTTAAAAAATAATAATCAAAAGACAAAGTCTTTCCCGAGCCTCACAGGATCATAGAGCGTTGTTATGACCCTCAGTCATGCGTGCAATTCCATGGATTCGGGGCTAGTGCATCGCGTAGCGTACCTGTTTGACTATTCGCAGCATTTTGCCACTGCTCCTCATTTTATCGCCGCCCTCTGGCGAGTAATGTTAAGTCGACCATAGGGCTCCCTCGGGTCTCGAACCATGATCGTCCGGAGGAGGGTTATGAAAAAAGTAACATTGCTTTTTAAAAGTAACCTATGGTACTACTGTAAGTTAAAATATGAATTCATATAAGAATCCGATAAACTTTCTTGTAGCGCTAAATAATCTATTTTTGTTTTTGACATAATTATAGGGAGGTCACTGAAAGTTTGACAGTTGTTGACAGGGAGAGGATCAAATATTGCCCAAAAACTGTTGACGTAATTAATGGACAGTCCCTATGGTTGTTATTATCACCAGGGCGCGATTTGTAGGAGAAGTGGGGAATCTCCCCCTCCCCACTGCCCAACTACATCCTCCCCACTGAGGTGTCTACTGACATCCCAGCCAGGGAAGTCAATCTCCCCCTCCCACTGTGACAGAAAAATGCATTCACCGTCAGCAGAGGGAGAAAAATTTTTCAGCGCTTTGCACCGAGCATGAGTAAAAGAATTAAACTTGATGTTCGGTGATAACTGGGGGACAGAATCAGGGCTTTTTGTGACGGTACGCGCCGGTACGGCGTACCGGAACCTTTTTCAAGGTGTGAAAAAATTTTTTTCTTGTGACCTTGCAGTTGTGATTTAGCTAAAAATTTTAAATACTTAATAAATGATATGCATCATTATGCTTCCAAAATCGCTTCTATGTTAAATTCTAGCCACAGACCACATAATCGTAATGGAAAAGTTAGGCAATCCACCGTGAGTACCGGCACCTACTTTTTTACAAAAAAAGCACTGGACAGAATTATCTTAATCTTTGAAAAATTTACCTGTGCTGTTGGTTAAACCATTTATACTTCGTCGTGGCAAGACAATAAAATTGACAGATCATTATTTGGTGACAGAGCAATAGTTTACCTATAGCAGAACTGTGCAAAGTAGATCCGTCACTAGCCTTGGATTAGTTCCAACAGTACAAGAAGAACAATGTGAAAGCAATCGGCAATGTGCTTACTTCAGTACTCAGTAGAATTCAAATTCTGTCTATCTCGTCAGCTGAATGTGAGTGGGGCTTCTCGTGCATGAATATAAATGATACACTAGTTAGAAATCAACTCGGTATTCATACACTTTCATCTCTTGAGTATGCGATGGACGACATACTGCCTCAGATGCACCAAATGGCAAAAAAACTGACAAGACATCTGTGTCAATTCCTGCCATGACAACTCTGTATTAGTGTTAATGATACTTGCTTGAATTTAGTTGCAGATTTTCAATTGTTGCAACTTGCAGTTGCACTATTACATTTATGGTTTAAATAAATGGTGTGTGACAATTTATACAAATAATATTAAAAGTTAGATCAAAGTACTGTGCATTAAACCGTGCATTTCCCATGTCCCCCTTCACTGCTCACCATGTTCTCCTCCCACTGCTCATCATGCCCCCCGGATGATATTAATAATACTTAATAATGATAATAATATTTATTAGTATCACTCTATTAACTTGTTCACCGAATGATATTAATAATACTTAATAATGATATAATGATAATAATATTTATTATTATTATTACCTAGTTGTTAACTCGCGTTGAGTCATTGAAAGTGAAGAATGGTGATTTTGTTGGAGCAAGCTTAGAGCGGAACAATTTGTCAAGAAAAAAGATCTCTAACGCAGAGGCTAAGGTCAAATTCGAACCCGATACCCTCTGGTTGCATGACGAGAATCATACCACTACTCCAAAACGCCCTCTGAATAATAATAATAATAATATAATAATAATAATAATAATAATAATAATAATAATAATAATAATAATAACATTAATAGTAATACTTTTCTATACAGGATGACAGTGGCGTAGCCAGGATTTCCGGAAGGGGGGTTTTGGTTTTGACTTTTGATTGTAACCAACTTTGAAAAATCTTGACAAGTATAAAAAGGTCATCCTATCTCTTCCCTTCTAAAACGTGTCCTTTCAGATGCTGACAGGCAAAAAGTCGTCACGCCTATGGCGCTGAAAAAATTTTTGGTCAGCAGCCCCAAGGGGGATTTTGACCCTTAAAACCACGTCCGAAAATTAAAAATGAATGGAAACACATTTTAAAATTTCTTTCGTCGTCGCCCAAGAGGGTTTAACTTTAAGTTGTAACCCCCAAATCCTCCTTGGCTATAAACTATAGGATGATGCCTTGTATGAAGGAGTTTAATAATCTGAGAGGATGTGTGTTTTGTTCTGACAGCATCCTCGTCATCATCATGGTCGTCATCTTCATTGAAATTAACGAGATTTTACTTTACTTTAAGTCACAACAGCATTACTTTTACCACATTCGCCATCATCGACATCTTCACTTTTGGCAAGAGGAAGAAAATCACCAAGTCGTAAAAAACGTGATTTAGGCTGCTAAACAAACGTCCGCGCATCTGACCTCCGTTGACCTGACCTTGAACCTTTGACCTTTGACCGAACTTGACGCACTTCCAGTGATATAAGGATCAACAGTGACGTGGCCAGAGTTCCGGAATAGGTTGATTGAAGGTAGTCAATATTGGCGCTATACTAATAGTCTGGGCATTTCATTGCATTAGATTACAGGCTTAAAAACGCACTGGAATCTCAGAACGAAAGACGGAAAGCACAGCCAGAAACAACAGAGAACGAGAGAGAGACAGAGAGAGACAGAGAGAGGGGACAGAGAGAGAAAGAAGTAAGAGGGAAGGAGAGACGGACAAGAAGAGAACTGGGAAGGAGAGAAAGTGAAAAAAATGAATATCGTTTAGTGACTAGTAGTTTGAAATCAGAGCTGCCGTTTGTGCTGCAGAAGCTGTTCGCTTCGAAGCCTTGCTCTCCTTCCCTCCATCTCTCTCTCCTCTGCCAGTGTCTGCTTGATTTACACTTCGTGGAAACTGAAGCCAAATGCTGCTCCGTTCATCTCCTGCGCAAAGCGTCAGCGCTGAAAGTTCTTGAGCGACGACACAAGGAAACACAGGCTATTGCACTTCATACACGAATGTACGATATTCCGTACATATATGTATATATATAACATATTCATATGCGTATGTGGTACTCTTACATGTGTATGCTTATTTATATATATATATATATATATATATATATACGCACACAGTATATATATATGCGCATCTTAGGCTGCGTGCTAAGTTTACAAGCAGCATAAAATACAGTCAATTAGAGGAAATCATTTTAGAGGGTATTAGCATAGCAATTATAAGTAACTGACAAGGCAGTCGCACACAAACACTATCATGCAATTGAACACGTAACAGAGCTGATGAATTATTCACAAAAGACGCGCAAAGCCTCAAACTTTCTCCCTCCCTAACTTTGTTGAAATTGTCCATGCAGCCTCGCCTGGGAACGTCTTCGCGCAGTCTCTTCCGTCGCAACAGGATCCGCAGCTGAGTCACTTGAGCCTCCGTCTGCAAGATAAAACCATGACTCATTTGGAGTCTTTATTGATTTAGAAAAACCATTATAATCAGATAATTAGATCCCCTGCTCGACGATTAGCGTTTAGCAGTGGACAGTGCAGGCGGGATTTTACTTTTAGTATGTCTTTAAAAATACATCAACGTTCGGTGGCATACAGCCATGTGGGGGCATGGGACGTTTCCCAGGGTTCCTTGAGGGTAAATGTTCTTTACACGGTCCCATGGCCGCGAATATACAGTATTACTGTTCTGAAGTTGCCATAATAGTTTCTCTGTAGAGAAAGGCCTCGAAACTGGTCCACAGACTAATAATTAATTGAACGCCTGATGTAATAAATCTCCAGAGCCAATGCTCGCTCCACTGCCAACGAACTCCGTCTTAATTACTAGAGAAATTTGCTCGACGATATAAATAAAAACCAGGGGCGTGGCGACGGGGATATATCGGTATATATACCCCCAGTGGCGGCTCTAGGATTTGGCAAGTGGGGGGCCGGTGGGGTGGCAACTTCTAATCATGGGGGGCCAACCATTTGTTGTTTAAATGTAGCATTCACTGGGGAGGCCAGGCTCTCAATAGGGGCACGGGGCCCCTGGCCCCAGTGGAGGAGCTGCCACTGTATACCCCCAAAATCGGACTACCTTAAAATTTTTAATGCGTTTTTAAGATTTTCAAAGTTTTTAAAGATTTATACCCCCCATCACATTATACCCCTCCCCAAATCAAATTCCTGGCTACACCACTGATAAAAACATGTAACCTTGATATCTTTGGCCTACAATCAGCCTCAGAAGTAGTTCTTCTCATAAGATTTGAAACGTATATCCCCAAAATTGATACCCGTGGAATAATCGTGCCATAAGATTTTTTCTTCCGTTTATTTTATCTTATTTGTGCGCACGAGCAGAAGGAGAAGAGCTCTCCGTCAGTGCACCACGGTTAGCATAAACCTCTTCTGGCATAATGCCACCGTTCGGCTCTGCGCTGTTCCTTCTGCCTGGAAACTAAAGACCGCCGCCTCTCAGCAGAAAAGCAGTTCCTCTGCTGCTGCTGCTGCTGCTGCTGCTGCTGCTGCTGCTGCTGCTGCTGCCGCCGCCGCTGCCGTCAATGGTGATCGCCCCCTATCCTCGCTCGCCGCTTCGCCCGCCCGCCCGTTCAACCCACAAGGGGAGGCAGACAGTTGCGGAGCGCCGGTCTGACCGTGCGAAGGACGGGGTTCTCCTTCGGTTCGAAAGGAGTCGGAACAAAGAGAGCGATAACAGGCAGAGCGAACGAGGATCAGTTCCATCGCATGGAAAATGTTTCTCTTCTAGGCGCCTGCTGTGTTTCAGACGGCGGTCGGTGGAGGGCGACAGAGGGGCGACTTCGCTCAACCCTAATCGGAGGATCCTCGAGTGATCGGGTGCATTTGGGGGGTAATGAAGGGAAGGTACTAGGATGCACAACGAAGGAGAAGAAATATGGGTGAGACTGACTGGGGGCGGGCCGTTCGGTCTGCGACTGGGAGGCAGAAGTTCGCGATGGGAGCCCCTGGTCGTTGCTAAGGTGAGTGATTCGAAAATAGCATATCAATGTACGTAGCGGCTGTTATTTCACCCTATAGATAAGCAGCAACACACAGTCTCATGCTTGGTGTGAATGTCTGTTCACGGCTCTAAAAATGAATGTCTTATCTTGGATGCTAAGAACATCATATAGTAGGCGTTCGGTCATTATAGATGCCCCAGTGGGGTCACTAAATGATCGATTTCTTCGACTTTGAGTTCAGTTGTCCCCCATCGCATCAGGATCTCCGCCCCTTTCCCATCTCCAAAGAATAAACAAAGCAGCATGATCGAACGAGAAAAAACCGGTATTAAACGACTGGTCTCTTCTCTTGACTTTGAATTTCAGTCAATGTCCAGTGCTTCATCTAGACCAGGGGTGGCCAACCGGCGGCCCTCGGGTCATCTTCCCAAATAAATTTTATTGGTTCTATTTATGCATACAATATTGAGTTATGAGTATAAGACTTTTAGTTCCAATGTCAAATTTAGTGAAAGAGCAACAGTTAGTTTAAACTGCTGTTTAATTGTAACTGTTATTAGTCTGTTACAGTTAGGCCTACTGCCGTTACGTGACAGCGGTAACTGTAAGCCTACTACTGCTGCTGCTGCTGCTGAAAACAATGATCTGCAAAAGACGCCAAACAATGCTGCCCTCCGCACGCTCATCAAAGTTTATAATGGCCCGCTTTTTGCAAAAGGTTGGCCACCCCTGATCTAGACTCACTGCACCTGGGGGAATAAAATTGGACGAGGGGAGGTGGCAGGTTATGGGTTCGATACTTGGCCCCGGAAAAAAGGAAAACACTAGCCAACAACGATCGATTTCCGTTGTCGTCTCTTCCGTTTTTTTCATAAGGTCCATTCTAATTTCTGTGGAGTCAGTTATAGTGGCTCAAGTTTCAATTTCCAGAAGTGAATTTCCCCCTGGAAACATGCCTACAGTCAGTGTATATGAAACATCGTTTAAGCACACTGCATGTTACCGTAACAACATCAAACATAGAATTGCTCTGAAAAATCAAGCGGATGTGCCATAGAATATAGATATGAATGAAAGACAACAGTGCAGTGTGCGGTTCCGTCGAATCATCGAAATTCTAAAACTTCCAAAGATAATCACGAAAATGAATGGTGAATATCAAAACGACTCCAGTAAGATGACGTTGACCATGACTACATGAGTCAATCTGAAAATGGACTACATTATAAAATTTTCAATGAATAGTTTTAGCATCAGTCTGGTTTGGGTGATAGCCAACACCACCTCTGGGAAGGAGTATAGGGGCAGGAGAGTGTCTGTCACAAACCGGGGGTATAACCACCCGCTGAGGTGTAGGAAAATCTCTGGGAAACT
This sequence comes from Metaphire vulgaris, assembly GCA_018105865.1. NCBI lineage: Eukaryota > Metazoa > Annelida > Clitellata > Crassiclitellata > Megascolecidae > Metaphire > Metaphire vulgaris. Next base: position 11,359,783 of record CM030833.1, on the reverse strand, counting down.
GCAGCGAGCCTCGAGAAGCAATGCGCTGTTGTCGTAATGTTTGCCTTCGTGTCGTCTTCTTCAGCTGCACAAGAAGAGCAAGGCCCGAACGGCCGGTGTGCGTGTCGGCGACGTCGTCCTGTCAATCAACGACAGTCGGTGTGACGTCATGACCTTACAGACGGCCTCTGATCTCGTCGACTTCTCGCGAGATCTCAGCCTTCAGCTGTTCAGGTCAGTAACGGTTTCCGGAGTTCGTTCTCTCTCTCTCTCTCTCTCTCTCTCTCTCTCTCTCTCTCTCTCTCTCTCTCTCTCTCTCTCTCTCTCTCAGTGCGCATGCTCGGTCAGCCTCAGTGACCTGTCTTCGCGATTCTCGAACTGGATTCACCCCGCAGGTGAAATCTTAACTCTGCAGAAATATTGTGCGCATCGTGACGCATTGGGTCAGTGGACAAGCACTTGCGTTTTGAGAATGACGATTTGAGAATGACGAGAGAAGAAAATTCCGAAATCGTTAAGTTTTAATACAGGTATTGTCAGGTAGTCATAACCGAGTCAGTTTTGGCGCCCCATCTGGTCGGCGCACGGGCCACCGCCCCCACCGCCCCCACTCTTTCGTGCACGCTATTGTATAACGGCAATTGACAATTGCCCATTTTGACAATAGACCATTTTGCTCGCTCATATTTACAAAAGTGTATTACCTATCAAAATGCTATTAATAGAACATAGTATGAGGTCACTGAATAATTATTTAGCGCCAACTTTTAACTGTTTTGCGCCGACTCTTCAGGTCTCCGACAACCCAAGTTTTAGAGCACGAGACATCATCAGTACCATCATTTCGCCAGCATCAGCAGCCAGCCGGCAGCATCTCGATCCCCGACCTTCTCTCCGTTTCTCTCTGACCCGGAATTCTCCTCCACAACTCACCTTCATCCACGGCAGTCGACCACCGAGCTCTTTCGTCACCACGTGACGTCGCTTGACTCGCGTCATCAGCGTCGCCTGACGTCACCACTGACTTCGAGTGACGCGGAGCTACAAGACGGGATCGACGGAAAACGGAGGACAGGAATCCGGTGCAGAAATTCGGGACGGGAGGATTCGAATCCAAACTCCAACCGGATAAGACGGAAAAGAGTGGGAGAGGTGGAGGAGGAGGAGGGGGAGGTAGAAGATGGCAGCCAGGTGAAAAAGCCGGAAGACCTGAAGTGAAATGGGCACCAAAAATTTCAGACGGTAAGCAATAATTTGTCAATCTTTATCGAAATTTTTCCGTTTGATGAAGTCTATCGATTTTTTTAAAAAAGTTTATAGAAAGAACTTGTAGTCAAGTAATATAGGGGCCTATCGTCCAATTTGTGTTTTCGTCGTTATCATCATAATCGTCACCACTATTACTCGCGAAAATCTTAGAAGACGAGATGAATAAGTATATCTTCGAACTGAGACGTGTTTTGGAGTCCATGCCGTTACATTTGACAGCGTCCGTGCGTTGAAATACTGTACACGTGGGCTGTTTTAGTATCAGTACCAATACGTGTTTTAGTACCAGAAAGCCAACTGGAAAATGCAGAATGGAACGGAGACGTCAACGGTTCGATTCCAAAAGTGAAAGAATTCACTCCACCTTCCATCCTACTTCCGAAGCCGCCTTCCTTTACTGCCAGGGCCAAACCGGACAGGTGGCAACCGTCCGGATCCTCCCAGATCATCGGCGAAGCAGCGACCGCAGGGCCCGAAGAAGCGCCGAGACCCGAATCGAGTCGACGCTCCGACGCCTTCGTCCACGAAGTCGTCATCTGGTCATCAAAGACAACCGAGGTCGAGAAACTGCCCGGCGACGATTCTCAAAGTCACAAAAAGCCGCTACCTTGGCAACCTAAAGGCGACTCGAATAGAGTCGATAGAACGGAGGATTCGCAAGCGCCTGCACGTTGGCAACCGAGTAGTCACGGCAACCAGCCGACACCGGTTACTTGGCAACCACCGCGGCCGACAACGACTGATTCTCGTGTCGCCAAGGCAACCGATGCCGTAGACCAGCCGTTTCGCTGGCGTCAGGAGACGAATAACGAAGCCAAGCAACCGCCGACATGGCAACCGCCGCAGCCGACCGTTGTCAAGGAAACCGAAAGCAAAGAACCGTCAGCTTGGCAACCGGACAACGAGCGTGTCCAAGGTCGACGCAGATGGCAACCAACTCAGCCACCAGAGGACGCGTTGGACGAAGGACTCGGCGGAAGTCATCGCTTGCAGGATCGTTTAGAAGAACCTCGAGGAGCGCCGCAAGATGGCAGCACGTCGCCAGCAGTGACGTCACTGTTCCTGCGAAGAGTCGTTACTGACGGAAGCGCTCTGGTGGCCGGAAGCGGAAGTGACGCGGACGTAGCGCCTGACGTTTCGTGTACTGGAAAAAGTTCGTCAATATTTTAAAACTACGTTTGTTCTTAAATTTCGCTTTCGTTTTCACTTTCGATCTTATAAGTTTGGACATCGACTTAATGCTCTTGCTCTTCTTTCTAGCGGATATATATATATATATATATATATATATATATATATATATATATATATATATATATATAGTATAGCCCTCCGAAGGACATGAAAAAATGAAAAAAATTAAGATATTAAAAATATTTTTATATATATATATGTGTGTGTGTATGTATGTTCGTGTGCAAAATGTATGTCTGTGTATGCATGCATATATGTATGTAAATTATGTATGCATTCATGTATGTATGTATGCATGCATGTATGTATGTATGTAGGCCTATGTAAGCCCGATGTATGTGTGCATGCGAGTATGTATGCGTGTAAGTATATGTGCATGTGCAATTGTGCATGTATATAGGTATGTATGTATGCATGCAAAATGTATGTGTATGTATATATATGCATGCATCTATGTATGTATGTATGTATGTATGTATGTGTCTGTGCATGTATGTATGTATATATATGTATGTATTTATGTATGTATGTATTTATGTATGTATGTAGCCTAGCCTATATATATATATATATGTATATATATGTATGTACGACATTGTATGTATGTATGTATGTATGTACGTTAGTAGCAGCTAGTAGGTTAGATTACTGCAATTCACTTTATCTTGGTCTGCCCAAACTCCTGCTTTCTACTTTGCAATATGTTTAAAATGCTGTTACAAAGGAATCCTGCATCAACTCTACTCCGAAGCGAGCATGGAAGAGTCACGGCATAAACGGTAGCACATGGGATTCCGGCGAGAAAGCACTGATATTATGGTCAGCTGCGATTGCGGAATATTTCAACTGAAGGACAAATACGTGTTGCAATCTTATCCTATAGTTGCTTCTGAAGTTAACTTACTGTAGGCCTTCAGAATGTTGCCTCTCTATCTGTGCTTCCTTTTCGCCCAGTTTCATTTAAACTGAATTTATTTAATTTATAAGATGCGTTAAGAATTTAAAATAGCTTTGCGTGAATAATCTTGAAAGTAATTCGACAATGTTTTTGTAGAGAGACTTTATGCTGACTCATCGTTTTACGAGGACCCGGAACACAAATACCCGACAATAGAGGAACAGATCAAAATGGCTCGCAAGGTGGCGATTCTGCTGACGTCACCGGTCAACAAGAACGCAAAAGGACAAAGGATGTTTTTGAAAAGAAAGAACAGTCTTCAAAATGGATCATCGACCCCAAGAACCTCGCCCTACACCCGCTGATCATCACCCCACCCGCGCCAGAGCCGAATTCGAGTCTTCTTAGTCCCGTACAGGTGGAAAAGTTGCGTCTCTATGGCGACAAGTCACTGCATGACGTCATCCCGTTCGACGTCTGTTCCATGCTGGCAGCCGAACTGCGCGAGGAGAAGGGTCGCGGAGGGAGGCTGTTCGCCAAACGCCGCGATCAGGCGGATAGGAGTTCCGCCCCGGAAACCAAAGGCCTGGTACGTGTAACCGAACCTCCTTCGTTTCAACAAGAGTCAAAAGAAAAATACGTGCCACAGACATTGAAATCGAACTACGTCACCGAAACCATAGCAAGAATCCCTCCTCCTCCTCCGCCACAACCACCTGTTGTCCAGGAATCACGTGATGTGCTGTCTGAGCACCTGTTGCCCGTGAATCGACTGAAGAGCATGATCGATCTGCCGAGGGCAAAGATAACCCCGTGGGATTCGGCCATCGAATACGGAACCGTCGAACCGGCGTTTGAGCATCTGCAGGGGTACCACCGTCATCATCATCATCATCATCAACACAGAGAATACCTCCCGTTTGACACGGAAAACGTCTCTCTGGGCACAGGGTCGACGCTCAACCAGACTGGAAGGGTAGAGATGAAAAGTCAAGGTCACAGTTTTGGCGAGAGACAGTCTTCTTACAAAGGTGTCGAAAGTTTGGGATCAAGTGCTTATCAACAGGACTCGTATCCGCCTGCACAAGGTGACGTTTTCCTTTGCACATACTAGAATCTCTTTTGCAGATCATATTGAAGAGTTTGTGGTAGATCTTTTTATATTTATATATGCCTAGTAAGAAATAATATTGTGTGTATGCCTAATCCTTAGTTTTTTTAGTACATGGCTACAGAGAAATAAGGTGGTAAATAAGTTCCCTAATGTCATGTCCTATCCTTCCCCCCGCCCCTACCTCCACTAAGCAACAACGCCATGCTCGACATCGCGTTAAAGGTGTGGAAGTTGACGGATCAATATTAACCCCGATTAGGTCTTCATGACACGAATCTGTAGAGAAACCACCTCTAGAGAAATTCTCAATACGTTCTTACGCTGCTAATCAAACTGACAACAGCGTTACATTCCGGCGCTAGCCTTGAATGAGTCTTCTGACAGTTTGCTTCGTAAGTTTATTTATAGAAGCGTGCGTCAAGAGACGATGTCTGTTGTAGGGTCGATTGAAAGATCCGTTATTATTATTATTACGTATTTTCTGTTATTCGCTAGGTTTCGTGCCTGCGGTGGACAGTTCGTGTTTCATTCGCCAGGCGACAGCAGCGGTCACCAGCACCGGTTATCGTCCTGTTCGCTTTCAAGTGGGAACGAGGAATTTTAAATGACAAAGCACAAAACAGAAGAAGACAAGAGAAAGATCACATCCAAGACTTCGTCGGAATTTAGATTAGAAACCGAAGATCCCTATCTGTGCTATTAATTTTTCCCTTTTAAATTGCAGTTTTTAATAGAATAAAAACTATTAGATGCAATTTGTGTAAGATATAGTTAATCAAAATTCATTCGTTCGTTCGTCGTTCATTCATTCATTCATTCATTCATTTGTCCAACCATCTATTCATTCATTCACTCATTTATTCAGTAAGTTGATTATTCATTCATTCCGTCGTTCATAATTTTCATGCTTGTGATGGATTTTCCTTTCCTCTCCTCTTCGACTGTACAGTTGGTCGTTTCCTTCACTGCGATAGTTGTTAGGCTATGTCAGCCGCTGGAATTCTTGTAGAAGTGTGAGTTTTTGTCTTTTAAGTTTGTAGTAGACGAATTTGTAACGCTACTGCGTGTTATCTTGTTTGTGCTAGTAGTGCTACTGTAGGTTAGTACTAATTAAGACAAAACTAAAATACTCATCAGATGGCTTATGCTTCAGGTTTACTGGTCTGTAATGTGGTCTCTAATAATGATTTTCTCTACTTATAAAACAATAAATATTCACATCTGGACGCCTGGAATGCAATATCGTTAACTCTACAACTGCAACTGCTACAACTTTTTACTAGTGTAAAAATGTAAGGAAATAAATTGAAACAAAACTAAGGTAAAAATAACGTTAAAAACTTAAATGTCTTAAAACGTAAAAAGTCTGGAGCGCGGGGCCCTGGTAGGCTGGTACAGTGTCATATTTCCAGCATTTAAAGACGGGTCTGGCCTAATGTAATAGAATTTTGCGTAGTAGGCCTATAGCGCTTCTTATAAGTTAAAAAAATCTAAGAAGAAGAATCACATACTGTTTTATAGGTTTATTAATAGACTCGTCCGTCAAAAGACGATGTGCGTCTGACATAGAGATGAGTTTTTAGTCGTTTCAAACAGAAGACCATAGAATCATCAGTTGCTAAATTGCCTACTGTATACTGCGGTTAACTTTTAAGAGCATTCCAGAGGATAGGACTGACTGACTGAAAAACCTCCTTTCAGGAATGAGGAGGTTTATGCTTGAAGCCCGCTGAGGAATTGATTTGTGGACTGAAGACATGGGCGACCAGGGATAAGACGAATAGGATGGAGTAGTTCTGACAGATGTAATAGTAGACAGTAGTAGTAGTAGTAGTAGTAGTAGTAGCAGTAGCAGCAGTACCAGTAGTGGTGGCAGCAGCAGCAGCAGCAGCAGTAGCAGCAGCAGCAGTGGCAACAGCAGCAGTGGTGGCAGCAGTGGTGGTGGTGGTGGTGGTGGCAGCAGCAGCAGCAGCAGCAGCAGCAGCAGCAGCAGCAGCAGCAGCAGCAGCAGCAGCAGCAGCAGCAGCAGCAGCAGCAGCAGCAGCAGCAGCAGCAGCAGCAGCAGCAGCAGCAGTAGTAGTAGTAGTAGTAGTAGTAGTAGTAGTAGTAGTAGTAGTAGTAGTAGTAGTAGTAGTAGTAGTAAAACAATAATAATAATAATAATAACAAGAAAGAAAGATTACGGAAGAATGAATAAATTCAAAATCGCAGTCATACGATTATTTAATGCTAGCAGTTAAAGTTTCATTTAAAGCCGTTGCTGTGTGATAATTTACTGTGTGTTGAATCCTTTTAACTCGGCACAGCCTACGAGGCGCTGACTAAACTTTTAGGCGATGGAAAGGTGGTTCTAAAGTCCAACTCGTATCGAATTCTCAGCTCAGCAGAACAGGAGGGGGAGAGGACGCGAGGGACAGTTTCGTTCGCTGCCGTCAGGGTTAAACGCCTGGATCAAGAGCCGAGGTAAATGATTTATTCTGTCACGTGATCGCGATGCAGACTTTCTGCGAACTGCGAGCGACATGAGAAAGCAAGAATAAAAACGTTCGACATCATAGACCTCTGCATGAATTTGTATAGCGCAGCATGCAGTAAATTTCGCAGAGAGTGAAACAGAGATTATTGAAGGCGATTTGTAACAAACCCTCATTAAAGGATTCCAGGATGATTGACCATAGGACGTTTGACCGGTTCCCGGAACATTCGGTACCGGAGAATTCGGCACCAAAATTTTACTTGTGGAAGATTAGGTACCGGATAATTCGGTACCGGGTAAATCGGTACATGTTTGACATACAAATCAGTAGCCATAACCCTAATTCTAACCCTAACCCTAATCCTAATCCTAAAACTGTATAAATCAGTAAAATTTAAATAATTATGAATAGTATACCTATCTAAAGTCTACTTAAATATTCTACCTAAATATATAGGGGCATATACATAAGTATAGACATCACCCAAAGCCAGAGGAACCCTGGAATTGGGGAGGGAAGGAGGTGGAGTGGAAGAGGTAGATCCAGTGCCTAACACATGTAACCGAATTTGCCATCCTGAAAGTACCGTTCCCAATGTTCCGGTACCGAATTTTCCGTCCCGAATCTTCCGGAACCGAATCTTCCGGTCACCCGTTTGACCATAGCAAAGCACATTAAGAAAATATTATCCCTAGAGGGTATGTATAGTATCCCTTGAGCAATAGACAGGCTTCACCCCAAGTCTTGGCCATTGTACTTTGTGTATAACCATAGCCCAACATATAACCAGTGGCGGCTCTAGGATTTGGCAAGTGGGGGGCTGTTGGGGTGGCAACTTCTAATCATGGGGGCCAACCATTTTTTGTTTAATGTATGTAGCATTAAGTAAAGGGTCCCAACTGGGGGGCCACTGGGGGGCCAGGCACTCAATAGGGGCACGGGCCCCCTGGCCCCCCCGGTGGAGCCGCCACTGCATATAGCCCTAACCTTAAACCTAACCAGGACCTCTATAAATAAGCGCCTGACCTAACCCTATCTACAGTATGATAGTGTCCCTAGTGGGTGCGGACAGTGTCCGTTGGAGTCCGCTGGGAATATCCAAAATCTCAGTGTAGTCAATCGTCCTCTGGTCAATCGTCCGCGTATCCATTTTTAAGTGTAGTTTTAGCGGAATGTCATGGAGTGTTCTTCTGAGAGAAAACTGGACGAAACCCTGTTAGGCCTAATCTAATGTAATCTTAAACTTCTATAGCGCCACTTCATAATGCACAGGAGCATCAGCCGATGGCTAACGAAAATCCAAATCATTAAAGATCCAGGTCAAGTCGAGGATATGAGGCTGGACAAACGGGTGCCAGTATATTGTGGATAAGCCTAATCGAATTTTGCAGAGGTACAACGTGTAGATGTGTGCCTCATGATGTCGCTATTGTATGGGTATTAGTCAGAGGTAAATACATCGTAAATGATGAGACAAATAGGCCTACCGAGAGAGAGAGAGAGAGAGAGAGAGAGAGAGAGAGAGAGAGAGAGAGAGAGAGAGAGACAGACAGACAGACAGACAGACAGACAGACAGACAGACAGAGACAGAGAGAGACAGAGAGAGACAGAGAGACAGAGAGACAGACAGACAGGACAGACAGACAGAGACAGACAGACAGAGAGGAAATTGTGTTACTCTGATTGTTGCATGGTTTGACTTCTTGTTCTCCATAAGAACTAAACGTTCGGAAAGGATCTCTTTCTCTTCGAATGAGAACACTGGGAAAATTTGCAATCAGACTCCAATTTAGTTTGGAAGAGAAGTTAGTCGAAAGCACCCAACTAGGGGGAACCGTCAGAAATTGGTCCCAAATTACCCTTTTCCAATCGACTGCGTGAAATACTGCATGCAGAGTTTCATCGTTACCGTTTGCTGCGAGGTCATTATCGGCGTGGGTTGGGGGAGGGGTTGGCTGTTAATATGCTGGCGGTGACGATTATTGTGTGAAAGTGGAAATGGTTTGCCATAATCGCAGGAAACGGAGGGTGGATCCTCAGGTTATCGTTAAATTAGCCCCACTTTCGGTCGATTGGCTTGTCGTGGAAATTATGGCAGTCGGCGGAGAACTCAAACGCTATCGAAATTCATGCGTCCTAACATCTGCGCGACCCTCACAGTCCATCTGTGACCTTGACAATCTGATTCTTTGGTGTTCGATCGAAAGTCAAGCATCGGTTTGTGCTTAAAGTCTAAATTTTAGTCAGAGATTTTAACGTAAACTCGAATCTCGTCAATCGAACGTTCTCTGATGTGCAGAACTGGAGTCAGTGATTATAGTGTAACAGCCAATATTTAATAACTACTGTCGTTTTAATTACTAACCAGCTGCATGGTATTTGTAGGAATGGGAACTTCCTAGTCACTGCTTCATGCTGCCATTAACTCATTTAACCAACTTATAGGCCAACCACTCTGGTTGTAATTAGTAGGCCTATAATATATTATATAATATATAATTTATTATAATAGTCGTTTTTATTATATAGTAGTCATCCTAAGTGTGTGTAAAATTATGCAACAGGATCATACTGAGCAGCAGCAGCAAATCGTTTGGCCAATTAACATGCGCCAACCGTATTGGCCTAAACGTTCCTCTATAGTCCATATACACCGTTGATTAGTTAATTAATTATTCATACAGTATAGTTGAGGCATATGCCTAATCAAGTGCATAGGCAAAGTCTGTCTTCAGCAGTCATTCACTCAATTAAATTACTTGTTCTGGAGTGAGGATATGCCACAAATCTTGTACCATACCAGTGGCGGTTCCAGGAATTCTGAGTGGGGGATGAAAAAATTTATAGGAAGTTGGTGGAGGGTGCAAAGTGAAGAAGAAAAAAGAGAAAAAGGTCATTATTAGTGTTTTGCCCACTAAATGTTAGTTGCCAAAAAGAACCGACAAACAAAAAAGATCATTCGCAGTATTTTTCACTATTTTTTTAAAACTCACCGGAAAATACATGTAGGTTGACAAGTAAAAAAGGTCGTCCTGCACCCCGGTGAGAGGCTGTAATCACCAGTCATCAACATGTTGGAACCGCCACTGCCAAGCAATGAAGGAAAATAAAGTGTACCTAACTAAGTCAACTTAGTACTTATAAAATTTACCATCACCGTTATCTGCTGGTAGAAACATGGGCTTCCGGAGGGGTGAAATTTCATCCCTGGAAAAATTGCGAAGTTATGGAAAAAGTAAAATTACAAAATAATTACCTATAGCACTAAGCTAATATATGAATCTGTATAAGAATCCGATGACTTTTCTTGCCGCGCTAAATAATTTATACTGTAATTACAGTAGTCCAATGAATCTTGAAAGCCGCTGTACAGTGCTTTTGCTTCTTTCGTCAAATGACCCTGTTCTGCACCCCACGGAAAAATTTATGTGGACGTCCAAGGGTAGAAGCTGTACATATTTCGACAGGCGTTTTGCAGTGTTAGAGCTATTAAATTAATTAGTTAAGGTGAAATGACACCATCTGTAATTATTATTCCAATGTATTGTATTCGCCTTATCGGTTAATTGGGGGCAAATGTCTGACTTGTCGGTCAGCCAGTTTCTGGCTGTGGCTCAAAACTGTAGACATATCTGCGGTTATCGTCAGAATTTATCAGAATCATTTTCTGGATTTATTGGATACAGTAGGCTATGTGCTTATCATCCCTATATGCTTAACTTTTAAAGTATTAGATTTGGTTTGAATATTAGCCTATCAGTCTAGATAATCAGTCAAGTTGTTTATTTTGCTTAAACGTTTGTCCAGAGTTAAGTTAAAGGCAAAGGTTCGCCCGTATTCGAATATTCGAATGCTGGCCCAGCGCTGATCTCCGGTGTCATGCAAGCAGCTCACGCTATTGATTTGGAATAGTTTGCCATTGCCTTCTCCATACCCGTGTTTACCTTCGCAGTATAATCTGTAACTCATTATGCCACCATCCTCTAGCGAGTGAAGGCTGAGTCAACCTTGGGGACTCCAACGGGAGTCAATCCCTTTCCGTCTAGTGTGTTAATAACCTGCCATCTTCTCGTCCACTGTCACGGTAATTAATATTATAATCGAGACGCATACACTGTACCCGAACTTTTCTAATGGCGCATTTTAAAGAAATCATTCTTTCTTGTAGACGAATTATCTTCATTCAGCTTTTCCAACCCCCCACGCCTATGAGTACTTCACGAGATTGTGCAATTCGGTGTTTCTTTGAGTGTTTCCAATCATTTCCAACACATTTACTAATTAGTAATAACTGGAACTTTCTACAAATGCATCTACACTTCTGCAGCTGAGCCAGCTGGGCCTGTTTTAACGTGCAGTGATAAAATGAAAATGTGCAGCGGTAAAATGCAATTTTCTGTGCTTTGTCGCCTTTGTGCAGTGAGGGCTGCGCTAACCGAGTAGTTTAGGAGTCGAGTAGGAGTCGAGTAGCTTAGCGAGTACTCGAGTACTCGCGTAAAACCGGAAATACATGATTTGCAAACGTTACGCGTCACATAATGCTTATTATTTGCCTCATGGCCCTCATTTAACCAAAGCAGAACATTAGATACAGCTACATATCAATTTTTCGGATATTCAAGCGTTTTCAAATTTAGTATAACAGAAGTTACAGAACAGAAACTATTTTACCGGTACTGGCAAAAATATGAGGTCTTCACTAGAGTTGGCGCACTGTGGACAACATCTTAACTAACTGGGGCATAACGAATGAGAATAACCTAAATAAGAGTGATTAATAATTATTTGTAACAAATAACGGTAGGCCAAATTTTAATTAAATTCTTTCGTTATTCTTTATTTATCTCTTCTATTCTTTGTTTAGTTATTCTATGCGAGTACTCGACTCCAAAAAAATTACTCGACTCCAATTTGGAGTCGAGTACTCGCGTTACTCGAGTTACTCGGCGCAGCCCTAGTGCAGTGATACATTTTCCGGACGAGCTTGTTTTCTTGTTTTTGCGCGAATGTCCACAAATTTTCTGAGTTTAGTGCAGTGATAAATTTTTCTTTAAACAGTCCCTGTGCAGATCGGATATTATGAGGAAGTAGTGTGAGCAAAAGCAGCGATTGAATTGATAATATTTAGAACTTAGAAGGCTATTTGTTATTAATGACAAAGACACACGTTAGGTGGTCTATGGCAGAGACAGGCTTCGTTAATTCGCTCTAATCTGATCTCTCTCTCTCTCTCTCTCTCTCTCTCTCTTCATTAGCCACTGAATAGCAGTGTTGGAGTTGCCGAGGAGTGGGGAGATTGGGGGGGGGGGGTTGAACCCCCTAGCTCACTTTGCAACCCTCCCAAAAATCGCATGTCGGGTACATGCAGCTTCTGTCATTCATTGAATTTCAGTCCTCACCCCAGCTCAAATTTCACAACTCCAACACTGCTGAATAGAAAAGCAGTTGTGCCAATTTGATATAACTTCTGTTGATGTCAATTCATTTGTGAAACTCAATCAACGCCAGTGATGCTTATCCAGTCCCTACTACTGTTCATATAATGCAACTTGAACCGTTTCTTTAACGTGACTTTAGTCGGACTTGACTTTACCTACAGAGAGATATGAGTGAGATTGAACGGCATCTTGGCCAGCAACGGTTCAAACGATGGACTATACCGCTATACTATACACTATACAGTATACACTGACCTTTGCCTGGCTGACAATTGCACCTAGCCTAGCTAGTTCAAAAGAGACTAAGCGCATAAGAATAAGCAGCTACTAAGGTACTAACCCAAAGCGCTATATAAATCCACGAGATTTTATCTACTTACTTATGCCGCCAACACTGGTAAAATCACCAGAATCGCAGCTGGAAGAGACGTCAGTTGTACCGAGGAAGTACACTTCTGTACTGATTGTAATCATTAAGTACCTGGGCAGCTGGCTTTGGTGTGCGTGGTGGAGGCTTCGATTACAGATCATCTCTCTCCCCCCACTCCACCCCATCCACCCCACCTCAACCCCATTGAAAGTTGGTGATCCGGGACCACCGAAGATCAATAAAGGTAATATCGACTGCGCCTGAAAAATTCCAAACATCTGCAATTAAAGATCTTAACTTTCGCCGGCGGCTGAGAGGCTGACTGAAAACTCACACGGTCTAAAATTCTAAATGGTGGATTGACCGAATTAATATGAATTTGGAAGGAACAATAATTGAAAACGAAAGAGAGGAAGGGAAAGACAGAAAAATCGAGACATAAACCGAGTGGCAGGATAGACCATGTATGCCTAATAGTAGATAATATTAGCCATGACTAATAGACCCTATTATAAACGAAGATAACCAGATTAATGAAAACTGCACGCATTCAACGAACACGGGCAGCCACGCAGACAAGATGATATTAGGTCTATAGACTGATAATTAATAAATGTGCAAAGCCACTGGGCAATATATTCGGCAGATGGCTTGGGCATATAGTCAGCCGATTGATCTGCAGATAAGCAAGGAAGAACCCTACGCAGTCTTCTACGTGCCACAAGACCTAGTAGGCTAGTAGCAGTTAATTAGAGCGCTGACCTACTAAACCCGGAAGCTGATTGGTTGAACAGCAAACCCATCGGCCGCATATTCGTTCACACCGATTCGTCGGTCGAAGTTTTTCGCCACAGATATTCTCTGCAGTTAAAATCTGTAGGCGGCGCACCCGTCGTTAATACCGGCAAACGTCATCTGGCGATCTTGTTCTGCCGATGTTTCGGTCGAATACGTCGGCAAGTGGCACTACGGCTTAAGCATAGATAGACAGACAGACAGACATAAGGATAGACAGACATAAGGACAGACATAGGCCGGCAGGTAGACAGGCAGACAGATAAACAGACAGACATAGAAAGAAAGAAAGAAAGAAAGAAAGAAAGAAAGAAAGAAAGAAAGAAAGAAGAAAGAAAGAAAGAAAAAGAAAGAAAGAAAGAAAGATAGATAGATAGATAGATAGATAGATAGATAGATAGATAGATAGATAGATAGATAGATAGATAGATAGATAGATAGATAGATAGATAGATAGATAGATAGATAGATAGATAGACATAGACATTAGACATAGACCTGCAGAGACTGTGAAGCGACAACTGCTAGAGAAACACTAGGACATATAAATAGGAAGACAGACAAGATGACAAGGACTGCAGTAGCCAGTAAGTCAACACTTCTGTCTATTGGCAAATAATGTTTTGGGAAAAGAGGCGACAGAATTGCTGGATGAGTGGATGGCTCCGGTGCCGATAACACCCATTCAGCCCGTCTAGTGGTGTCTACTTTGCCGATGGAAGAGCAGCAGACGCAGACGCGAGACAGCAATCGGAGGCAGACCATCGGACGCTATACTCATGAGTCCATGGGTCCGGCTCGTCCGGGCAACGCGTCCCGGGGACCGCGCGTCCAGAGTCCAGACCTTCCATCGGGCAGTAGCGCTATCAGCAGTTACGACGGAGTCATTCTTCTTCGCATCTGAGTCTAAATTGCGGAATTTCAGAAGACCTCGGGCAAGCCTCAGACGACGCCGAAATGTCAAAATATTCGACTGTGTGGCCCACCGACCTAAGAGAGTTCATTGTTCTCGCTGAAACTTTAACGAGAAAAACAATTGGCAATAAATCTTGCGGTCGGTCGGGCGTCCACTTGAAAGGTGAGTCTGAGTTCAATCAAACCGAAGTCTACGCAAAACTCTACATAGGTCTAGGGTCTAATCAGCTGCATAGAATTTGCCTTTTGCTTCAGTTTTGCATTCAGACTAATGCCAAAAAAGACGTTTCCGCAAGGGTACAGAAACTTTCAGATATTTCAGAGCTGAGTCGATATATTTAATAATCCAGATTTTTATCCAGATTTTTATCTGGATTTTATTATACACTATTCTTGTTATTAATAGAGATTAAGATTAAACGTTCAAAGTCATGAAGCAGCTGCATGATTTCATCCTGACTTCGGGATCCTGTAACCTAGAATGGCATTGCTTATGTTGTCATCAACATTGTCAGCGTCATCATCATCATCTTCTTCTTCTTCTTCGTCTTCTTCTTCTTCTTCTTTATCATCTTTGCAGCTGGAATATTTGTTGCAATAGAATGTTCAGAAAGAAGTTAAGATAAATGTTTATAATATAATATTAGGCCTATATATTAGGATCATGACGATTTTTGAGTCACCAGTATTAAACTCTGCCAGTATTGCCAACGGTAGAAATCTGGTAGGCCCTCAATTGCTACATTTATCAATGATTTCTGAGTAGGCCCGTTTCGCGACATGGTTAATCCGGCTCCTGAACGTGGTACCATTCCGTTCCATTCAGGAAAATCTCTTTTAATTAAAAGAGTTCCAGATTGGCCTGTTTGAGTTATGCTTATCATCAGCGGATTCAGCGCTGTGTCCATGGGCGTAGACAGGGGGTGCAAGGGGTGCAATTGCACCCCCAAGATGTCAAGTATAACAAAATTGGGGCCATTATTTGAGCACTAGCGTTGCAATGTAGCCTACAGTGCAATTCTTTCTTAATTACTTTTTATCATTATTTTGTTTCCGGTATTTGTTAGCATAAACATAATCGTCCATCGTATCGTTATCTTTTCTTCACAGGAATTAGCGAATAAAATATCACTTTGTTCAAGTTTCTTTTTCATTCAGGCCAGTGATGCTGCAGATGCAATGCTGTCCAGTCAGAGACTCAGAATGCGCTACAGTAACAGCGCCCCTAGTGGCTTTCACACAGGCAGTAATGCCTCCTAAGCCACTTTAAATCCTGATAAGTAAGTAAGTAACAGTGCTAGTGGGCATGCTGATTTAGCATTAGAACGACGACGCTGCTTTGGCCTTTGGTTCACGTTTTACTACAGAATATGCTACTCACTAAGTTGACCAATAACCATTGATATTCTCTTGCGTTTGGGGTTCTGACGTCTGCGTTCCCAGTTAGTAAGCATATCCTGTAACTCCAGAAAATAGATTCATACTATCGACTTGTTAAATTCTAGACTGCAGTACACTTGATGTAATTTTTGAGGTAGGCTATATTGGAATAAAAATATTTAAATACTACATGTGAGGATATGTTTAAAAAGCAGAAATCTGTTGTATGTAGGCGTGTATGCATTAAGTCAATTTTCATACAGGAATTTTTTTATTATTTTTATTATTATTCCATACAGATAATTGCAATGACAGATCAGACAGACCATCTGAATCAAAGAAAAAGCAACGAGACATTTCAGATTTCTTTCGGTCAAACCTGGACTCTCAAATTGCAGACCATCAGTAGCAGGCGCCCATCTTTGACGATAGGCTTTTTAGTATTTACAAATGAAAATCTATAATATTAAGATCCTTGGTCTGTATGTCTGTTACCTTCGAGCGTTCTGATTGGTTGGCTGTGTGAGCGTTCTGATTGATTGGTTGGCTGTGTGAGCGTTCTGATCGGTTACCTTCAAGCGTTCTGATTGGTTGGCTGGGTGAGCGTTCTGATTGGTCGTTCTGGAATATTCGTTGCCTCGAGCGAAGCGAAGCTCGCAGCGAGCGAAGCTCGCCTCATGCGAGCGAAGCTCGCGCGAGCAAAGCGAGCCTTCGAGTTCTAGTGCCTATGAAAGCTTTCCACTGCCAACAGTTTTGTCAGCAAATTGTACACCAGATCCCAAAGTCATTGTGTCACTGCCAAGTTGTGATGACGACGTAGGTATACAATTTTTTTCAACGGGCCCAATAGATATAGGTCATGTTATAAATACACTGAAGAACAGGGAAATGTTGCAGAATTAGGAATTAGACAGTGTCTTGAGTGCCACCACTGTCATTATACAGCCAAATTGAATCAAGTTTGCTCGAGTCGATTATCGATATGCTGCATATGCATTCCATTTTCTAAAATATAAGAATTGCACCCCTCAAAACAAATTCCTAGCTACGCCACTGGCTGTGTCCCAGCTAAAATCTCGAAAATATTCATTCAGTGCTTCGTCCATAAAACCTTCTAAGTCATGCGTGACCTGCTGACTTAAGTAGGTCGTCGATAGGTGGCTCGCTTAGGAATGTGGGGGTGTAATTGTAAATAAAACTTGAATGGGCACGATTTGAGACCGCATAACTAATGATAAGCATTTCAGACAACTGGCAAACTAAAAACATTGTCATCGCTTTTAATACAGTGGTTATTAAACTGTTTATGAATACGCACCCCTGCAGCAAGTATAAGAGAACGAAGTATCCCCTACCAGCCTACCTTATCTAAGGACACAAGTCAAAGCTCCATAATATATTGAAAAATTATAACATATATATCACAGATTGTGCACATGCCCAAAGCAGGCCTGAGGGGTGACCGGAAGATTCGGTACGGAAAATTCGGTACCGGAAAATTCGGTACCGGTCGTGGAAGATTCGGTATCGGAACATTGGGAACGGTATCTTCAGGATGGCAAATTCGGTTACATGTGTTAGGCACTGGCTCTACCTCTCCCACCCCACCTCCCCTCCCCAATCCCAGGTCCCCTGGCTTTGGGTGGTGTCTATGCTTATGTATATGCCCATATATATTTAGGTAGAATATTTAAGTAGAATTTGGGTAGGTATACTATTGATAATTATATTCATTTTAATGATTTATGCAGTTTTAGGATTAGGGTTAGAATTAGGGTTATGGCTACTGATTTGCATGCCGAACATGTACCGATTTATCCGGTACCGAATTCTCCGGTACCGAATGTTCCGGTACCGAATGTTCCGGGAACCGGCCTGAGGAGAGGGGATGCAGCCGGTACATTGTTCCGGGGCCCATGGAGCCGAAAGGGGTCCGTGCCCGATAAGGTTCTTTGCTTGTCAAACTGGTTTTGGAGAGTCAATAACGTTTTTTTGCTCGTCAGGTTTTTCGGAGAGTTGATAAATTTTTTTCAGGGACCGTCGCAATTTTTGTTTACCGGGGCCCGGAACTTCTCTCGGCGGCCCTGGCCAAAAGTGGGATTTTCTCTTAGAATTTCTAAATTAGAACACTTCTACAGTATCTGTGCAGTGTCGGCCTGCAGTGTGCATTGTAGTAAAAGCTTTTAAACAGACTTTATTTTCAGATCATTCTATTCCCACAACGTACTTCGAGTACCCCTAAGGAGTAAGAGCAGTCCCGTTTAAGAACAACGGCTTTAATACAACCTTTTTGTCACAAAATCGTTGGGTCTATTATTTTTTCAATCGCTTTTTCTCACTCTCTCCTAAAACAAGAACAACAACAACAACTACTACTACTACTACTACCACCACCACCACCACTACTACCTACTACTAGTAGTAGTAGTATTATTATTACTACTACTACTACCACTTAGTAGTAGTACTACCACTTAGTAGTAGTAGTAGTAGTAGTAGTAGTAGTAGTAGTAGTAGTAGTAGTAGTAAGCTACTAAGTGGGAGTGTAGTGGTAGTAGTAATAGTGGTAGTAGTAGTAAATCACATTACTATTATTATTTCATCGCTAATCACTACAACGCTACTTCTTATCCTGTTTATTTAAGAAAGGAGCTAGACAAATTCTAGCCGCCTTCCTTGAAGTTCATTACACTTGAGTGTCGGTGACATTCTGCATGTTGTCAGTGTTTGGACCCATTTCGAGTCACTGCTCGAGTTTCCTGGTGCCATATATATTTATTTACGCTGATCAAATAACTCACTTACTCATTAACTGATGATAACAGCGCTTCTAGCTGTTACACGCCCGTTTTTTCAAATAATCAGACTCTAACTATACAGGATTTTCACTAGTGCAGCCGTTTCGCCATACCAGGATATGGTTCCTTGCTTTATCTCTGCTTCACTTAACCACGCTGTTTCCCCGTTTGACTCATTTTAAAAATTCCTACTGCTTCTCTGATTTGCCATATGTTTGTTCTTTAATCGTTTGCAGCTGTGTCATATGCAGGCGATGCGTCTTATGCATTTTGAAGAAGAAGAAAAAACGCTCGCTCCCATCCTACTTTGAATGCGCAACGCGTACTTTTCTTATACATTCTTTTAAGTCGCTTGAATGTTGACTTTCGTTGTTTCTGAAATAATAGACCTGAGAACTGAGAATTTAGTAACTTTTGCGGTAATCTTATTAGTCAATTAGAGAAAGTGTGTGTGTGTGTGTGTGTGTGTGAGAGAGAGAGAGAGAGAGAGAGAGAGAGAGAGAGAGAGACTGACTGACTGACTGACTGACTGACTGACTGACAAATGGAGACAGACAGAGACAGAGAGAGACAAGCAGACAGAGACAGACAGAGCCTAACTATCTGTAATCGGAATGAATATCCGTCTTTGTTCTGCTGTTAGCCTTTGCAAAACTGAGCAGAGATCATGTCGCTACACTGACGCTACAATACGACAGTTTGCCCTGTTTTATCCTGTTCTTCTCTCGATTCGTGCGTTTTGGCCCCTCTACGGCCGAGCGGGCGGGCGGGCGTGGTGCCTAATTCGCCCGTCGTCAGCAACACCCTCCATCCTACGCCTGTCTCTAAATAACCGAATCTGCCTCCGCCGTTAAGGTACGGCTCCACTAGGAGATATGTTGCGGGGGATATATCCCCTTACGAGCCCATTGTCCCCGGACAGTAGGCGGATGGACCCTAGGATAAAGCAAAGTAGCCATCACGCCTGTTGAAAAGATGGCGGACGATAGGACTGTTGCAATTCGGGTGTTGATGTGCGTTTTTGAAAGCTGAGTTTTCGATTGGAAAGAAGTGTCGCCAGCGTAGAAATTTTGGGTGAGGCCGTGAATGCTGTTTTGGAAAAGTCATTATCTTGCGAACACGTTTTAATGTCGCATAACCATTCGAGTTGAGGCAATACATAGCAGCCAATCAGGCGATGACCTACTGACCTGAAAAC
The DNA here is from genome assembly GCA_018105865.1 of Metaphire vulgaris. Taxonomy (NCBI): domain Eukaryota; kingdom Metazoa; phylum Annelida; class Clitellata; order Crassiclitellata; family Megascolecidae; genus Metaphire; species Metaphire vulgaris. The sequence continues at coordinate 11,339,957 of CM030833.1, read as the reverse complement.
TGATTGACTGAACGGCAAAGATGTCCAGCTGAATTATCCGCTTGAATGTGCAAACGGATATATCCTTGTGTGATTTTTATTACACACAAATATTTTGGGGATATATATTTTTAAGTGGAGCACCCGTAGTTTAATGCCAGCGTATCATTCACGCGGATATTGTCCGGATAGCTACTTAGGGATAAATATAATATATATATAACATATAAGCTATTACGTTATATAACCTATATGTTAATTGGATATATATATATATATATATATATATATATATATATATATATATATCCAATTAACATATCCCCTAATGGAGCCGCAGATTTCGAAGTAGATCGTATCCGCTGAAATGCAGCTCTCTCTCTCTCTCTCTCTCTCTCTCTCTCTCTCTCTCTCTCTCTCTCTCTCTCTCTCTCTCTCTCTCTCTCTCTCTCTCTCTCCCTCCCTCTCTCTCCGCGTCTGGCCGAACAGCCGGGCAGCAGCAACGGGCTGGCGGGCAGGCCGTAGCACGCTGTACAGGCATTCGGATGCACCATCGCACCGTTCCTCCCCCCCCCCTCCCCCTCTCCCCACTTGCAGCGGGTGGCCGGGGTGGCGTCCTTTCACTCGGACGCGTTTTTTTCCCATTCGGACGCGTTTTTTACTCGATTCTCGCCGTCTAAACTGCGGTGAGCAGTGTTGCTTCTTTCTTGTGTGCGACTGTTGCGTCTTGGAGTTGATGCGTTGTGGAATGGCCGAACATTCCGGGTTCAACGTTGTTTCCTGATCATCGAGGCAGCCGCCGGGTTGGTGAACTTCGCGGGGCTCGGGAGGCAAGAACTGGTCATGTGGGAGCTTTGCTACCATGCCTACCAAGGCGCTGCTGCTCGGGTCTGTACGCTCAACGTCAAATCAACCCGGCGATTATGCGTCGATTTATTAATAAGAAATATAATCGAGTTTCTGTGTTAGATAACGTACGATACGGTACAACGAGTACGGTAGTTCGAACATTGGTGGAGCCGCGCTATGCATGTCGAGCAGCGGTTGTTGAATTTTGACTGTTAAACCCATAGATTGATTTGTTGATTTTATACAAATATGATGCATGTACCAGCCGCTTAAGGTTTCGTTCGGTTCAAGTTTCCCGTCGAAATAGATTAAAAGGACTGATAAGACCGCTCAACTGGCTTCCAGATGTGGCATTACTCGAGACATGGAAAGAGCAGTTTATGTCATTTGGTCGAGAAGTTTGGTGCATCGCTCAGCCGAGCTATTCTCGAATTTCAAAATTTGAGGGGTCCTTTATATTTAAAGTTATTTGTTTTATAATTTCCGAGCTTTAGCCTTCACATTGTTTAAAATCTTCATGGTCGTGCATCGTCATGGCGGACCATGACTTGTAAGATTGCTAAAAGTGTTGGAATTATTATTTTTTAGATGTTCCAATCACAGTATTAGGCCTATACTTGTATAAATTGCACAACACTAAAATAGCGCGTGGGTCAGCAAATATGTGGTCGGTCAGTCTTTTGGTCAAAGTAGGATGAATTATAGGAGAAGACCGTATTTTAGGGCTAGTCGTAGTCTACTTAGATCGAAAGCGTTTTTAAAATCTCGTGCACTTTATAAGTACGTCCACACGTGGACTATTGAATTCAGGCAAGGACAGGGCCGCCGAGAGGGAGCAGTGGGGGATGCACAAGGGCCCGGCGGTCTGCAGGGGCCCCGGGCCGGTGATGATGATGATGATGTATTTACAATTGCCTGAACCCTGACAACGACTGACAAGCAAAAAGGGTCATCATCTCCGTCATGAGCACAGGGGCCCGGCGAATTTCAGAGGGCCCGGGCGATCATGTATTAACAACCCGACAAGCAAAAAAGGTCATGATCATCAATTTTCACGCTCGATAGGGGCCGAAAAGCTTAAAAAAGGTCAACAGTTTTTGACACTAGTTAGGGGCCCGTGACTACCCTTTGCACAGGGACCCGGAATTTCTCTCGACGGACTTGGTTGCAAGGAATCCATTTGTGAAGAAAGACACAAGATGATCAATGAATGTCAAAGATTAAGCCATGTTGTAAAGCTAAGACATTGCGAGGAAAAGAGAGAGTGAGAGGTCTAATAAATTATAGAGACCTTCTGTACAAGATATTGACCACTAAAGTGGAAATGCCTTATGATAAATTGTTTTCAAACAGAAGTTACTACTACTACTACTACTACTACTACTACTACTACTAGGCTACTACTACTACTACTACTACTACTACTACTACTACTACTACTACTACTACTACTACTACTACTACTACTACTACTACTACTATTATTATTATTATTATTATTATTATTTTACGCGAATAGCTTCGCATTTAAGATTCGGACGAGAGCGGTTTTGTCGAAAGATTCAAGTTCAAGGTCAGTTGTGAGTCCAGTGACCCCGAACGCTTAGAACTCGCCACATGGGGCCTGTGTTGGTTGGTCAGACCATCAGAGCGCTTCTGTTGGCTTCGAAGCCTACCGCTCGTGAAGTGCTTCGGTTGGGTTTAATAATAATAATTATGTGCTTGAGCGTTGGTTTGACCTGTTGAAAATGCAGAACGATGGCCTAAACTTCGGTCAAAAGACCTTCTGAGAGCAGTCGGCGATGTGACTAACTTAAAAATGCTTAAAAATCTCTCCGCAGCCAAAGCTAATCAGCATGTAAATTCTAAGCATATGGTGTACTGCGGAGGATGTAGACTTTGTAGAGTGGAGACTGCACAGTGTAGACTGTATAGAGGGGACTTTGAGAGTCTGATACGAACGGGAGCCGGCGACTAGTAAGGTTATTATTATTATTATTATTATTTATTATTATTATTATTATTATTATTATTATTATTATTATTGTTGTTGTTTTTGTTGTTTTTGTTGTTGTTGTTGAGGATGATGATGATGGCGACGACGATGATAAGTGAGTATGGATTTCGCATGCTGTTTTACAAACAATTTTGTTTGCCTGTTTCAGATGTAGGCCTAATCCATGAACTGCTTGGATTGTATGATGTTAAATGTAACCGAATTTTACAGCAGTTTAATAATAATGCCGAAATTTAGGTAGACCTAGTGACGATATTAGGAGGATTGATATTAGATAGACTTGACACTTGACTGTGGTGTGGTTGTTGCAGTGACAACGATTGGTCAAACTGTCAATTGTGATGACACTCGCGATGCTGGTGACAGTGACGAGTGAAGGGAGGGGGGTTGTTTTCTTTGAAATTGAAATCTTTGCCATTCCCAGTGACGTATGCCATAAATCTTGACGTCACCATCCGCCTAGCGAATAAACCGACGAGCGTTTTAATCGCCAGATGGCGAAAGGTGACTGCGGCTGCTTCCATCTTGTACTAGACCATGGAACTAGAATAAAATCATTTTGCTGCTATAGGCCTAAGACTTGTAAAGGCTGTTTCTTCTGGTCTCTGTTATTAAGACTGTTTTGTGAAACCGGAGAGGAGGAGGAAGATCGGGTGAGGCCCCGCACTGCGCCAAATGGCTAAATGCGTGGAAAAGTGCTCTTGCCGTTTCAGACGTTCTCATTAGCGATCCGTCTTATTCGTGTCTTTGCCGCCGTCCCATGCATTGTCCGAGTGGCTGTCCTGTTCCGTCTTCTTGTGTATCCGTATGTCTCTGTTCTCTCGATACGCGTCGGGTGTCTTTCCGAGTTACATGTGAATTCCATTGGCTTATCTTACAGTTGACAAGACTTGAAACTGAGTCGACGGATTGAAAGTCTTCATCCATCTTTCCATCCATCCCTCCCCCCTCTCTCTCCCCTTCACCGGTTTACAGCTTTTCCAGCCCCAACCCTCTCCGCTATAAATCCGGCGCCAAACTGTCTCTCATCCGTCCTGGTTTTCCGCATCTGGCTCGCTTCAACTGCTTGCTACTGTAGTGCGGCTGTTTTAGTGCGTTTCAGTTTCCTTTTATCTGTCTCTGTCTCTGTCTCTCTCTCTCTCTCTCTCTCTCTCTCAGTCTCCTCTGTGTTTCTCTCTCTCTCTCTCTCTCTCTCTCTCTCTCTCTCTCTCTCTCTCTCTCTCTCTCTCTCTCTTAGTCTCCTCTGCGTTTCTCTCTTCTCCATTTCGTTTGCTCCTTCCACATTTCGTGAAATTTTCGAACTGAGACTTTCAGAAGTTTAGCAGCAATTTCAGTAAGTTGGCGTCAGTCAGTCAGTCAGTCAGTTAGTCAGTCAGTCAGTTAGTCAGTCGGTCAGTCAATTGGTTGATTGGTCAGTCGGTTGGTCGCCTGGTCGTTTTGATTGAATCCGCTATTAATTATTATCTTTAAAGTGGAAATAGGTAAGTATATTTTAGAAATTGTGAAACTCTTTTACCTAGTTACACTTGTTATAATAAATAGTAGACTGCAGACCTGGACAGTTCGTAATTTAATCAACGTTTTGATCAACAGGTGGCGCCCAGTGGCGGCTCCAGAATTTGGCAAGTGGGGGGAGCGTTGGGGTGGCAACTTCGCCACTGGTGGCGCCTCGATTGAAGAGAAGTTGATATCTGATGCTGGTGAGCATCGGGATAAGACATTATCTGGTTGAGCAAATCAAACGGCGCTATTGTGTGCCATTCTTCGACTCGATGGTTATTCCATCGGAGTGAACAGCGTTGTACACTCGACCTGCCGTACGCTCGAATTGTAGTACAGTACAATGTAGGCCTACATTAAATTGACCTGAGAGTGATTCGAAAATAATCTTGTAGACGCAGAAGGAGATGAGGGAAAGAAAATGGGGATCGTGGGTTGAGCTCATTGACTCTTTGGGACCCAGCCACTGACTGTCCGGTCCCCGTGCCGCCCCCCCTATTCTAACCGGGCCGGTAGTGAGATTTGCGCAAATCGTTGAGAAATTTGGGGGAGCGGCGGTAGGGAGAATTATCGAAGAGAATACGTTCGTAAATGTGCTTTCGCTCGTAGAAGACTTTTACCCGAAAACCTAGATTTGCCCCCCCCCCCCATTTAGAAACCAGGTTACGCCACTGGTACGACGAGCATAGGCTATAGCAAGTCACCAACACTGATTTTGACTTGTTTGTTGTTTTGTGAGCGGCTTTGGTGTGAAAATTACATCAGAAATCGAAATTTTCGCCAAAGGGAAACTTGATGAGACATTGTGCTGTGACCTGCTGTCATGTGACGCATTCTTCTGAGGGCGATTAGTTTTTGGCCAAACGCTGAGTTTGAAAGAATATTACGGCAGAAAGACGTTACGTTGGGCATATCACGGTGGTTAGAGGCGTCTGCATGTTAGCTCTTTCATGTGTTTTGATTGGTTTGTGACTACTGCCTGCGAATGAATGAATGAATGAATGAATGAATGAATGAGAAGTACACCAGTTCTGTAATTTATAATATTAAAATTTATATATCTTTATTTCGCATTTACTGCAGTCAAAATACAACCACAAACCAACATCAAACCAAACGAAAACCAAACAAAAGATACAAAAGATAATTTGCTGATGTTTTGAAATTCATCGAATGAAGATTTGATGCAGTGATGGAGCAATTTACTTCCACGTAAATTATGAAGATTGTCGGCGGATGAAGAAAGAGACGAAAAACGCCGTGAAGCCATTTCTGGGAAAGTATTCGTCAAAGAGTTTCGAACGGCTTCGGAGAGGCTACAGCAGCGGCCATTTTGATATGCTACGTTGCAGAGAGGTGCATACAGAGACATCCTGCATTCAAATTACCGATATTAACCGAAGGTCCTTTCGGTGTTTGCTCACACGACAGCGGCCTAATGGGTGCGAAAACAACAGACAAGTGTCGGATAAGTGCTTATTACACATGATAGAGTAAGGTATTTGCTTAGTTAAATGAATTTGGAATTTATATTCGCGCAATATTTCGTAATTATCATGCCATCATTGCAGTGGACGTCTGTCTGTAGTGGTATTTGTATGCGTGCGTATTTCTGGACGTCGACTCTTCTATGTTGCAATTGTGTTATAATTTGAGAACCGACTGGTCTAATGGACTGGCCAGAGCAGTAATTTTCAACTATTACTTCTTTCTACCAACCCCTCCCGTTCCCACCTGTGCCAGTTCAGTGAATCCGAAATTGGGTACAGCGCCCTTAATTATCAATTTCGAAAGCCATCGGTCACTGTGATAACGACGAATATTCTGCATGGCGCTTATATCAAGTGTAAGCTAATAGAGCATTTAGATGTATATAGCAGCAGCAGCAGCACACAGCGATGATGCAAGTAGCCTAGTAGTTAGTAGCAAAGATGTCGATGATTATAATAATGACGGCGATGATCATGATGATGATGATGATGATGATGACGACGACGACGAAAGGGTATGATGACGCTTAATACGTAATCGACCATGTGACGACGTCGTGCTAACAGTGCATTACGTCAAAGTACAGGAGCCGTCCATTAATCACACGTCAACAAAATAGAGGGAGGGATTCGAAAACGTTTGACATTTGTTGACATGGGAAGAGGAGATCAAGAGAAGTTGACGTCAACAATTTCATTTTTTGCAGATAATCGCAAATATAAAAAATAGAAAACTTCGTGGAATACTATTTATTGCAACGGAAAACCCTGACAAGCAAAAAAGGTCATCACCACCACATTTTGACACTTGATGAGCAAAAAAGAGGAAAAGTCTCATCACCGCGCAGAAATTAATAACCTTATAAACTTTTTAGAGGAAGTCGTCATTTATCTTGGAGGGGGAGTGAAAAGTTTTTGACATAATTACATTTGAAAACCAACTGGTTGAAACCGATCGTTGAAATTTTGACAGTTGTTGACAAGGAGAGGGGTCAAAAAGTGCCCAAAAGTTGCTGATGTAATTAATGGACGGCCCCACATTACAGTTACAGTGTATTGAAATGTTAAGTTTTGTCGCTGAATGCTTAGGTAATCGACTGAAGAAGAGTGTCGCCAATTTCCCTTCGCAAGGATTCGATTGTTTGTTTAGCAAGACATCGGCAGTGATGGGCAACTAGTTAACTAATTAGTTACTAACTAAAAGTTTAACTAAATTTTTTAGTTATCTTCATAGTTTAATTAATTAAACATAAATAGTTTAGTTAAATTGCTATCTTAACTGAAAAATTTTAGTTAAATAACTAAATAGTTTAACTAAAACTGTTTAGTTGGTGTCTCGAATTCTCAACAGCAGTACCTTTTTTATCTATTCCGTTCTTGGTCCTTTTTTCAAAACAAACTTGACAAACTTGTGTTCCCGCTCCCGCAGTCTAGACTAAGACTTAAATATTAAATAGACAATGGTTAATGAATTCAATGGTTCATTGACTGACATGTTCATGTTGCAAGCATAGTCTATATTTTCATAAACACACACCTGATACCTGGGAAATGCTGTAAAATTAGTTGCAAAAAGTTTGACTAATTTTTTTATAGTTTGGTTAACTATTTTAGAAAGTTAGTTTGCAACTAAAAGGTTAACTACTTCTAGTTTAAATTTAGTTGTAGTTAAACTAATGTTTTTCAGTTAGTTGCCCATCACTGGACATCGGATGAGTCGGTTGGTGTCTTTCCACGGAAGATGGCGAGGAAAACGAAGAATTGGGCAAGCACGTCGAGCTATCCATTTTGTACCGCGTGTTACATCAACGTAAACAATTTTAAAACCAGCAGCTATTTCGTCTCTGACGCTGTTTATTTGTCTAAATTCTACTAGTATGTGTCTTCAGTTATGCTCTCTCTCTCTCTCTCTCTCTCTCTCTCTCTCTCTCTCTCTCTCTCTCTCTCTCTCACACACACACACACACCACACCTTTGTCTGCGTTTCTTCAGTCTTGTTTTTCTCACTCGCTTCTTTATATTCGTTCTGTTTCTTATTAAACTTCCAAGTCTCTGTCCTTCTGTCGTCGTCTTGCTTCGTATGGGTTCATATGGCCTGCAACTGCTGGGGCTATCTGCAATTTTATCAACTCCCTGCCCTTGAGGGCATGCGAATACCCTCGCCGCCGCGGTACCCCATTTCCATATGACTCTCTCGACAGATATCGGACCCACCCTGAGTGATTTACTCCGATTGCTTCATTTCGCAGTCCTCGGGTGTCCGCATCTTGAATCAATTAGGGACGGGGCAAAGTCCTGCAACGCGTTTCCTCTTTTAGAAAATGATTCTCTCAGTGGCGTTTTTATTATTTACTTAGCAAGACGACCAATGACTTTTACCGCCAAGCGTCAACTCTAGAGCGGCTAACGTATCTAACCCACAATGGTTGGAAAGTTAACAGGCTACATCTAGCGAATGTTTATCATCATTATCATCGAACTTCTATAGCGCCATTTAAATAATGTTCTTGATGTCAAGTCGATGGTCGCTTTTTTGTTTGAATCATAATCCCCATTGTCCTAGTCAATAAGTCAGTATTATTTGTTGAACTATACTCGGCTGTCACGCAGTGGCGGCTCCACCGGGGGGCCCGTGCTCCCTACTGAGATACTGGCCCCTCTGTTGAGACCCTATACTATATATATACTATATATAAAAATTTACCAAAAATATTTAAAAATTGCAAATTTGCCAAAAATTTGCACAAATTGCCTAAAATTTTCTCGCCCCCAAGAAAAGTGTGAAATGACGCTACTGTACTTAATACTACATACCTAACAACAAATGGTTGGCCCCCATGATTAGAAGTTGCCACCCCAACGGCCCCCCACTTGCCAAATCCTGGAGCCGCCACTGCTGTCACGTCAACGGCCACACACTTTACGTGTTCCCTCGATTATTTCGATTCAGTGTGGTTTTAACAATTAAATCTGATTACAATTGTTTGCAATGTTTATTCTGTATTGCCAGAGTAAGTCCAATTATTGCCAATTTTATTTTCATTTATGGTCATAATGTTTAACTGTTGAGCTCATTAGGTTATCTGTGTGTTATAGTTTCCTCATCGTAAATTTAGAAATTTTGTGGATTCATGTCGAAGCTTTTTCAGGATAAAAGTAAAGACAGACTACTGGAACAGGTTTTCACTTTGATTCGGCAGATGGCGTATATAGATCTGAGATCATTGTGAAAACTTATTCCAACAAATGGCTTCACTTATAACCAACAAGAGGAAGAACCGGATTGCTCATCTTAGGGGTCTCCAATTACATGTATTACGTACATTTTGAGACACTTGCTTACTCACAGTGATTTATTATTATACATTACTTAGCAAATGTTAATAAAGATTCAACCATTGCTGCAAATATTTCACTGAGCAGAAATGAAAAGCAGACAAATATGGAAATGAGTCCCTTTGGATTTCCGATGATTTTAAGGTACTACAGTACATATGGCCCCCTCTGATTCTACTGCACACACACACACACACACACACACACACACACACACACACACACACACACACACACAGTACAGTCACTGAATGGTCTGTCATTCCAATAAACTGAAACAAACTCAGTCTGTTAAGCTAGAAGTTAAAATTTCAATAAAACGGGCTTAAAAACTAAAATAGAAACACAATGGATTATATAGAGATGGTAAGTTCTGATAATTACAAATAATGTAAACCTTAACTTCTTAAAATTACAGAACTGACATCATTCTTATTTCATAGACATGACTCAACAATTCCAAGCATTAATAACTAATAAACCTTCGAACCAAGTTCATTTGGCTATAAGGCCATCCATCCTCTTGTCTGTCATCATTTGGAAAGGGGCTTTGACCTCTTAAAAAACAGCAACAGCCCTATAAGATCCAGAGCCAAAAACCTTGCTTAATCAACAAAGACTATATCAGCCCAACAGGATAAATACAAACTGAACACTGTTAAATCTGGCAGCCACACACCTGTCTGACCAATTTTGGTGCTGGCATTTTATCGTTGAACAGAAACTGTCAAACGACTGGTTGTGACCGTGTTGTTTCTGCAGATGCAGTGTGCACAACGACCAAGTGCGATGGCGCTTTAGCTGGCGCAACCACTGCAGTACTCTCCACCGGCTTTGCTTTTGGGTTCAGATAGCGAACTGGAATGCCAAAAGGATTTATACTGTACAGAGCGGTTTTCTGCAGACTAGACAGCGGTATCAGGGAAGTTTCAACCGACTTCCGCCTGCCTCCTCTCCGTAAAGGTGCCGGGCAAAATCCAACTCGATGCTGTCTTCTGCTACTGGGATGTCTGTCTGTTGATGGTAGTTTGCAAGCCTGTGAACTACAGTCCTGAGTGGATGGTGGTGTTATGACGATAGGATCTGGAGCAGCCTGTGACGACTCCTGAGAAGTCGATGACTGGGAAATGTTCAAGGAAGCAGCACTGCTGTTGCTGCCACTTGAAGAAGGCTTGTTGTCTTGACTCAAATTAAATTCAGCAGGATCTGAAGAGCAATAGGAAAAGAACAGCGTATAACTACTGCAAACCATTGAAACACAAATTGCTAATGCATTCGAATCACGACAGAAGCTGGATTTTCAGTTAATGAATGTAAAAAATTTTCACATGTTATATAATAATATTCAGAAAACAAAAACATATTTCATTATCTGCTTACGTTAAATTGTTGTTTGATGATACAGATTCTCCTTTGGAATTGGCTCTTAATGTGCCTGTGTATTTGGTTTAATATGTATTTAAAATTCTGTTAACTTCAAATAGCAACCTCCAACAAGCAGCAAAACCTGTCCAATGCCACACTCACGGCACAGTTCAAGCCGTGCAACATTAAGTGGAGTTAAGGTCAGACAGCACTCACAATAACATGCGAATGTTTGTTTGGGGACTGTGAATTAGATTACATTAAAAAAGAGGGTGCCATTTCATACAGTAACAATGAGTGACAATAAGAGGATTCAACCATACAAAAGAATTTAGATTAACTACACAACTGGTCACTTCTACAACTATTGATGATCAACTATAAATTACCAGTATTCATTTTCATTATACAGTATTTTATTACCAGTATTACCAGATGTACCAGTATTCATGATTTACTTGCTTAAATCAAAAGGCATCTCACCAAGGTCAAGAGCTTTCTTGGTCAAATCAGCAATTTCTTCATTTGTCTTAGCTTTCACTCGTTCAGCCAAGAAATTATATTTTGCCGTCACTATTAACTGCTGTACGCTGGTGTCCAAAGACTTCAAATGGCACGCCAGAGATTCTGTCAGATCCAACAACACCGCAGCTTCTGTGACAAAGTAAATACAAACAGACGACGGGGATTCAGCTGCCATTAAAGAATGGTCTTACAATAAATCACTCATGATGCTTTAAATGACAAAAGATGGCATCAGAGTTCTTGCAGCCTACTCTAAGGCATTGTACTTGGTACATTACATATAGGATTAAAACTCAGACACCATGATATTAATAGCTCAACTGCAAAGGAGATGCATTGGCATGATCCAAACTGAAGCAGCACTTACTCGGTAGTTAAAAGAACTTAAAACAAATCAATCAGTACAGTAGGTGACAGCATCACTCGTATATTACAGTATACATACTTGTACTTTGAATATAATCATATTAAAGTATGTATATATCTATGTATAAAACTCTTGTCTTTAATTTGTGTATTTTATACATTGTATTACATTTTGATATTTGGTATAAACATATTCATTCAATTTTTTACTGTATCTTGCAACATTTGCTGTTCTGCAGATTAACTGTTCATCCTTTTCTGTGTTCATTTATTTTTATATTCAATATTTTGCCTATTATACCAGAACATAACTAAGCAAACAGAAAATTATTTGTGATTCTTGCAACATGAATAACAAAATTGCTGAGGAAAGGGGAACATTGCTTTCCTGCACTCATCATTTGGGCTAGGATTGTAGATAATCAGCTCTATTAACTGCCATATTTGAGATGCAAGCTGCTGCCACTGTTCTATACATTGCATATGGCATTGAGCCCAGATCCTCCACTGGGCAAGGGGACCTGAAGGGAAGAAGACTCGACCGAAACATCCTCCTTCCTTCCCTCCTTCGTTGTCAACGGAACATCAACAACAAAGTTGAACGCTCTAACAATAATAATGCCAGGAATGCCACAACATTATCCAGGTTAAGCAGCTTGTGAAGCATGTATGCTAGTAATTTAATTGTAAGATACTTATCATTTACTTGTTACAGTTACTCATACATATTTGTCATTCCACAATAGTACTCAGTACATTACTTACCAATTTGACCAACATCGGGCAGCTCATCGCCATTCATCAGTGCTGCCATGTACTGGTAAAGTAATTTCCAGTCTGGATTTTCTGGAATGTTCTTTGGAAAGTGTTCTTCCTCACTGGCAATCTTTTCAAAAACCTGGAAAAAACCAAAACAGCTAGCATATTTCAGCTATTATCATTTATACACTGTTAAACATATAAACTATCAGCTATATTATTTTTCTGAATAAAAATCAATTATAAAAGAAATATATGAATTCTTTAAAAACTGTTACTTCACTAATAAATCTTGGCGTTAAATAAAATAAGTGTCAGTACTTCTGCAAGGGCATATGAATAATCAACATCATGGCAGGTCAATCCCTCAGCCATATTTTCCCAAAGCTACAAAGCAAAACATTCATCAGAACAAATTATTCAAGCAATTATTTATTTGATACAAAGGATATACTGCAAACAACCTCATTTAAAACTACCCAGTAATGATCCAAGAAAAAAGTCAAAATACCTTGTAAGTAAATAGTCAAACACACAAACTTATTAAAAATCATAAAAACATGACACAAAGAGAAAATAAAAGAGGATTTGAATGAGAAGTGTACATTTATTCTTGAAAATCCAAGAACCTGATTGGGCAAAAACCTTTTTCACATTTCTTAATTTTTGTTGAAGAGCAAAATATTCAAAAGAAGGGGTAAAACTTAGGTTAACTTTTTCTAAAATTTTACAGTTATGAATTTCACAGAAAGGTCACATTCTATCAATTATTTTTCAATCTCCAACAAGACAGAAACATTCTACTTGATTGCCATATCAAAATCATCTGCAAAAGAAGAATTATAACGAAATATGGACAGACACTACAGCCATTTATCAGAGAGGGGTCAGGCAGGACAGTTGGCCTGAGCTTCAGCTTAAAAGGGGTCTCAAAATAATAGGCCTATGGGGCCATCCACAAATGACGTAACACACTTAGGGAGGGGGTTCAAACATTTGTGATGTGTGGCAACGGGGGAGGGGGTCACATAACACTAAATATTTTTATTAATACAGTAATGCTACGTTGCCACAAAATTGAACGTATTTTACACCTATAATTATTAAACACTTCATTTTTTAAAAAGAATTTGAAAAAGTTTCTGAATATTGTTTCAACTATAATAATTATAATGAATATTTTCAAACGAAACGTTAATTTTGACATTTGAAAGACGACAAGAGGGGGGTGGTTAACGTGCTGCAATGTCATATCTGACAGGGTCTTACATTTTGTGACGAAGGTCAAATAACTGGCAAAATCGTGTTATGTCATTTATGGATGGCCCTATATACATTAACATTAATTTCTATAATACCGGTACTTTACAGTCAGTTAATATTTTTAAAAATCAAGTGATGAATAAGAATGACTAAGTTGCATGTTGTCTTTCATATATACTATATACCATTTGTATTATTTTTTTGTAAATCTGAAAGGGCATGGCCACAATTTATATGTTAAATGATAAACATTATTTAAATATGCTTGGATATCTCAGCTGAAGTAAATGAAGACAGTAAGTCCTGACAAGGAAAAAGTTCAGGGCTGGCTCAAAACAGAATAGCAACTGCCAGCCACAATTCTCTGTAAAACTGACAATTTCACAACAAAAACATTTTCACTACGTTAGATGATAATTCAAATATGCTTTAAATCAATAATCAAGACCTCAATTGGAACTCTTGGTCTAGATACTTTTGGCACATTCTTGCCTAAAAATAAAGCAAATATAATATAATAATATACATCAGCAAGACGCAATATTTAGACAAGTTTAAGTCTATGTACATTTATAGCAGTGTGTGTGTACATGTGTGCTCACTTCCTGTTATCAAAATTAGAGCTGCAATACTAACAAGACAGACAAACCTCCAGAACTGTGACAATTCAAAATTTAAACAAATTTGAGAAAGACTATTTTAAACTATTTTTCTATGCTGTATTGTGAAACTGTCAATAATTACAGTAAACAATTTGAAAAACACATCTGTGGAATTATCAAATTTTAAAGTATGTAAAGCTTACGACATGATTTATTTTTAATTCGATCCATAAACCAGTATATCTAAAAAAACAAATAGCAAAAGTAAGTCATCACTGTAAGGAGAATGCACCAGGTTACAACACTCCAAATTGCTAAAAGATAAGAAACTTATCAGAAACATCGCTATAATCATGAATTTGCAAATAATGCTAAGATGATTTTTAAAAATTTTATTCAAGAAAAACTAATAAACTATCTACCAAAGTCAGTGCAAGTCTGTAAATAAATTATTATATCAAGAAAAAAGAGTGCCATTATGACTGAATTCATTACACATGCACACAAGCTTACTGACCAATCTATGCAGTTCTTTACAGATAAAAGTAAGTTCTGTATTGGACTAAAATATAACCAACCAATAGCAATATGAAATTTAATTACCATAGGTTCCTCCCTAAATTTTGAGGCTCTTCATCTTACTACTCTGAGCAAGACTGCTTTTTCTTAATGAATTCTTGACAGCATACAGAGATTTGTGAGCATTCTCATGCATTTGATCTATCAATAACTGAACTAGTTAGCTCATTAGTGGTCTCTGTTATTTTCCCTCTTACTTTTCAGACTAAAACTTATCAATATATTACAAATTTTACTTTTATATCAAATTTTCATTTTAACATAACATCCTTTCTGCAATGGACTATGGCAAAGTCAGTCCTCTTTTACTACCGGTAGATATGTCTCTTGCATATGTTATAATTGGCCAAACAATTATTTCTCAGCACCTTTTTGAAATATCTGCCAATTTAAAGAATCGAAATCATACACAATCATCCTGGTGTAATGATGCTCACTCAAAGTCAACTGGAATTAACACTTTTGGTGTGCTTCATGGACCTATTCTTGGTCCTCACTTTGCACACCAAAAATCACAATTATTATCACTTCCATCAACAACCACTTTAAAGCAGATGATAGCTGGCTGTTTAATCACTCTGATGATGAAACTTCTTACTCATAAATGAAAATCATAAGTACTTGTCAGCATGAATTCAATCCTGAATGCACAATAAATAAATGATAAATGTTCCTTTACCCCCAAAAACTTACTTGCAGAAACACCAAGCTATAAGTTTAAGAAAAAGGATTCTGTCAAATCTGATTACATCTAAATCACTCAAAATCACTCCATCTAAAACCTTCAACAGGAAAAAAAGTGACGTGAAGCACTAATGAAACACACTACATGCCTCTTTTTCCGTCCGATGTGGAAGGTCCGGAGCGTATCTGTTCCAAGTTGTCTGAACCCAGTCTGAAAAAACATGAATTCTAAAATATATTCATAGCTAAAATAATTCTTCATTGACATTGGAACATTAAACCAATGAAAGGTTATTGAACAGAAATATATTTGACAGCTATTAATTGATCCCAATCAAAACTGAAAATTTGAAAGCGAATGCCAATTTTTAAAAAATACAAGAATCTGTGAAAAACTGCATGTAAGTATACATAATAGAAAAAAGCTTCAGAATCTACAATGTGCAAAATGTGTCAATGGGGAAGGATAACAAGCAGAAAAATAATGTTACATAACAGAAGAATGGTCCATCATCTACACATAATTAACAATTCAGACAATGCTAGATTCTGCACAATCAAATGCCAGTATTTAAACTGTTTCTACTTTCGCAATGCCACAAGGAGCTTCTTCTTTTCTGGAAGCATCCATTTTGTGTTGATATTTTCTGTAATCTTCTTCTTTGGCTGAAGCTTTGATCGCTCTCTTAAAAATGGCATTCTTCAGCAACCAAGACACAAACACAAGAAATACAAGTAATTGAAAGTGTTGTATGCAATAAATTTCTGAACAGTTATCAAACATCTCAGGTTAATTGCTGAGAAATTGACAACAGCTGTGGGAAGTGTGCATCTGTCACTACCATATTTGTCAGTTATTGAGCGCTTAATTATCCAAATTTTAATGTTTTCCATTACATTTAATTCACAATTCATCTACTTTATGCATCTTAGTATCTTAATTTTCCTCTGTCCAGCTCATAAAGTTCTCTAAGATCAATTAATGTTGATTAATGAATAAGTCAATATCATCGAGAATTTTAGGCCAATTCACAGGTTATATAAATAAAGTTTCCAAATATAGCATGCGAAAATAATTAATTTAGCTAACTCTGCGTAATTATTTTCAACATTCTGACATCTAAATAAAAGTTGACAAGCGCTTTTAAGATTGGTAATTTATGCGCCACATAAACATTTATTAAATATTGGCGCTACATAAATATAAAAAAATCAAGATTGTAATTAAGATTTTTATATTGTCAGAATGAGCGAATAGCAGGTTTAAAATTTTCTTATATCATCAGGAATCAATCTGGGAATGTCAAAATCTTCAGTTTTCGATAGTTCAAAGCTCAGTTTTTCAATCAAAACAATCCTGCCGCCACATGTTCTGCCATTGTTCAGACTCTCATATCAAAGTTCTCATTTAAGATCAGGGTCAATGACTTTAGACACCTTCAAATACCCAAAATCACTTAACGGATCGACTTTATCATACGGTACATTCATTCTCCTTGTTCTGCTCAGCATAAATCTCATTTCTCAGCTAAAAATTCTAGTCACACACAACGTGACACAAGGCATCTCGACAGTCAGAAGCAGTCAAATAGAAGCTATAGAATTCTACTTGTGGTCAAAATTCAAAAGATTTGGTTGGTTCCAGCTAAAGGGTTTGGGCAAATGAGAACATCAAAGTCTTAATCTGAAGGTCATGCCTTTATCAGCAAAGCACATAGAATCTGAAAGTATTTCCACAGCAACAGATTTGTCATATATCATGGTAGTGTGTGTGTGTGTGTGTGTGTGAGAGAGAGAGAGAGAGAGAGAGAGAGAGAGAGAGAGAGAGAGAGAGAGAGAGAGAGAGTCAGAAATGCAAAAGTACATTAATGTTATTCATGGTCATAGCCACTTTGTGTTTTGAGCTGCGTTGCAAGAATTTCAGCATCCCCAAACAGATGTGCAACAGTGTTGATTTGTCAGCTGTGAGCATACATTCAGTTTGAAATGTTCTAGATGTAGTTTGTTATCACACACAAATGCTTGAGCTGAAAACAGTACACTAGATAAAGACTTAAAGCTATCTCAAGAAGCTGACGTTTGATGTAACTCTAGCTGTTTTCTGCCACCATACAGACAGTAGCCTAGATACGACTGGTCGAAAATATTCACACACAAAATGCCAATGGACAATCTATATAGCTCTTCCATATTAATCCTGCCATGAGGCTAAATTGCTATTGCAGATCACATTAATGTCCACTCGGCGCCGGCGGACATGTGAGTGTCCGAGATACACAACCTCAGTTCACAAATCCAGGTTCACCACTCATCTAAACCAGAGCTAAACACTCTACTGAATCAGCTACTAAAACACCTGAACAGACAGGCAAAACAATGTTGCAAAAAAGTGGACCAAAGTCAAAGCGCTCATGAATATGTCAGTGCGAGCAGCGCTATAGAAATCTGGTTTAAAGGTAAAGTAAAAAATGAAATTTCTATAGCGCTGCCCAAAACCTTGGCGCAGTGCATCAGCTAATCACAAGAACTCAATCTGGGTAAAAATCCATAGTCCATAAGCTGTAGTGCTCAAGGTTGTAGATCCAGGTAGGCAGTCGCAGTAAAGTATTTTTATGGAGATGATAAGATTTGCAGTGGGTAGAATGCAGATCTGTAGTAAAGATTTCACCATAGGATTTCTTGAAACGAATAGTTTTAAGTTGTTTTCGGACGTTTGTGGAGTGATGGCCAATGGTGACTGATTTATGAACTGAAGAGGACCTGAGTTATTGGGCTTTCGGATCTTTGACGGAAGATCATTCCAGAGACGAGGCGCAGTGTACGAGATCGACCGATCTGAGAATTTCAGTGACATTACTGACGTTGCTGTTGGTCGAATGAGTGTCAGGCTGGCAGATGAACGAGTTGGCCGCTGCGTTTGAATTGTAAAGAGATTATAAAGGTATGTGGGCTTCAAGAACTGGATGGCATTGTAGGTCAGGCATAGAATCTTGAAATGTATCCGTTCTGGAACTTTAAGCCAGTGAAGCGATTTCAAGACCGAGTGATGTGGTAAGCTTTTGGCGTTCGCGTGACAGCTCTAGCCAAAGCACTTTGTATTTACTTGAAGGCGTGCTATTTGTTTTATGTGAACATTAAGGTAGAGGGAGTAGTAGTCCATCTTAGAGCCCCTGCTTAAATTACTATAAAACCAAGCAGTCCAATATAACGATCCTCGACGCTATCTTTAGATTTACAATTAAATAAATCACAAAAAGCAAATAATAGTCTCCAGAAATCAAAGAGAAATATTATTTTGTGTTAAACATTACTCCATTCGACAGCCTTTTCTCGTAGACATTAAATCATTAATTAATAATTAATAAGCAAAGTCTATGTCTTTTTGTGCCTTTTCCGCGTAAATGTGAACAAATTTTTATAGCGCTGTTTTAGTAAAAGTTCCATTTTCACGACATTAAAATTTAGGATCAAATTTTGGATCACAATCTTGAGCAGGTTCGTTTTCTTTACATTAAAAATGTCTTATAAGTCGAGATTTGTTAAAACTCTTTCACACGCTTGCTATTCATGGAAGCTGAAAATGAACCTAAAACAGGGCTTTTTTTCTAAAAAAAGGTTTGGGAATTTATCCTTTTTACTCTTCAACAAAACGAGTATGTGAACGCCGTACCTGTACGTTCTCACACGCATCATTATTGACATTGTAATGAGCTTGTTTACAATAAAACAGGCGCAATATAAATAGTTAATTACATCACATTACCAATTGGTTGATATTCATGCTTTATAAATGCTGCTACTGCTGCTGCTGCTACTACTACTACTGCTGCTGCTACTACTACTACTACTACTACTACTACTACTACTACTACTACTACTACTGCTACCACTGCTGCCACTGCTACTACTGCCACTACTACTACTACTACTACTACTACTACTACTACTACTACTACTACTACTACTACTACTACTACTACTACTGCTACTAGCCTTGACCTCTCGAACGTTTTACCGTTTAAGACACGTCTGCTTCCGGGTCATCGCAGAGTCAACCGGTTGATGAGTGAATGTAAGCCATGGCGTTTCATAATAATTGGAGACGAGTGTCGTTTGTTTTGTTGTTTCATTTGCTGCTGACTGTGGATTTAATATTTGCAAGTAAAGGAGACGAAGAAGACGAAGATCCGTATACGACCTCGGACCCGAAGAAGAGAGAACCGTCGCCGTGCGAAAGTCTGTAGCTCTTGTATCCTGGTCTATGAAATGTAAAATAAACTTCGTCCCCAGCGTATCCAAATTAAAGTAAAGTAAGTAAGTAAAGTAAAATCTCGTGGATTTTTATAGCGCCTTGGAAAGCAGCACAACAGTAGCTGCTTATTCTTAGGCGCTCAGCCTCTCTTAAAATAGCTATGGGGAAGGTATGTTATCAGCCAGGCAATAGTCAACGTCCAAAGGGCAGTGAGGCTAGGTTGTTACAGCTATGGAGGATATGATTTTAGAAAAAGGAATGATTTAATCTTAGACCTGAAGACTTGAGGAGATAATGCGGGATTGATAGGAAATGAAGAATCAGATTTTATTGTTTGAAAGTGTCCAAGACTGCGGAGGGAAGCTGGGATCGAGTTCCAAAGTTCAGGTGAGGCGTATGAGAAGGCACAGTTGCAAATTTTCAGGGATGACTGATTGAGTGGTAGTGACAGAGTGAGGTAAGATGATGAACGTGTGGGTCGAGGAGGCTGAGGGGTTAATAGTGATCTAAGGTAGACAGGTTTTGATGACTGAAGTGAGCTATGTGTAAGTGTTATTATCTTATATTGGATACGTTCAGTTGTTTTAAGCCAATGTAATGATTTTAGTATGATTTTAGTATCCAAATGTATACAATCAAATTCATTTAAGTGCATATGCCGCGCCATTGGCCTTGTCATATGCACACAAAATCGAAATGTAGTGACATGGCGACTGTTGTAATCATTAGTTGTAGTCATTGGTATCTGCCCAGCTTCATTTTCATACAGGCCTGATCCTAATGGAAAACTCTAAAGCCTATTATTATTATTATTATTATTATTATTAAATACCTTATGACTTCCCTCCTCGTATCTTCAGCATTAGTAGGTAATCCTCCAGTTTATGTATGTAAATTATTTTAATTATTTTAAATTATATTTATAACATTAAAACCTCTGTATAACAACAAAATATCTTTATTATCTCATAAAGTTAAATAGACAGTAAAATTTCTTGAAAATTAGGCTATCTTTTTAAAATTTTGCCAGGAACGTACCTTTGTTACACGTCTTAAAAATCCTTTGAGTAAGGCAAAATCGCTTAACTGCCAGGTAACAGTTAACACTCATCATCGAAGAGATTCTCTATTGTTAGTGGAGTTTCAGAGCAAAATGATCATGATGATGATGCGTTTTTGCGAAATAAGATTAAATTTTAAAAGTACCATAGGCCAAGGTTTCCTAAACTTTGGAATTGCTACCACTTCAGCGGTTTTGTAGCATGCCACGACCCTGGCAAACTTTGTGTCAGCTAAAATTGGATAAAGCACATCATTTTAATATAAGCCATTCATCGAGGATTGCAGGCAAATAAATTTCTTGAAACCTAAGCCGGTGTCCAGACAAAATCGCGGACGACAAAATAAAATCGCGGAGACAAAATAGTGGAGACAAAATCGCGCCGACAAAATAGCGGAGACAAAATCGCGGACGACAAAATAGCACAAAATAGCGCGAAGCAAGAAACGATAGAGAGCACAACTTTCAATTTAACATGTTTATTAAAATTCATAAAACACCAAAGCAATTATAATTATCAAAATGTCTCTCTATATTAATCAATAACATCAGTAAAAATGTCTCTTCATATTAGTCAATCACGTAGAAGCAAATAATAAAATGTTTAAAATGTCTCTGCATATTAAGAAATCACGTGGAAGCAAAAACTAAAAATGTCTCTGCATATCAATCAAGCACGTAGATGGATATAGTAAACTGTTAAAAATGTCTCTTCATATCAAGACGTTGGTTGTTGCTCTGGTACTGACTAGGCTCGACTATGGCAATGCTGTTCTTGCGGGGTCACCTGCCTATTCTTTCGACCGGTTGCAGTCTGTTTTGAACTGTTCCGCTCGTCTTATCTATCGTTCGGCCCGATGTGATCATGTCACCCCACTTCTTGTTGATCTTCATTGGCTGTCAGTGCCTGAGCGCATCATGTTCAAGTTATCAACTCTTGTATACCGCTGCCTTCACGGGATGGGTCCGAACTATCTTGCATCCGAGTTTCGTAGCATTTCTGACCTCGCGGGCCGCCGACGACTTAGATCGTCCGCGACTTCGGTGCTTATGGTTCCAAGAACGCGTCTTGTCACCGTCGGAGATCGTGCCTTCCCAGTGGCTGCTGCACGTACTTGGAGCTCGCTTCCTGCTGACATACAGGAGTCATCGTCGCTAGATATTTTCAGGAATCGACTGAAGTCTTGGCTTTTTAAGACTAGCTACTTAGTTTAATTTTGTTTAAAGTGTTCGCGCAGTCTTTTAGACAAGTTACCACTATAATCTTGATGTTCTCTTACTTACTTACTTACTTAATCAATAACGTAGAATTAAATAAGGTCTCTTCATATCAAACAATCACGTCGCTCCATTCCTATTGCACGATTATGTCGGCGCTATTTTGTCGCGTTTTTGAGCTATTTTGTCGTGCGCTATTTTGTCTCTGCAATTTTGTCGCCACTATTTTGTCGTCCGCGATTTTGTTATGGTATCACCTAAGCCGACTTGCAACTTCAAGGCTTGTGACACTGTGAGTAAAATAATTTACACACCTAAACTGGAGGATTACCTTATTATTATTAAACATTTGAAATTGGAATGTCAAGTAAATGGTGCTTCTCAACTGTATCCAGAGGCAATCTATCTTCAGTAGTCATTTGGAAGAAGTGACATTTTCATTTTATAGTGATTATATTGATGATGCAATTTCGGCTGCAACTATGCAGGAAAATGTCTTTAAAGAAATTGGATTGGTCAAGTCAACCATCATCATTAACTGCAGTTTTTTATGGAATGTTCTTAATACTGTAGTGGGCACTTGTGCATAATGCACGCGGTATATATTGATAGTGGTAGTGTTACTAGTGTATAGTATGATATAGGTGAATAAAATCAGTGTGTGCATTATGCACAAGTGCCCTCTAGTGGTTGCCTGTTGCAGAGCAATTATCATTGCATTTGCAATGAAAACTGATCAATCATATGTGCAGAAGTAGGGGAACTGGGTTTGGGCCTTGTAATAGTCACTTGATAGTAGCTTAATCTGTTCTTATATTGCCTTTGAAGCTGTGAAGTCACAATCATGAAAACATAATTCTACTGTTGTATTTGACAGTGTTATCTATTTTCTATATTGCACTTACTCTTTTATATTTTAAAATGGAAGTGTTTTATTAAAACATTGATTGTTGCGAATATTTATATCTAAAGCTACTTGAAATTTAGGTAGATAGAATAGCTTTCTGTGTTTTAAAAAAAGTAAACCCTGCGCAATAAGGGTTATGTATGTAACTCAGACAATGGTTTTTCATTATTTCTAGTTTGCAAATTTTTCATAACTGAGCTCCAACAGCGACTTGATCTGTCGGCAAAGTCAAAAGAAGTAATTGAAACAGGTCATGGACTTGAGAAGAAGAAGCGATTTAAATATTTAACATCGTAAGTATTGATTTAAAGATATATAACCATTCACAGAGTATATGGGCATTTGGGCATCATATTTAATTATATTTTGTACTGCATATGCTCATACTGTAGTTTCTCATTGTTTTTGCTCTTAGATATATCTTTGATTTGATCATTTATTGTGTTTGCAGGCCCTGCCAATTCTAATATGGATTCATTGTTGTAAGTAAACTGTGATTCTGAAGAGCAGTTACCATAGAGTTCCAAATTCTGTGATCTATTGCTGTTGCATATTATTATACTGTCACTCAACTGGTTCACTGATTGGTGATGATTTTCACCTTTTTATCATTTAATTTGTCATCGCAGTCAGGACTTCTGTTGGTTGCACTTTTATCAATAGTTTCTTGACTTCTGTTCCAGAAAGTCTTGATCTTTTTCTTTTTCGAGTCAGTCAGAAGTTGTCACTTTTTCTCAAAATGCCAACGAAATAAGAAAGCAGTTGATGAATTGATGTGCTTTTTTGCTTTAGTATGTTTTCCCTTTATTGGAAAGTTCCTAAGGTGCATGTGCATTGTGCACTCAGTGATGCCTGACCTCTCCAGTTGGTTTGAGAGAAAGCCCAATTTTACAGATTTCAAGCCAGTTTCCATTGTTGTCAGCTTCCTCCCGACTTTTCTTTTTGTGGAATTGATCTTCCAACCCCACAATTGGTAGGTGCCATTGTGTGCATCCTCTGTACCGTTTGGCTACTTTGTTGCAGTGCTGTGCTTCATCCGCAAGCACAGGCCTCAGTTAGTCTATAGCAAATTCTGTGGTTTTTGAATGTCCATCTATGTGAATAAAAATATTAGGCAGTTCATGAAAGCCACTGGCCATTTCAATGACTTTCAACTGGACATCTCTTAGCAAGGGACACTATGCCATTGAAAATTGACTGGTTGGTGCTGTTGATTCAGATCAATTTCTTAGTTTCCTTTACCCATTTATGAATTATTTGTCACATCTGGAAGTGATGGGGGAAGAAGTGTTTGGGCCCAACTCCTGCATATATATCTTTGATTGTGTTGGTTTGTCAGCCAATTTGACCGCAGTTTGGGTGCCAGTTGTGTTGTGAATTTGACTTAAAATTTGGCATTCTTCTATCATAAACTTAACCACTTACTGTCAGTTTTATTTATAAATTGAAATTTATTAGTTCTAGATAGTCAACAAAATGACATTGCCAGCAACACATTATATACTTAAATTAATCTATTTTAAAGTTGAAATTTAGAGTCATGCGGTATGTCGCAAACCAAAAAGTAAGTATTCAATCGTTGAGCAACAACGTAGACGCTCAAACGTCAATTGCTTAACATTGTTGACTATTTTATCATGACAATTTTGTAACAATGTTCATTCAGCAGCAAAGTCAATGGTTTTATAATTAAATGAAAACTTTATAATTCTATTATTGATCAAACAAACTTTGCATTAAAACTTTTAACGGCGTTAATTTTTTAACAGTGATTCTTTAAAGCGTTAGTTAACGCATTAATTTGACAGTCTTAGTTGTAATTATTGTCTTTCAGATTACTAATGCTCTTGTATTTTTGATTAATCAGTGAACTGCGGCTGACTGAAGCATTGCATGAGCCACACATATGTGAGAACATCTTGCAATACAATGTTCACGCAGAACGCAAAGGAAGTCTACGTTATGCAAAAGGAATGAGTGAAACGATGCAGACGCTACATGGACTAGTGTCAGTAATGAATAAAAAAATTTCTTATTCAAAAAATGTAGAATGTCTTATTTTGTCCAAATAGAAACTCGCATGTTTTGATACTGTATATATGATATTTATGATAAAACAATGATGATGCAAATTAACTGGTTGTTAGGCTATTATTGCACATATATATATATATATATATATATATATATATATATATATATATATATATATATATATATATATATATATATATATATATATATATATAAACTGTATATATATCCTGAAGCACCAACACTTGCAAATTTTTCAGAATGCAGCTTTTAGCCAAGCACATTTAAGACTGCAGACTTCTAAAACCATCCAACTATGACTTTTATTCTGATATGGGTCAGATTTGTTCTGACTCCACCAACTGTGATCCAACAATAGCCATGCAAATAAATTTGCATTTGATGATTTGAGAGAATCAATCATAGTGGACATTGTAGGTCAAAATAGTCATAATGTAATATGGTAGAATTTACTCGGTACATTTTGTAGAGGTTATGATTATAATAAGCACAATAAAATTAAATTTTCATGGTCATGTGATAAAAATGTTTGAATTGGTGTGTATTATAAATATTTATAATCTCATTGAAAGATTAGTTAATTAAGCATATTTTGTTAGTCATTGCTAAGAGCCTATGATACTTGAAGTTGACTTGTAATTTTGATCATGGCTAAATATTATTCTTTTGAATACTAATGTATATTAATGTGCAATTAATAATTCACTGGTCAACAAGGTTTTTGTTTCCTTTGCAATTTCTGGTGTACCAGATAGATTTTGTCATGCTGATCACAGGAATAATTTTGAAATTTTCCTACAATGTTACAAGGTTTTTGAGAAACAGCCGATTTTCAAGTAAAGATTTTTCAAATGGTTTTTCGACAGTTATGGGTATTCGGGTTAGCTGCTTGGAATTAGGGTATGATCTTGTTAGGCAAGAATCATGTGTTACAGCCATAACAGATGCAATATGCACTGCAGGATCACTTAACTACATGGATGTTAAAAGTTAGTATGATTAAGCATGCCCTGACGTGCAATGTTACAAGGTTTTTGAGAAACAGCCGATTTTTAAGTAAAGATTTTTCAAATGCAGTTAATTCGGTTAGCTGCTTGGAATTAGGTTATGATCTTGTTAGGCAAGAATCATGTGTTACAGCCATAACAGATGCAATATGCACTGCAGGATCACTTAACTACATGGATGTTAAAAGTTAGTATGATTAAGCATGCCCTGACGTGCCCAAACTTGTCATCAAGACTACATGCATAGCATGAATTGTTGCTATGATCACGCAATCCAATATATACCAAACAGTGCTAAGAAGCAGCTGCAGTCTTTCTAATTGATGACAGACAACTGTTTAGTTCATGGTTGTGAATTGAATTATTAACTAATTTAATTACAGTATCCTTCTGTAGGATTATGTCGCTGATAACATTACAATACTAAATGCTGAATTGTTGATTTCTCAAAACCTTACATGATACAGAAATTCTAATTACCATACTTACTTGCAGACAAGTCGACCTCACAGATAGGTCAACCCCGTGTTTTGGTAAAAAATTATGTAATTTGCTATGACCCGCGTGTAAGTCGACAAGGAAATTTAGGAGCTTACAGATTTATTGAATTGCCTAATAATGGCTGATCTACACTGAAATTGAGTCAACAGGCGACCGCTCCCCTCCAACCCGATGTCTCCAAGCTGTTTACAGGTCAAAGGTATTTGCGGTACACAGAGGCCAAGTGCCTGAAGGTCAGCCGTGCGGTCAAACAGACGGCTGCTTCCCTCTCCCAACCGGTAGTCTCCAAGCTGTTTACAGGCCAAAGGTCATTGTAATGCATTAGGCAATGTGTTCCTTTACAAAAATTCTTTGGAAAATTGCATTGACTCGCAGATAAGTTGACTCGAAGTTTTAAAGTGAATTTTACGGCATAGATTTCTCGATTTATCTGCAAGTACATACGGTACATATTTGCGTCCAGCAAGTAAAATTCTATTAGTTTCACTAGAATTTGTGGAGGAAATAAAATCTTGCATAAAATTTGTTGACCAGTGTTATAATTAATGTGTAACATTCGGTTACATGTTTACATTCAGTTTCATGCAGAAACGTTTGATTGATGACTATTTGCTTTGTTCATCATGCATAGTTTCTGGTGTCAGGTGTGGACAAATAATTTTTGTTTTTCACCAGTTTTTTGCACAGTTTTTTCTATTTTTACATTTTTACTGTATGAAATGTATGAAAGCCTGTAATTTGTCCCTGGCATATTTTTATATTTAGGAATTAATAATCTCTGCTTATATTTAGATGTTTGTTACCCATATTGAAACCTGATTCAGTTGCAATATCACTATTATCTCTGAATTTTAAATATTGATGTTGTCATAAAGTTCAGATAAACTTTATAATGTGGGATTTTATTATTTAGAAATAAAGGTGTAAAAGTAGAACTTGGAATTCCCTACGAGCTCTGGGATAAACCATCTGCTGAAGTCTCAAAAATGCATCGAGCAGTTAGTAATTTTCTGTACATTTTATATTTATTGATTATAATTAATTTAAGTTGCTGCTTTAAAGTATATGATATTATTGTGGCTATATAAACACATGCACGCACACACTTGCACAACAGATAAATTTATTGCATCATCATCATTGACCAGAAGTTGTTGTGGAATTATGTTTTATTGATTTATTGATCTCACTTTATTGATCTCACTTTATTTATTGAGTTTTATTGATCTCACTGCTGAGAGTTTGTGGCATTTTAAGCAAACCAGATACAGTTTGAATACATAATTATAAAGACTGCTGCTCAGGGATGACTGTAATTTAATAGAAACTAAACCACTATCCTTTATTTTTAGTGTTTCACATTTGCTGAAAAATATGAGGAGGCAATTGAAGACTGGTATTATAATCGCCAGGATACAGAATCTCTAATAAACTTCATCTGTGCAAAACAGTTTTTGAAAGATAAAGATCAGAGTATGTATGTTCATTGGACCATAACATTGATTCATTATATTTTTAGAAGGCTACAAAATGCTTAGATTATGATGGTGATTTCTGCTTGCTTCAAGCACTTGGCTGAAGTTTAAGCAAGTTGAACTTGATTAGTACTTGTTGGATTTTCAATCAAATGATTTGTAATGAAATGATTTATAGCGAATTGATTTTGCAATGACTTGATCGGAGACGAATCACTGCAATTGATTTTTGACCAAATGATCGGTCATCCATATTGGAAGTGAGAATCCTTATTTATGTCATGAGCTTTATTTGATTCTTTGTCCAGGCTGCTTGAAAGAAGTGTTTGAGCTGAAAGGAGACACAGGTGATGAAGGTGATGATCATCATGCCCAAAAAAAGAAACAAGGTCTGTTTTATTCACAAAGTTGTTGAATTGTTGTGTCACTATAATATATTCATTGAATGTATGCACTTGTTTTGTTTAAATAAAATTGTTATAAACCAAGTGGACAGATGTTTTGGTGAATTGTGAGAACACCAAGCACCCACTTATCCCACTGAAGATACAGCGGACCGCTCTGCCTATCACCGCTACCACCAAGAAAATGTTTAGACAGAAACGAAGCTAAGGATTAACTAGATATAGCAAAACATTAACAATGAGATAATTTTGATGTGTCGCTACAGATGCCATATTATCTCAGGAGAGTTATCATACCATATTATCTTGCATATAAGATGCACATTTTTCCAGAAAAAATTGGTGCAAAATCTGGGTGCTTATTGTGCATAGGAATAAAGTTTTCTGCGCTTCTCAGCCAAACACTATCATTTGCATGGATCACTGTGTAGCGCTTTAGGCTGGTGCATGATGTCCACACAGAATCAAATTTTTTGGCCCCTCCCTCTGTCCACATTCCCTCAGTTACTTAGATGCAAAAATTATAAATTGTATCTACTTTTGAATCGACTTCCTCTCCTCCCATGTTGTGGCTGTCATAAGATGGATGGTCCTTTACTCCAATGTACCGGTATATATACTTTGTTGAATGGGTTTGTAGTAAAAAAGAAATCAATGAAAAAGAAGTCAAATGAAGTCACTCCACCTCCAGCTTCTGGTGAAGAACCAGGGACGATCCCAACCACCACAGCTGATACAACCACCACTTTAGACATGGATAAGGATGAACTATGATAAAACATGATTTATGATCTGTTCTGGAGACTATTGCTTTCACGTTCTGATGGGGAGAGAAGTAACTGAGGTGCATAATGAGAAGGCATCTTGTGAGAAATAGAGTTCACTTTGTATCTCTCATAATATCAGTTTAAAATTAGTTGAGGACATGTTTTAGAAGAAAACCAGAACTTTGTTACAAAATACTTAGCAGATCTGTAAAATTTAGTATGATATATTCAAGGTACATTATATCTAGGGCTGTACCGAATTCCGGCTCCAGGAAAGCTGAAATCTGGCCATTTTCACAAATCCAGCTCTGGCCAAATACTGGCCAGATTTGTACTTCCTACACATGGGAATTTTCTTTACATTTTCACCCTAAAAATTTATACTTAGAAATATATGAATATTCATAATCAATTAATTATTAATATTATTAATTATAACATTCACTTTAAGAGCTTTTGTTTAATCAGAATTCACTGGAGTTTAGGAATGACCCAGGGCCAGGCTTGTGTTCTTCAGAGCCCCGGGTAAGATAGGGTTAGGGTCAGTGGCAGAATTCCTAACTTCTGAAAATTCTGACAAGCAAAAAAGATCATCACCATTTATTACCATGTACGCAAAAAAATATTGTGACAAGCAAAAAAGGTCAACAATCTCTTCTCATTTCCTTCAACGCTGCTGTATATATAGCTACTCGCCTGGGACTTTGGCTTGTGCAGGGCCCTTTGAAGGCTTTGCGCAGGGGCCTCTAGAGGGGTGGGGCACAGGCCCGGTTTGCCCAGACTTAAGGCGGCCCTGGCATGACCATTTTCAGTTTATTGTTGACTGCTGATGAACCTGTTGTTAAATGTGTTTCAGTCTTACTTTGGGTCCATCCATATAGTACATACGCACAGAGGGGGAGGGGTAGTTGGATTTTAGGAGATTTTGCGTACGAATGTGCACAGGTAGAGGGTCTCGACTGAATGTGTATCTATGCACAAATTTATATATAGCCTCTGTAACAATTCAAAAACTGCTCAGGTAGAAGACTGGTTATGCACACACATTATATTTGAACACAATTACAATTATTGTGTCAGTTGCAGTGTTCAAGACAATAACATCTGAATGTTCTATTGTTTCTTTACTAAAGATCAATATTAGAAAACATTATATCACAAAACTTTGATAAGCCAGGTTGGTTGGGGTGCCCTGGGTGGGGGTAGAGCAATTAATTTGTATGTACACATAAGGAATGGGTCCAAAAAATTAACAGGGTGCATGAAAATATGCATAATTTTTTTGCATACCTACTATATGGATGGTCCCTGTTGCTTATTTACTTAATAAATTCCTACTTGGCAAATAATAATGTGAAC
Source organism: Metaphire vulgaris (assembly GCA_018105865.1). Taxonomy (NCBI): domain Eukaryota; kingdom Metazoa; phylum Annelida; class Clitellata; order Crassiclitellata; family Megascolecidae; genus Metaphire; species Metaphire vulgaris. The sequence goes on along the minus strand of CM030833.1, from coordinate 11,309,638 downwards.
TGTCACTGAACTTGGGAGTCTGTAACATGCCCTGACTGAACTTATGTAGTGTTACTGTCATTTAATTTAGGATTTTAAAAGTTTGTACTAAATTACCGTACTAGGGGTAATTCAGAACTTCATATGTTTTTCAACTTATTTGCCGGTTGTGTAGTACTATTTATTGCCAATAATATAAGTACTAAGTGCAGTTATGTTTTAACTGTTTAACATGTAATTACAGTATATTAATTAATGAGTAACAAATAATTTTCATGATTAAAATAAGTCTAATAACAAATACAATTTATTAGTGAGGTTAGTGCCTAGTCGAACAATCAATTTAGCTATGTACCACTACGGTACCAATCAAGTTTTGCAGTTCCATGCCATTTACTTGTAAATCCAGCTTTGGAAATCTGGCTCCAGCCTAAATTGAAATCCGGTACAGCCCTAATTATATCCAAAACCATCCAATTCAGTAGTGCATCACATGAGACTGTACATTGCGGTATTTTACAACCGAGTACCGGTATACGTTATAACCAAGTCTGTTATATTGAGGTTCTACCTTACAATTGTAATTAATTTTCCAAGATCAGTTTTTTTGGGTCTGGCATATGAATGAATGCTTGACACACAAGATGTTTCTTGTGGCAGCATAACACTCTTGTTGGAAAAATGGTTATGACATCAAAAGTACAGCAGAATCCAACTTTAATAATAACTTCAGTGTACTGTAGTTGCAGGTTCCTTGTAGCTAGACTATGTTTGTAATCACATTAAAACAAACCAAGTCTGCTTTAATGGAATTATTGTATTTGTGTATCATGTCTGTTGTAAAGTTTATATTGCAACCTAGTTAATTATAGTATGTTGATTGTTGGTGCATAGGCATAAACTTCTATTAGGCCACTAGGCTCAAGCCTCCCCTACTTTTTCAGAGGCTAGACTATGGAAGTGGAAAGTTATAGGGGCTGAAACCCCACATGTTTTCATCCAAGTTTATGCCTATGTGTGTGTGTGTGGGTATCCTTTAGATCACTGGGATATTAAGAATTTAATCAGTAACTTATGGAGACTTGGTAAATTCTTGAGGCAGTAGAATAATTTGTTCTGAATAATTGCTTTTTTGCTTACTCTAGGCCTATTTATCACAATAATGAGTTCAGATTTGATGTTAGCATGTTTTGATATTGTCCTGTTGTGTCATAGTTGTTTGATTTAACGTTAAAGATAATTATTAATCTTATTTGACAAATTTTTAACTTTATAAACCTGCCTAGTAAAATTTCATTGTGTGCAAGACAACTTTCTTAATATATTTGACTACGGTACTCTTTCTTTATTCTTAGCTAAGAAATGTGTACCGAGTATATCTGTATACAAAGGAATGCAATAGAATTCAGTTCATGTGTAATAATTTAAACTGAATCACTCCCACAAGAATTATGAAATAGTTTGAGTCTGTGGAGAAAAATAACAAGATAACTATAAGTCAAATGCATAAGTAACCAAGATGAACTTTATATTAATCGAGATAAACCTTGTTATTTGTTCCACTTCTATGGGAATCATAATTTTGTCGTGTGCACTGTAAATTATATCATATTTTTAGTCTGTAGTTGATTTTAATGCTATCTATGTTAAAACAACTCATTTTGTCTATTTCTGATTGTGGTTGAAAATGTCTTGTACCTGTATGTGATTTCTGTCAAAAGCTATATTTGATTCTCAACTGTTTGAAACTTTGCTAAGATTTTAAACTGATGTAATTGAGTGTTTTTTCCAGTGGTGTCTATACCAACGAAAATGCAAAATTTTGCCAAATTTTGACACTGCAAATTTTCAGCTTTTACTAAACGTTTTACAGAACTTGCCAGTTTTTGCTTAAAGGTTAATGAATAATAATTGTTTTCTCAAAATATGACTTGCATATATACAGTAATATGCATCACATTTTCTTAGCTTAGTTTGACATCTCATACAAGTGCAATGTGTAAAGCGCTTTTGCCTTAAGCCTCTGACTTTGTTACTGCACTATATAAATTGTCGTTTAAACTAAACTAAACTAGACACCCTTAGTTCTTTGTTGTCAACTTTTGTGTGTTGAGATGTTTTTGCTATTTAAATTTTTTTACATGGAGACCAGATTAAATTATTCTTTCTTCCATTTCATTTAATTCAACAGCACCATACTACTAAATAATTCCAATATCATTGTTGAAAAATTATTTATGCTGTAATTGCATATGCAAAATGTGATGACAGTAAAACCTCTTTAGCTCGCCACCATTCAGCCGAGATCAAACTTTGGTGAGAGGCGAATTGGCGGCTTAACAAATACAATGCTCACTACTGAAACTGCGGTAGGTTTTCTGCCCACGGGGATGAGAATTTTGGGTGCCCCATGGATACCAGTAGTGACGGGTCAGCTCATGAACCAATGACAAGCTGCTACACTTTGTTTCACATATAGACGGTAGGTTGGCCACGAGAAGCTGTAAACTTGTAAAGGGAATGTCTCTATCAGCCACAGGCCCACCATAAAAAATAGGCCCACCATTTCTCAAGCAACAGCCTTTTTTTGCTTGTCAGAGATTTTCAGTGAAGGTGGTCGGAAAATTTTACAGGGGGCAATTCACAAATTATGGAAACGACGACTTTTTTTATTTCCCAGGCCCACTTGGACCTTAATCCGGCCCTGAATACAGCAGCATATACAGGTGAAAAGTTCTGAAAACCGGTCCATTGTCTGCTGCCATGGGGATGGGTGGTTTTGGAGACAAAAGCTGTGGGAGCGGGGTTGGCGGAAGTGCGGTTAGCGGGAGCGGGGTTGACTGTCGTGGAGCGCAGAGGCGTCATTTGGGGGGCTGGGGGGGCCGTGGCCCCCCCAAGGAAATGAAAATATTAATTTATAATGTATTAATGTGCAGCAAAAAACAAAAACAGGGACGTCATTTGCGTTTGGGGGGGGGGCAAAAAAAGGTCAGCAGCCACTAAAGCCCTAAAGGAGTGCTTGATGTCGAGAGTAACCTGAAGTAACTAATCGTAAAAAAGGACTGACGAGCAAAAAAAAGGTCGTCAACTTTTTGGGAAACTCGTCAAGTCGAAAAATTTTAAAAAATTAAAATTTAAAATTTGTAAAAAAATTGAAAAGAAAATTTTTTTACAAAATTTCTCGCACGCCCCCCCCCCCCAAGAAAAGTGTGAAATGACGCCACTGGTGGAGCGTGGTCAGGTTCTTCCCCGTGCAGACCTCTACCACAATCTCTTCACCAGTCATTAGCTGACAGGTTGATGGCTGATTATCAACACAGATGTAGTCATGTCATGGGGAGGGTCATTAATAATTGTGTAAACAGTAGGTCGGGAGCTTGGCCTAAACGGTCAAACAGGTAACCAAAGTTGCAATGGCAAGCTAAAAGAGGTAAAAATACATAGGCATGGAATTCTGAAAGTTGTGGCGAGTTTGGCGACTTAACGAGGTATTTCATACGAGTGGAAATCCTTTCTTGACCCATCAATGACAAGAGGGGAGTTTGGCGACCTAAAGACGGGCAAGCAAAAGAGGTATTACTGTACATCAGAGAATTAAAGAAGTGCTCACTATAACAATATATTAGGTATCAAGAGCAATTTCTACTAAGAGTCATAGCTAATTACAAACATGATACTGTACTAAAAATACACTTCATATTTTTTAAAACATCAATGTAAAATAAACCACCACTGCAACGCAAAAGATTTATCCTTTGCAGAAACTAATTATCAGAAACCAACATTAGGTTAGCAAAAGTAGCAATGTAGCACATCATGTATGTGCATAGTTAAGATCCACTGTAAAATCCAATCAATGTTGCATTTATAAACCCTTTAAATTTCTGAATAATTAACAGTTGACATCAGCAGAAGCTGAATGTACAATTCTGATAGCTGGAATTTGGATCACAAATGCTGTGAAATCAAGAGGACTGTAACAACTAGAGGAGTGGTATTAACCAGGCTTGACATGATAGTTAAATTAACAAGTGCATAAAAAATCCGACTCAGACATTTATATATGTTCTAAGCAAAATGAGGTGAGTAGTGTCAGTAATCTTGATTGTCTAAATACAATGTGCGTTTTTTTGGTTGTCAGAAATCAACAGCTGAACCCCAATATTTCATACCTGGATAACAATAGCGCCAGCCTTAGACATACCAATTCAAGGGTGTAAGAAGCTTCAGTGTCAAGCACTTCCGATATTTCAAGCATGAGCAAGGTTCACACTGCCTGTCGTTAGTCATGGTCGTGGGGATTTGGTGTGCTGTCCCAACGCTCATGTTGTACGCCCTCCTTAAAACGAGTTATCATCACGTGTACTGCGCAGAATTTTTCGAATTTTGGAGGAACAGGGCAGCGTTTGAAACTCACTTCATCACCCTCAACTGGCACGATATCTCCTTCAATGCTGTCCAACAGAAAATTCAAATGTTATCTATAACTTGTATTGATATTAACAGCAATTTATTGTCACTTCTTCCTGTTTGGCTATATCGTTACAACTTTATTAGACAACAGGCAGACTGCACTACCATTAAAATATTACAGAAATTCGTTGACACTATTGTGAGCAGTATCTCTTATATATGAATTTTGACTGGAGAAAGTAAATCTGTGACATTACATGCAATGTGATGTGAGAAATAATAACAATGCTAGAAGTTCAGTACTGTCTGTGAAGAAATTTATACTCACTCAGAAATGTGGACAAATATTGGTTCATTTCCTTCATTAGGAATAATGAAGCCATGGCCCTGATGCCTGCAAAACGACTTCATCCTGCCGTGATAGACAGGTCCAGCACGGGCTCTCTCAGATCTTCAAAAACCAAAAACCCAGCTTGAAACTACTAAGTGATACCAAGCAAGAGAGGAACAAGACTGCCTCAACTGCCAAAAATTAACAATTGCAGTTTACATCCTCCACCCTACTTATTCACATCTGTCAAAAAACATATAATTGTAGTTTTACATCCTCTAACCTACTATTCACATCAAAGCTCATTTAAACACTACCATCAGATTTATTATTGTAATATATAGCCTAAAGCTGCATAACGCTAATCTCAATTGTGTCTTTTTCCTTTTTTTCTTGATAAAACTTATTGTATTGGAAAACAGATTTATTGCACAGAAATGCTCATCTCCTGCCTCTCCTTTTAGCATCTCACCATTTTGCTAATCTCTAGCTGTACACTCAATAACATATGTTTTTGTGCTTATTCTCTGGATTTTGTAGCTTTATTGATTAATTGATCCATTGATTTAATTAATTTTGTCAGCTTTCTATGCAAGTATGTTTCTATTCCATGAATTTTATTTTAAGCATTTGATGCTCTTGGTCTGATTATATTCAATAGCACATAATTTTAGCAGAGTTGAGAGTGCTGAGTTTTCAAGACATCTGCTCACTGTGAGTATGTACGAGTGCGACGAGTAGGAACAGGACTCGGAATTAAAAATCGCTCCACCATCGGAGAACCAGGAGGCGATGACTGCTCTCCAGATGACTTTTCATCAAACTTTCTTTCTGGCTTTTTGCTCATTTTCTGCTTGAAAGGAACGTCTAAAACCATGGAACTGATTAGTATTTAAATTCTTAAATACATAATTAATATCCAGGCAAAAAACCAAATGTTGTTTAGTTACAGAAAAGTCAAGGTAGCTCTACCACTAGGGATCTAGTGGTAGAGCTACCATCATGGAAGTCTGACAATAGACTCAACCCACATATAAAAAGAACTCAAATCTAAAATTGTTGAAATTGTTAACACATTTGCACAAATACTGCAAGACTACTCTCCCTTGCATGAGTCCTATCGAGCACTTAAGGTAAAAGGAATTTCAGGTAAATTTGATAAATATATTTTTCTTTGTGTCGACACACAAAAATATCAGGAGTGCAAGGCCTCTCAAATGTTCTAAGACCAAATGGCACTCTAAGCAACTCTCTATCCAGACCTACACCTTAACAAAATACCATCAGTTGTTATTGAAGCAACATTCTTGCATGGCAGTACAAACCAGAAAACTAAGCAAATGCCAACTTGACCTCAGTGATGCAAACATATAAAGATTAATACTTGAGAGAGGTGCAGTGGAACAGCATTAAGAGTCCGTGTCCTGTCATCTGTGGCTGGCAAGGGCTCTGGTTTGAAACTGACCCCATAATGACTAGTAACCCTAGACTGATGCACAGTGCATTATAATCATAGTGTAAGTAAGTAAAATCTCATGGACGATGTATAAGTGCTTTGGAAAGTAGTACCGTAGTAGCTGCTTAATCTTATGCAATTAATCTCTCTTGAACTAGCTTTAGGCTAGATGCAATTGTCAGCCAGGCAAAGGTCAGCATATCCATAAGATGGTGGAGCAGGTTGTTACAGCTACGGAGGAAATGACTGCTGAACAGGACGGTTTAAGCTTAGGCCTAAAGGTTTGAGGAGATAATGAAGTAATTAAGGGAAATGAGGATTTAGAACTTGTTGTTTGACCATGTTGTAGGCTGCAGAGAAAAGTTGGAATTGTTTCAAAGTTATGGTGCGTCAAACAAGAAAGTGCAGTTGCAGATAAAGCGCGGTACTTTCTCGTTATCCGGACCCCAGTGAAGTGTAATGACTTTTTGGTCGGGAACCATAACCATAACCTAACCCTAACACCAACACCAACTACACCATCCCTCTACTGGGTCCGGATAATGGGAAAGAACCAATAAGCGCTACGGAAATGAGAGTAAAATAGCGAAAGCCCGCCCACATACAGAAAATCCTTCTTAAGGCGTTACAACAATTAATATTTCACTACAATCGATAATTAATGCGCACAGACTCATGCACTTTTTTGCGAACGATTTCACTCATAAAACCACGCCTCAGATCGCAGTTTCGAACAATAAACCCATATAGCAACAACACGACAATGACAACAACAGCAACCAGTAAGGCAGATCCAGATGGTCTCAGGCAATGCCTGAGATCATCTGGATCTGCCTTACTGGTCGTCCCGAGGACCAGACCGCACTGTTAGGGATCGAGCATTTCCCGTGGCAGCGGCACGGGCATGGAACTGTCTACCTCCATCTATACAGCTCTCTCCGACTTTAGATACCTTTAAGAAGAGACTTAAAACCTTAAAACATGGCTATTCTGCACAAGTTATAGATGTAACATTGTAATGTGTTCACGCAGTTCGGCTGAATGAGTCACCACATTAATCAGTACGCTAATAATAATAATAATAATAATAATAATAATAATAATAACAACAACAAATGCTCAGGCCCGAGCGGTGGTTGCGCTAACACTCTTACACATACACACAGCTATGAAATGGTCAAATGGAGTTGCAATCAAAATAATAGTATGCCTAACGTGTATTAATAATCAAACGCGCCAACGACATTCAACAATTAGCGCAGTCTATTATCTGCTAATGAGAAGCCAAATTAACAGAATTTATTGAGATTTTTCTTCTAACATTGATTCGAGAATCAAAACCTCAAATACATTTAATGATAAACAACCACTGTTGACATTGAGATTTTTGAAAAATCCTAATAGCTTTTTAAACTTTCAATCGGATCTTTATTATTATTATTATTATTATTATTATTATTATTATTATTATTACACTGCGCAAAAAAATTTGTTTCACTTCAATTTTTTATGTTATTTGTATAATTCTGTGGTGCTGATTATCATGGTGCTATTTATTTTTTCATTGCATCAAGATTTTGGCAGATATCTCGATTAAGTCAATTTTAGAACATTCATCATTACTTAATTATCAAATTGTTTGGTACACACAGGTTTTTGAATTAAATTTACTTGTTTTAGGTGACATTTTGTTTTTCTCATAGACAATAATGTCCTCTAGACATTGTCAGATATCTGCTGACTCTTTTTGTTATATGTACGGCTATTATGTCGGTAGTCGGTACAACACAAGTAAAACATACTATTTCGAAAGGCACGAATATCACATTGCTTATGAAAAGTATTTCAGCATGCCAATTGGAGATCAAGACAAGCCTTGGGCTCCTCATATATACAATCTGTGGTTGCTGCAAATCGACATTGGAAAAAGGATTCAGTGTTTTTTCTAACCACCTTGACTTTGGGGCAATTTTGAAATTGAAATGTTTGGGGGCAAGGTCTGAGTCTCCAAAAACCAGTGATGTTAATCCTTGTCCTGGTCCTTGTCCTTAAGGACTCCTTAAGGAAGTTAAGGACCAATTTGAAGTCCTTGTCCTTGTCCTCGTCCTTGGGGACTCAGTCCTCGACTCCTCGTCCTTGTCCTCGTCCTTGGGGCTCAGTCCTCGTCCTTATCCTCGTCCTTGCAGATCGATCCTTGTCCTGATCCTTGTAACTTAGTCCTTGAAAAATCCTTATAAGGACCAAATTACTTGCATACCATTTTCAATTGTTCTGATAATTATGTTCCAAGGTAAGAGTAGTATTTGAATTCATATTTACATACTTGCTTTGAGTTATTCTAAATGTGTAGTCATTGTTTCCTTTATAATACCAGTTGAACAGCTGAACTTTCATTCCCTTTTTGAAAGCGTATATGAACCAGACGCATGCGTTTTTTAAATTTCTATTATTCTTTAGTTGTATCTTAAAATACTGGTGTCATTGTCTACAAACTTACAAAGGAATGGAACAAAGCATGATCAGCAATGGAGATTATTAGGCCTCATCGTGCGTGCATGACTGATCAGCTGTTGGAAACACTTGTTTATTTTAATTACAACATTGCTTTTGACTAGATTATGTTTGACAACATTCTTTTTTTGCTTTTATGATTTTGTGATTCGAATTGAAATTGTTTTTGCCTTTTTCCTTTCTGACTTTTTTTGTCTGAAACAGAGATCGGTCCTTGTCCTTGGAGGTCAGTCCTTGTGGTCCTTGTGCTTGAGGGGTAAGTCTTGGTCCTTGTCCTCGTCCTTGGAGGGTCGGTCCTCGTCCTTATTCTCGTCCTGGGGTCAGTCCTTGTCCTTATCCTCGTCCTTGGGGGCCGGTCATTGTCCTTATCCTCGTCCTTGGGGGTCAGTCCTTGTTAACATCACTGTTTTTACCCTTCTTAAATGCCCTGGCAAAAAACTGTCATCCATACATTTTTCTCTCTCCAAAAAATAAAAGCCCTCCCGTCGTCAAACTTTTGGGAGGGGGAAATTTCCATCCCCCATGTAACATATAAACATTTTTTCGGGGGTGGTGGTTTAAAACTTGTGGGGAACCCCCCAGAGAAGGCCTAGAATAAACACTGGAAGGATCCGTGCGAGGCAGTCGGAAATGTATGCCATTTGTGGTTCCAAGAATCTGGCGGGAACTGACAAACCATTTAAGTGACTGTTACTTCTGCATGGTGGATTTATCAAGTTATAAGAAGCCACAGGATAACAGAAAACTAACTTATCCCAATATACCTTCTTCTATTGCATCAGTACCACATAATGAACACTTGTCTATTCCAGTTCTTCCAACTGATGAATTCACAAATGAGTCTGACACTGACACTTCATATGTTGATGTCGAATGCGAAGAACAAGGAGCAAATGTGGTCACATGGAGAACCTCACTTTCCAAACCAGCAAGAACTTGATGATTGAGTATTCTAGTAAGAGACTTAAACCTTCCTAAATCCAGTGTAGAACTTTTGGCCTCCACGTCTAAAGAATGGAATCTTCTTGTCCTTGATACAAAAGTCAAAATTTCAAAGTACCAAAAAAGACCCACAACCTATGTCCAGTTCTTTTCCATGTCAGATTCACTATGCTTTTGTACAGACGTAATGGGTCTGTTTGATGCAATAGGTATGAGACACCAACCAGATCAATGGCGTCTGTTTATAATAGCTCTACAAGAAGTCTGAATGCATTGTTGCTTTACAACGGTAACCGGCATCCCTCTATATAGCTGTTGGTCATTCTGTACATTTGAAAGAAGATTGCCAAAATATCAAAACATTCCTGGAGAAGATAAAATATGGTGATTACATGTGGGACGTCTGTGGTGATTTCAAAATGTTGGGGTTTCTACTCGGCCTGCAGGGTGGATACACAAAGTACCCTTGTTTCCTGAGCTTAGCTGCTCGACAGTTACTATAGTTTAGGATGCAGAATGTCACTGAATCTGCACTACTTGCACTCACATCTCGAATTCTTTAGACCAAATCTTGGAACTGTGACTGAGGAAAGTGGAGAGCGGTTTCATCAAAACCTGCAGCTGCTGAAGAAGAGATACCAGAGAAGATGGGATGAAGCAATGATGGCTGACTATGTCTGGAATTTGGATCGGCAGGACAGTACTAGCCACAATTAACAGACAGAAACGATCCAGAGTACATTTCTGAAGCTTCTGACAGATCACTTAGTACATATCTAAGTTAAATTGTTGCTATTATCTCAGTATTATACATGTAGCAACGTAATACAATTCTACTGCACCAGTAGGCCCTATAAGTATTATCTGACATAAGAAGAAACTTACTTAATGTAATATTTCAATATATTTAAGTTTTTTTTTATTTTGCAGTTTTTATGAGAACGGTTGATGCTACACAAAAACTAATGTAATTTTCGTTTTCAGCACGTCAAACTGCATAAAGATATAGTGAAACAAGATGAAGTGAAGATGAAGTGAAACAAAACTTTCATAAAAATTTGTTGCGCAGTGTTATTATAATAGTTCTCACACTTATTATTGTTGTTGTTATATTATTATTATTATTATTATTATTATTATTATTATTATTATTATTATTATTATCGACGTTATCATCATCATCATCATCATCATCACCATCATCATCGTCATCATCATCATCATCATCATCATCATCATCATCATCATTCCGGAGGTTTAGCTCAGTCTACTTCCGCGAAACTTCACCACATTAATAGGGACGGTTGCCACCCATCGATTTTTCACAAATTTTTATAGGCCTACCTCATGAGTTTTCAGGTGCCTGTAGCAGTGTAGCCTGTAGGGTGCTCACGACCGCGGGGGTTAATAGGGTTATTAGATGTTGTTATCGCATCTGACGACACTGAAGTACTGAACCTCATGACGTGGTAGCAGCCGAGACAGGGCTCTCTGACCAGTGGCGGTTCCAGTAATTCTTGGTGGGGTGGGGGGTGAAAAATGTATCGGAAGTTGGTGTTGGGGGTGCAAAGTAAAGAAGAAAAAACAAAAGAAAAGAGAGAAAAAGGTCATTGTTTGCCCACTAAATGTTAATAAACCTTGAAAAAAAGTTCCACAAGCTAAGAAAGAAGGTAATTCGCAGTATTTTTCACTAATTTTTTTTAAAAACTCACCGGAAAATAGGTTGACAAGCAAAAAAAGGTCATCCGGAGCACATCACCTACTAACGATGCTGGTTCACATTTCGCGCACTTAATGACCCCTCCTGCCCCGGACTATTTAGCCGAACTTGTCCATAGGTGCATTCCTACAGAACGGCGCCTTCAGCTGCGATCTGGAAATCGGGTCTAACTGGCTGCCTCCCCCATCCAAGACGGTCAAATTTTGGGAAAATCCATCATTCAGAGGAATCTCAACCTCTTGAATTTGCTGTCAGACAATGTAACTAAAAAGACAACCTGATTCGTTCGCAACGAGACTAAAGGCGCACTCGTTTCAGTGGCGGCTCCACAGGGCGGGGGGTCCGGGGGCCCGTGCCCCACCTATTGAGTGCCTGGCCTCCAGTGGCCCCTCCTGTTGTGACCCTATACTTAATACTACATACCTAACAACAAATGGTCCTTTCATGATTAGAAGTTGCCACCCCAGCGGCCCTCCCACTTGCCAAATCCTGGAACCGCCACTGACTCGTTTGGCATCTCATTTAAGTGCAATGTGCAAACTGACATACTGACATTGTAATCAGTGTAAGGATGAGCATTTGAGCGGTGTTGGTTCTTAGTTGGCAATTTTTTAAAACTGCGAAGAACCTACCAAAGAGCCCACGAATATGAAAGTGCATGCAGGCGCGCCAAATGAAATTCCGGGCCCCTGTGCAGAAAGTCTGGTGGGACCGTGGGGGATGCATCCCCACTCGTCCCCCACGTGGAACCGCCACTGAATGTGACTATCATGACTAGGCTTCTATATTTCCTGACATTTGGCGGTATATACATTATTACACATTTATTAGTAGACCTACATAACTGACACTGATTGTCTGAGACGCGAGTATAATAGTAAAGGAAACTATATATGTGCATGTATGCTTATCTTGTCGATTTTATACATTTTTAGCCAAATAGCGTAAAATTTTAGCATTCAATGGACCTCATGCGCTAAAATCTGAAAAATCGCTAAATTTTTAATGAAGTGGCCATTGTATGCTTGATAGTCAATAACGTATAGGCCTTCAAGGCAACACAATCGTGAAACGTGATATATCAGTTTTGTAGTAGGCCTAGAACTTTGATCCAAACTCCAACGATGTTTAATGATATTTCATTGTCAGAGCCTGGACCGACATAGACGGAGGTGGTAACTAGCCCTTAGGCTTATAAGAAATCGTTTCGAAAAAGCCTAGAGTTGCAAGAGTTGTCCTAGTAAAAGTAAAATCTCGTAAATTTATATAGCGCTTAGGGCAAAGTACAATTGTAGCTGCTTATTCTTATGCGCTTATATAGCCTAGATAGAGTTCTGTTCTATCTAATTTTAAGCGGTGGGCTGTGGAATGTCCCGTGAACCACCGTCAGTTATTCGTTCAGATTTTCACTAAAATTATGCTGCAATCAGTTCGAGATGAGCTATTATTTAGCATTCGAAAACGCTTACATTTTTGTTTTGTGATTAGAATTGAGGCCTAGAATTTTAATCGATTTCCGATATAAAGTTATAAACAAAGGCCTAAATTATGGTTTCCAAAATGCGTGGAATGACGCATTGTATTTGATAGAGGGAGAGAGAGAGAGAGAGAGAGAGAGAGAGAGAGAGAGAGAGAGAGAGAGAGAGAGAGAGAGAAAGAGAGATTCTATAAAAAAACTGTGGCTCTTAAATTGTATCCTGGTTTTAAATATTGTAAGACCAAAATTCAATTAAATCTCATATGACATTTTCAGAAGTCAAGTCCAAGGGGCTGTCCGTTAATTACGTCAACAATTTAGTGGGGAGGGGATTTGAAGAAGTTTGACAGTTGTTGACAGGGGAGGGGTTAAGAGAAGTTAACGTCAACAATTTCACTTTTTACAAATAATCAAAAAAATAGGAATTTTCATGAAATACTACTTATTACAATGGAAAAAAGCATGGCAAAAAAGGTCATTACCACCACATTTTGACACTCGATGAGCAAAACAGGGAAAAAGTCATCACCGCAAAAAATAATAACCTTGTTATTGGGACCTATCATTGATCTTGGGGGGAGGGGGTCAAGAGATTTTGACGTAATTATAGGGGTAGCTGAAAGTTGACAGTTGTTGACAAGGGGGTCAAAAATTGCCCAAAAATTGTTGACATAATTAATGGACAGCCCCAAGATTAAATAACTGCGCGATTCAGAGAAGAGATTTTAGGCTATAAAGCATAACGATGTGAAGAGTATGACACTGAATCCTTTATAGCTGACGATGAAATAGCTTTAGCAAGAATACCGTCACGAAAAGTAGGCCTAATAGGCCTATAATAGCCTATAGGCCTAGCCCATGTTTAAGTATCGAAACATCGATTATTTACTTTTGATTATCAAAATATTTTTAGTTGTAGCACATGTGGAGACGTTTCTATTTCGCGTTCTGATTCTGAAAATATCGCAATAACCGTTTGTCTATATCAATTAGGCCTATATTAGGTCTTTCGAACCATCCATCACTTAAACTGATGCATTTTGGAAATCGTCGGCAATTTTAATCAACTTGTTTTAAGGATCCGAGAACTTGAAAAGAGTAGAGACATTGGCGTAAACTTGAGCGAAAAACTGGGGCCCCGCCCTCATCTCCCCCTAATAGAAGCTTACGCCTATGAGTGAGAAAACCTGCACACTTTCAACATGGAAAAGGCAAAGTGCACGACAGTGGCGTAGCCAAGGGGTTTTGGGAGTTAAACCGCCCTTGGCTTCCGACGAAATGTTGTGTGTGTTTCCATACATTTGTTATTTTCGGACGCGGTTTTGAGGGTTAACCACCCTTGGCTGGCTGCCGACCCAAAATTTCTAAGTGCTATAGGGTATCCGGACGTTTCATCTCAGGACGATTCATATCAGGACGATTCAACGCGGACGATTCATCTCAAGGACTATTCATCTCAGTACGTTTCATCAGGAGGACTATTTATCTCAAGACGTTTCATCAGGAGGACTATTCATCTCGGATAAAATTATAAGGGTTAGAGTAAGGGTTTGGGTTAGGGTAAGGGTTAGGGGAAGGATTAGGGTGATGAATAGTCCTCCTGATGAAACGTCCTGAGATGAATAGTCCTCCTGATGAAACGTCCTGAGATGAATAGTCCTTGAGATGAATCGTCCGCGTTGAATCGTCCTGATATGAATCGTCCTGAGATATTATTTTGCCTACCACTCCAGCCCATTCTGAGAAAAATGTCAGCCGCTCTCATTTTGGGGTATCTCGATGACATCACCCTGGGCGGGAACGCAAACAACGTTGCAAGCGACGTCGCAGTCATCGAGCAGGAATGCGAAGAGCTGGGTTTATCGCTGAACCACCGCAAATGCGAGGTCATATCTAAAGGTCCAATTTCAACAACAGAGTGAACAGACACCTCGCTGGACCTTTTTCAGCGCATATAGACCCACAGGACGCCATCCTTCTTGGGGCCCCCTCTGTCCCATCACGCAGGCATTTTGTTCCCTCATGTCACGCCGCACCAGCGAGCTAAATATAGCACTCACTCGTTTGCCACTGATCCCCAAACAGGACGCCCTTAGTTTACTTACTGTAGATTGTCCCTCACGCACTCAAAGCTTTTGCACACATTTTGAGATGCACGACCTGCACAGGCCATCCATTATTAGAAAACTTTGACGACGCTATGCGCGAGGGACTGGGTCAAATCTTGAATCTGCGTCTTTCAGATAGTCAGTGGGTACAGGCTACACTCCCTATTAGAGATGGGGGACTTGGGATTCGCCGGGTGTCTGCGCTTGCACCGTCTGCCTTTTTGGCTTCAGCTGCGAGCACCCGAGATCTCCAGTCGTCCATTCTCTTGAAGGCAAGTCTGCCTACGGACCCATAATTATGAGACTGAGGCTATCGCCCAATGGAGGGCAATGAGCCAAATTGATAATGCTCCCAGGGTCGGATTAAGGTTTGAGTGGGCCTGGGGCTGCATATTTTAAGGGGACCTATTTTGGCAATTTTATGGAGGCCTATTTTTAAGGGGCATATTTTAGCAATTTTAGCAAGTATATAGGGACTAGGGATGTCAAAAACAGACACCCGTACCGATATGGTATACCCTTTACCCGTACCCGCGGGTACGGGTAGGGTATGGTACACATTTTTAGGTACGGGTCGGGTACTTGGTACAGCGCTACGGGTACGGGTATAAGCGGCTACAGGTACGGTATACCCGTTTTACCACCAGCGAAAAGTTATATTTTCATTTCTCACTACTATAGCAAATTAGCAATGCAGTAATAGAAAAATAATATTGAGTAAAGTGTATTAGTATAACTTGTACATCGCGTTCAGTTTGTCAGACAGCATGCATTTTACTTACTGAAAACATAAAGGAAATACAGATGACGTAATCTGACATCATCAGTAATAAATCTATAATGGCGTCCTCTGACTCCTCCAAGGACTCTTTGACCGAGAAAGTTCTTCTGGTAAAATTTGTGGTTTAACTTGAGCTCTAATGCCGCCTGCTCATAGATAAATGATATCTACTATATATTTTAAACAAGCCCATTCATGTCGGCTTAGGCTAGCTGACTGATTATCCTGATTCCTAAGTACTAGATCTGTCCTAATCTAAACATGCGTGCTATTTACAATGAATAGTTATCCCACGAGCAGCCCCTATTTCACTGTTGCCTCTCTATAGTCTCTAGGAACGGATATGGGTTCACGGGTCCATGTACAGGTCCTTGTAGTACTTGTACCCTAAAAACACCCGCGGGTACGGGTCCAAAATTCCAAATCAAAAACTCCAAATTCCAACCAAAGTCGGTTACGGGTACGGGTACAGGGTACACAGATTACAGGTACGGGTCGGGTGGGGTATAGCGCTAGCGGGTACGGGTAGGGGTAGGGTAAAAAAAGTTCCACGTGGGTACGGGTAGGGTATGCATTTTGCTGTACCCGCACATCTCTAATAGGGACCTATTTTTGCAATTTTTTAAATTTCACAAATTTTAGCAATTTTTAAATTTTAGCTAAAAATTAAAATTTCATTTTATAATTGTAAACAATTTTATTAAAATTTAAAAATTTAAAACTTATTTTGACATTTTTACAATTTTAGCTATTTTTGCCCGGGAACTTAGAAACGGAGGTCAACTTTTATATCGGCTTTTGTTGTTATTTAACTTGTTTTAGAAATGTTACATACAGTATAGCTTTGTATAGCTCTATATATGTCGTATTTATTTACATATTTATAATAGGTTTATTTATATCATAATTGCCCCTTTAGAACTTGTTAAATTAATATAAATACATTGCTATTTACTTTAAGGCCTATTTTGTGAAATTAAAAAATCGTCGTTGGGTTCGAATTAAATTTGGGTTTCGAATAAATTTTAATAATTACATGATGAATCACACAATGGTTTCTTCTCGGCTATTAAATAACTCACTCGTCTTGTGATAAAAGTGAAAATATTTTTAAAATAATTTTTCGCTTTAATAAAAGGTTCACATATCTTTACACACACCGCTGGTCCACCGTGACTGTTGTCTGATCAGCTGGGGTGGGGCCCGGCCCGAGCCCGAGGCCCGAAAAGGCCCGCCCGGCCCGTTTTAAAATAATTGCCGCCCGGCCCGAGGTACGGGCGGGCTGCAAGGTAATTTAATAAAGTATAATCTGCTAACAGGATATTAAATACAATATTCGTTTGAAAACTCAAAATCAAATAATTTTCATTAATTATATTTATTTTTTTTATTTTCTTAGCTGATCCCTAATTAAAATTTTTATTACAGCTTAGTTGTAGCTATTGTATATATATAATTATCAATAGAACAATAATATTTTGTTGCTGTTAGGAAAAGAGGAGGAAAAGGCAAGACTAAACAAATATAAACTTGAATTTATTAAAGAAATATTGTTAGCGCCCGGCCCGTACAAGGCCCGTAGCCCGTACATTTGCGCCCGTAGACCGTACCTCGAGGCCCGTAGCCCGTACCGAGGCGCCCGGCCCGGTACGGGCCCCACCCCAGCTGATCAGTGGTCTGGCTATCGACAGAGAATATTCTAGAATTTCAGCCTTTAAAAATGGTGGGCCTATTTTTCATGGTGGGCCTGGGGCTTCAGCCCCTCAGTTCCCCGCCTTAATATGGCCCTGAATCCTCCATCGGGTCCTCTCCACAGACAGTCCACCTGGGATCGCCCACTGGTCCTCAAGGAATTTAATGATCTGCTCCAATCCGACCAACGGCAGTATCATCAGGCACGCCTTCGGGCCGTTTCATCGGAGCACGCCGGGGACTGGCTGTATGCGCTGCCCATCGCTTCCTGCGGACTGCGCATGGACGACGAGGCAGTCAGAATCGTCATCGGCCTCCGCCTCGGTGTCAACATCTGCGAGCGACACACGTGTCTCTGCGGAGAACAGGTCTCTGAAATCTGATTCGCACGGGGGTTGTCCTGCTCGTTTGGCCCAGGTCGGGTGCCACGTCACACAATGATCAATGACGTGGTTTACCGGGGGCGCTATCTCGAGCGAGTATTCCATCTGCCAAGGAATCATCCGGTCTTTCGCGATCTGATGGTAGAAGACCGGACGGCCTCACTCTGATCCCGTGGCACGCCGGTCGCAGTCTAATTTGGGACGTAACCGTGGCAGACACAGTGGCTGCCACCCATCTGCCCACTACATCTTTGTCAGCAGGCGCGGCTGCTGAGGCAGCAGCAGTTCGCAAAACGGCCAAATACGCAGACCTAACAACCGATTACATTTTCTTGCCATTGGCCTTTAAGTCCCTCGGCCCCATTAGTCACGACGCACAGCTCTTCATAAAACAACTAGGTCGTCGCATTTCCGAGTCTTCCGGAGACATTAGGGAAGGGAGGATTTTTATTTCAGCGTTTATCCATAGCTATCCAACGCTTCAACGCAATATCTGTTCGAGGAACGTTTTCCGTTGCAGGCTTTGAAGAACCAGACGAGAGTTGACGCACACATTAATTTTTGTCTCCGGACAATTTTTTTATTAGACCTTCGGGAATTAAGTACCGAGGACATTATATATATATATATATATATATATATATATATATATATATATATATAGAGAGAGAGAGAGAGAGAGAGAGAGAGAGAGAGAGAGAGAGCAAGAGAGAGTCAGAGAGAGTCAGAGAGAGACAGAGACAGAGAGACAGAGAAAGAACCTTAGCTCGCATACCTGTGGAGAAAAACGGAAAATCATATAAGATATTCATCCTATCCACTTATTCATCTTATCCACTGCCGCAGTGAGCGCGGTTAGTGGCTGGATGGGAAGCATCGATGACAAAGCCGCAATAGAGTGTATTGTTTTACGGCAAGAAATCTTTAAATCTATTCGAATATTTTATATCATGGCTTACACTGTATAGATGCTATAGAGCAGATGTGGCTCTGTTAGTTGCTTAAGCAAATGATAGCATAGGCTATACTCACCATTGTGCAGCAGTGAAGTAATTGGTTGTGATTACTGATTACAACTGAGAGGGGAATGATGCGAGGGTGGCAGTAGAAGAGTCAGATTTCGGTCAGATGGGCTAACGCACGAGTACAAGCGACCCCGGTGAAGGTTGTAGAAAATGACTCTTGTCAGAGGAAATTCCCCCTCAAACTTCAATTCCACGTAAAACATAGGACTAACCGTATATTAACTCTTTCTGAGTCAGTCTAAAATCACTTGACAATGTCATTGTTAATGCCAGTCACAAATCCGATAGTACAAAAATAATTAGAAAGACGATGATCTGGACTCATGTGCTACACAGTTACTGCACAGGTCTTTGGCCAGCACATAATTTCACTGCGCCGTGTATTAGCCAAGAACACTGAGATTCATCTCGCCTCTCGGCTCAGGACAAGAAATATGTTTTGGATTTCGTCATCGACGCTTCTTTAAAAGTAGGCCCTATGCTATAGGCCTACTTTTTGCACGCAGTGAAATATTTCCTAAGTTAGGTTTGGATTTGAGTTTTTAGCTGTTTTAATCTGGCGCTACAGAAAACGAGGCTGGCGTACAGCAACAGCGATTTGTCGAATCTGTGTTGCGTGGCCAAAGCCTTTTTAATCAGCAAAATCTTCGGAACTGATTCAGACCGACTGCTCGAAATGAGACAGGCGGAAGTAGTGGGAACCGTTGGACTGATTTCTGAGTCAGACTACGCGGGAGCGAAACAGGTGAGTGAGTAAGAGGATCAAAGGTTAATGAGCACCTAGTGCTGCTTTAGATTTAATAAGACATCGGGTTCTCAGACGACAACGTACGTCGGGCACAACCACCGACAAAAAGCAAATAAGAGAGACTCGCTGCTCGGTTGAAACTTCTGCTCTCGATTTCAAATCGTGTCTTCAAATACTTTATTTATGGGGACGTAAAAGCAATAGCTCCTTTAGTAAAATTGATTTTAGAATTCACGGAATTGTCTAATAATTTGGTCGGATGTCGATGCTGTTTGCCTGTTTCTATCTCCCAACCCCGTTTCTTAAACAGTTTCATGTCGTCTCCTCGTGTTTTGCTTTGGAGACTGTCAATTGCGACTCCAGTGAGTCCAGCCCCCAACGAAAGAAGAAGAAGAAGAAGAAGAAGAAGAAGAAGAAGAAGAAGAAGCGCCCTGTGGCGTCACGCACAACTGACTTTCCGACCGACCGACGTTCGAGAAATCGTCTCCCTCTTTCCCCAAACATCCGGTATTTGACTGCCGCCGGCGGCCGCCGCCGGTGATAGTTGCTTACTGGGCGTCCGACATTTTGCCGAAATACGGCGAGCCATTAGAGCCCAGCGTCTGGTTATTACGCAGGCGGAAGAGACAGAGACAGAGAGCGAGAAAATACGAGGCTCAAGAGGTCGGTCGGAGGTCAAAGCGCTCACAGTTGAGCGCTAAAAGTAGGGGGCGTGGCTTACACTCTCACCGACCTCCTCATTCGGTCGACATCCTCATTTGCTCTCTCTATCTGTCTGTCTCTGTCTGTCTGTCTGTCTGTCTCTGTCTCTGTCTCTGTCTCTGTCTCTGTCTCTGTCTCTCTCTCTGTCTCTGTCTCTCTCTCTCTCTCTCTCTCTCTCTCTCTCTCTCTCTCTCTCTCTCTCTCTCTCTCTCTCTCTCTCTCTCTCTCTCTCTCTCTCTCTCTTCACTTTTATACACTTGGACATTGTTGCCGGTCTTGTCAGGCACACAGTCTGTACAATGAACTCAAAAGTTCTGTTAGCAGAGACAACAACGAACTGAGACGCACGAACTGGCTGTTTCGCGACCAGAGGCGCATGAGAAGAAACACACCCCGAGAAACCCTGGAACGTTGAGACGCTACAGGGGGAGAGAAGAGGGCGCTCACCCAACCAAACATGACCCTCGTAAGGTCAGTCTACGGCGGTCGGTCCGCAGTCCCCCCTCCTATGTCCATGACCGAATTCGTCTATCCTTTTCCAGGTGCAGCGTTTCCCGCGGACAGTTCACTTTACCCAGGAGCGCCGTTCACTACCGATCCCTCCTTTGCCTACCACCTGCCTTCGGGACTATCTGACTTCCGTCTGCTTGCCTCCGGCGCCCCGTTCGCCTCCAGAACAGAATCGATCTACGGTCTGACTCACGGAAGCGAGACAATGTCGCGACAGGTGTTGTTTTCCACTTCCGGTTTCTGTCCAGTTTCCGGTTTTATTCTTCAGTTTCCGGTACCGACTTCGCCGATTCTGGATCTTTCCGTGCAGACGACAGCAAGAGCAACGGATGACGTCACTGTTCCGCTCGACGATGACGCAGTTCCGAAAAAGTTCGAACAAGAAACAAAGAACGAACCTCAGGAGGAAGACGTGTATGACGATGATGATGATGACGACGACGACAGGGACTTAGGGGAGGACGAGGAGGAGGTGGAAGAGGAAGAGGAGGAGATGAAGACGATGAAACTGGACGAGGCGATGGATCCGGAAAAGACTCAGGACTCTCCGCTTGATCTGTCGATGAGATCTGGAGTGAGAAGAAACAGCCAATCGAGCTTCAAAAAGACGATTCTAAGCAGATACAGTAAGTGCTTGTTTGCATTTAGCATAATGTGCCTCTCTTCTCTTCTAGTGGATTAGAGAGGCATTGTGTTTATTTAATAGGATCTACGTAGCGTTATCTATTTTCAACGTTTCCTAGTGCCTTCGACGCATTCAGCCTAACGGTCAACTAGCTCTCTCTTTGGACGTCGTATAATTATTAATGCGTAAATAGACTCTAACAATACTGGAGGGACATGTGGAAGGAGGAACAACCAGAGGAAGGCCACGTACGTCACTATTGCACTGGATGCTGACTAAAGACGGATATAAAGGATTAAAGACCCAAGCTGCTGAAAGAGAAGGGTGGCGCCACTGAGAACCAGGACCTGCTATCGGGCAGAGAACTTAAGAAGAAGAAGAAGACCTTATGTTGGCAGATTTACATAATGGCCATTATGCATTACGTCTCCCAGACTATCTTTGTTGGCAAAAATGCCCGCACTATGTTGAAGCAGAGATGCCCATGGATACATTTTAGGACCCAACCCAACCCATCAAATCTCCAACCCAACCCAACCAATGCCGGTAATAGGGTTACTCGACCCAATCCAACCCACCGTAATACATTACAATTTCTTAAACCATGACTTATTTTCTGACCCAACCCAACCCACCATAAATATGGTAGAGTCTGACAGAACCATGCAATCCAACCCAACCAAACCTATGGGTTAACCTGTGTTGAAGCATTGTTGTTAAAACTTCGTATTTGGCACTAAAAGTTCGTTGATGTTATCCATTCGCTCAATTTATCCAATTCATTAATTCAACCAATTTAGTCTTCTGGTGTGCAGGAGAATTAATAATAATAATAATAATAATAATAATAATAATAATAATAATAATAATAATAATAATAATAATAATCATCATCATCACCAACAACCAATTACAATGGCATCGGCTGCGTACGCTGGTGTCTGATGTCATCTTTGTGGTCTGCTTTCATTCTATATTACCGAATGCACGAAGCAGTAAGGCATACCATCCAGCGTGGTAAATACTTTTTCCAGTTTCGCGTCCAGGAATTTTAAAACTTGATTGAAACTCACCTTGCGACGACGCCTCTTTTATCTATGGCGCTAACGGGCAAATAGTTTTAATCCTAATCTTTTGAAGTCTAAATCTATCCCTTAGCGCCTCTACCGATTTCTGAATCTTATGGCTACGTCATGCAATACGCCAGTTCAACCAAACTTAAGCCCAACCTCCATATTCTTCATACAGTAGACTACAGAGGACGCATCTACTTCATTTCGGAGCCCAAGTCTTTTCTCCTCAATCTCAAATCGTATCTTTGTCGCTGTTATAAGTTTTTAAAAAAAGATAATGCAATGCAATTGACACCAAACGTTCGACTCATTTGATCTTAGAAAAGAGGAGGGATGTTATGTGTAGTCTAATCAGTGATTTTGCCGATTCCATTGTGTGGAGAAAAGAGACATTGCATGCAAAAAGTTTTCTATTTGAAAGTTCACCAAAGCATGCCTGACCAACCTGTTGGACTTTCTGGAGGAGGTTTTTGATAAACTAGATGAGGGCAAGGCAGTAGAGTAGACATAATATATTTAGATTTTGCCAAAGCTTTTGATAAAGTGCCACACATAAGGCTGGCTGCCAAACTGAAGGCCTGTGGAATAAGGGAAATGTTCTCAGATGGATTTAAAATTGGTTGAAGGGAAGAAGACAGAAGGTTGACATTAGGGGAAGCTATTCGGAATGGGCAAGAGTTATTAGTGGAGTGTCTCAGGGCTCAGTGCTGGGGCCATTGCTTTTTCTAATATATATATATATATATATATATATATATATATATATATATATAAATGACATCGATGAAGGATTACTATCCAAAATTTCAATGTTTGCCGATGATACAAAGATATGTAGAAATATAGACTCGGAGGATGATGCTAAAATTTTACGGGAGGATCTAAGGAAATTGTTTCAGTGGTCTGTGGACTGGCAGATGCTTTTCAATATTGATAAATGTTTTGTAATGCATGTTGGGAAATCTAATAATGGTAATGAATATTCTTTAGGGGGAAGGTTCTAACCACAACAGAAAAAGAAAGAGACTTGGGGTAATCATCCATAGAAGTATGAATCCATCTTACCAATGCATGGAGGCAGAAAAAAGGGTAACCAAATGTTGGGAATGATGAAAAGGACAATAGTGAGTCGAGACAAAGATATAATCATAAAACGTTATAAGTCATTGGTAAGGCCTCATCTAAAATACTGTGTTCAGGCATGGAATCCATTCTTGAAAAAAGATATAGAGCTTTTAGAAAAAGTGCAAAGACGAGCAACGAAGATGGTCAATGGGTGCCATAATTTAAGCTACGAAAAAAGACTTCAATATTGTGGACTGACAACATTAGAAAGGAGAGAGAGGGGATTTGATAGAAACATACAAAATAATGACTGGGAAAGTAGATGTGCCATACGATTGATTCTTTACATTGGCACACTATAGCAGCACAAGAGGCCACAAATGCAAATTGTTTAAGCAGAGGGTTGGTCCAAGAAAGAAAATTTTTTAGTGCAAGTGTTGTGGACAAATGGAACAGTTTGGACGAGGTGGGAGTGACAGTTGAAACAGTAAACGGATTCAAAGGCTATCTAGATAAACTAGGTTATTGAATGCAGATGGTTACATCAGTGGTTTTCACACAGGCTTACTTAGCCTCCTAAACCACTTAAAATCACATTATTATTATTATTATTATTATTATTTATTATTATTATTATTATTATTATTATTACTTAAATATACTACTAAAGATCACATTTGGGAAAAACGATGATAGGGATTCTTGGACGAGATCAGTAAAGTGGCTGAGTTTGAGCCAAGGGTCCAAAAAGAATGTATAGGGATTTCATAGATTATAAGCAATAAATATAGCTTCTATTGTCATTTGTCAACGCACTATTATGATATAACGCCAAATATGTATACAGATATTTCATGCTTCTTTAAATATTAGAGTAATCATTAAACTATATACTCAGAGGTTTTGCAATTTGTGCATCAGTCTATGCTATTTGAAAACCAACAAATTAACCGACGATTGTGTCCGACTGATTGTATTGCATTGCATTGTATTGTATATAATTGGCATGCCCTCAATCTGATTTGAGGGCATGACAATAATATACAATACAATATAATGCAATACAATACAATACAATCAGTGGCGGCTCCAAATGGAGGACCCGGGGGGCCAGTGCCCCCTTATTGAATGCCTGCCCCTTAGTGACCCCTGTTGTGACCCTATACTTACTACTACATACCCAACAACAAATAGTTGGCTCCCTTGCTTAGAAATTGTCACCCCCAACACCCCACTTGCCAAATCCTGGAGCCGCCACTGAATGCAAAACAAGATCGCTTTATTAAATATTATTATTTATTAATCACTGTTCGGTTTAAAAAAATTCAATTAGTGGGGGCAGACAACGCTCTCCCAGCATTTTCAATCTCTTGTCAGTCAGCTGAAACAAAGTGTTTCTGCATTCATTGGAAGATCGGTCTCGACCAATCAGTGGCGTAGCGTGACTTTTGGGGGCCCGGAGGGCATCTTTGACATGGGGGGCCCCAGAGTTTCGAGCTGACGAGCAAAAAAAGGTCCTCACCACATCATTTCCATCATTTCTAGGGTTAGGGTAGGGTTAAGTTGTTTAAGTTGGGGTGTTAACCCTAACCTACTAACCTAACCCCTAGCTTAGACCCCCCTTCTTCGCCCGGGGCCAGGGGCAGTCAACAAAGTGCCCCCCGCCCCCTAGTTACGCCAACAAAGCCGCAGATCTAAAATCTCCCAGCAAATCTTCTAATTCTTCCACAATTTTCGCTCATGGATATGTGAGAGAGAGAGAGAGAGAGAGAGAGAGAGAGAGAGAGAGAGAGAGTTGAGGTCCAGACACTTTCGCAGATGTTTTCTCCGATTTCCGATTCTTTCTTCCTTTAATATAAATTTTTATGCAGAAATTTACGACAATCTATGGTTTTATGAAAGGTCTGTGGAACCCTGTAATTTCTGTCATCGGGACTATGTCGGACATCCGACATCCCAAAGGGCCCAAGGGCGCGCCCTTCAACGCCTTTCCGGGATGGGTAGGGCAGCGAGCGTAGTAGGCAGGCTAATCTCTACATAGACAACTGTATTTCGAGTAACGCTATTGGAGACCGGAGGTCATCAATCGATGGAACGGAAACGACCGTTGCTTTAGCTCATTTCGCTGCGAATCAACGTAAACATCGATTTAATAAATTCCTCCTCCTGTGAGTATAAGCTACAGCAAGCTATGCATCTGAGTCTGGGGGCCTGCTCTGAAGCCAACGGAAGTTCTACGAGAAACGAATCGATTGTGGCGGGGAGGGGGAGATGGGCAGGGAATCACGATTGTTCTCAGTTTTTGCTCGTTAAACATTTCAAAGCAGAAATGCCAATTGTTTTATATATAGGCAGCTTAAAAAACTGTAACTTAAATTAAAATGAAAAATCTACTATTTTGGCTGAGTTTTGCTTATATAAAGATTGAAATAGACTGCTCGAGCAATGGAAAAAATTACTGTTTGTAACACAAACTGTATACCTGGTATTGTAATTGATACTTTTAGAGTATTAGAAATGGTGCTATAAAAGTCCATAATTATAATAAAGTATAATTATTTATTATTATTTTTAATATCAAGGCTTCACAATAGGCTGCAATGCACGAGATTTCGCCAGTGCGCATAGCACTCAAGAGATTATATTGATAAGTGTATACAGAATATAAATGAACGCAAAATAAAGTGCAGATGGCTCATATTTCTGCACTTAAAGTTGCGCTATATGAACGTTGGAAAATCTGTTTTAGTTGGTTTACCGAAGAAACGGAATAAAAATCATAAGAACTTGAAACTTGAACTTGGTGCTTGAAAAGTTATACCTGCTCTTGGGCAATGTCGGTACCATGATTCCAAAAATGTTATCACTTTTGCACAATCAGCTCTAATTTTTGAGATACGACTTTGTCGCCCTTATTTTTTGGTTCTACTAATAATAATGCGTTAAATGCGGAATCATTAATCGGTTGATGTCTTGATGTTGATGCTTATATGTTTTAACAAGATATTAATAATTGCATAAGCATTTAATATAGCATTCTAATAAAGGATAAAGAAATGCACAGTCTAACTTAAGTAAAGTATACTAAATGTTCAGTTAATTTCACACATAAAGGCCCCTATATCATATGTGAAATGAATACATTAGTCGGTCCACTGTCGTTTGTGAGACTTCCAAGAGTGACGTATGTCTAGAGAGTCTCGCTGAAGATTGCAGCAGAAATCTGCCATTGTGTGAATGTCCCTCGTTCCCTGACATTTATTCCATGCATGACTTTTATGTTTTGGTGAAACCTTTCACTTTGTTCTTCACTCATAACGCCTACGTTTTCTGTACAGGTAATGGATCTGTATGCACACATTGCAGCCGAGCTTATTAAAATTTGTGAACATTGCATGAACTAGATCAAAATAATTGTCTGACTTGTGGTCTCCTAAGAAGTTTTTGACAAATTGAACAAAAGACGTTCAAGCACACAATTCATTTTATAATCGATAAAAATTCACATAATTTATGAGCTGTCTTATTTGGAATCCGGGCTTAGAGTTTTTCTTTAGTCACTCCAGGAAATTTACATAATATATGAGCAAAACATGAACCTTCCTTTTGTTCAAAGTCTTCACAGATTGTTTCATAAGGCCTAATTCAATGAATGTGTAGTGGCGGCAAAATTATTCTGGCTGTGTCAATCATTGACAACATTTTAATGTCCAAATCTTATTTCTTCTTTCAATGGCCACTCTGACCTCAAAAAGTGTTCATGGTTAGCTGTAATCGCACATACGCAAACACACACACGCACCGAGAGAGAGAGAGAGAGAGAGAGAGAGAGAGAGAGAGAGAGAGAGAGAGAGAGAGAGAGAGAGAGAGAGAGAGAGAGAGAGAGAGAGAGAGAGAGAGAGAGAGAGAGAGAGAGAGAGAGAATACAGACTTCTGCATACATAGAATTATTTATTCAATCGCCAACTCCTGCCCATTTCTAGTGTAGTATAATCGTATATAGCGTATATAGCAGAGGTATTAAACTGGCGACCCGCGGGCCAGATCGGGCCCGCCAGGGGCTGTGATGTGGCCCACGAAGATACTGAAACGATCAATAATTCTAATGCATACGAAATATATTTAAATGCTTTGTTTTCAACTTACCTGTTTTATATTACTTATGAACTATATTTTTGTTAACTAAAATTTTTTGAACCGGGCCCTCGAGCACCATATATTAAAAAATCTGGCCCTTTATGAAAATTATTTGATACCGCTGGTATATAGCGTAGTTTGACGCGTCAATACTATCTTTAAACTACGCATGAGTGTGGCCATGTTTTTTTTATATCGGTGCTCCAACTTTTAAGGGAAATAATGTGTTGAGATTGCATAGTGATCTGTTTGAAAATTTTCTTAATTTTCAAAATTTTCAAACAATTTGAACCGTTACTTCATTGAGAGTTGATTTGAATAAAGGACATTGTTACCATCATCAACAATAGAAAGTTCAATCTTCATTTTGGCTATATAATTAATTTAACTATTTTTTAAAAGCATAAACATTTCAGACGCTGGCTTCGAAATTTACCGGTGTTTTGTTTCGTGTCAACGTAATAGCAATTTCTTGCTCCGTGTTAACAACCTTGGAGATCGCTGGTGAAATCAACATTCTGCATGCCATAAAGTAACCTTTATGGAGAAAAATGAAAAATTTGAAATTACTGGCCGACAGATGCATTAATTCTGCAGATGACTGTGGCGTCCTGATAACGCCGATTCCCAGGAGAAATCGTCCAACGGCGCAGGAAGCGAATGCGAAAAGTAGTTCGTGTATCTCTACGCGCCCGAAAGAAGGTCGCCGCCGCTTTGTCTGCCATTCGTTTTAATCGCTCGCTTTCGTCGACTTAATTAGAATATATAACTGAACCTTTGAAATTGATCAAATTAACGGCGCGATGAAAGGAAGGAAGGAAGGAAGGAAGGAAGGAATTAGGCGTGGGAGGAATGGAGATATATCGGGCAGGAAATGGAAGATTAGCTGTGCCACTCCCTTTTCTTGCCTAATCGATTTTTTCCTTTGTCGGTTCTCTAGGATCACGTGATCAAAGTTTGCTATCGTAAACACGGCGACCAAATCGCATTTCGATTAACTGGGCGACGATTGTGGGGCGTAGCCAGGGTCCAGGATGACAAAATTAATATCAGCGTCACAACCATTTTTTCCAACATGCTCTTCAGCAATTTATAGCTAAGGCTCGGATGGATGGATGGATGGAGTGATGGAATGATGGATGGATGAATGGATGGATGGATGGACGGACGGACGGATGGATGGATGGATGAATGGACGGACACAGAATGATAGCCACCACCAACATACCTTAAGATTGCAGAGATCTGTTTTACAAGTAACTATGATTAACTATACCAGAAGTTTTTCTGACTTTTGCTTTAGGCCTACTTTGTCCAGCATGCAGTGGGGCTTCCTCGAGATCCGGCAAAAACTACGCCTCTGCCGAACGGTGGCGTCTAAAAGCGGATCTGCTCGGAAAATTATACACAATAATAATGTCCAAGTGACTCTGTGCTCGATAACCGCGTTCTCATTGGACGACGCGTTGCTATGGGCAACATCAAATGTCATAATGGGCGCGACGTCATTTTTAATTAAATGCTGGATGCTGCAATACATAGGCCTATGCCTACTGTATTTCCTATAGCTAAGTTATAGCCCTAAAACGTTCTAACTTTGTGAGCGTCTATGTCTCATCGTTTTTTCCAATCCTTCTCTTATCTGACCCTTTCCTTCTCCCTCTCCTTCCTCCCCTCTTCTTCTCCTTCCTCCTCTCTTTTCCGTGCCCCTCTTCTCCATCCCATCCTCCCTTCTCCTCTCTTCTTCTTTCCTCCCTTCCTCCCTTCCTTCCTTCTTTACCCTCCCTTCCCTTCTTCTCTCTCTTTTCCGCGCCCCTCTCCCTTCCCTCTCTCTTTTCCTTATCCCTCTCCTCTCGCTACCCTATCTCCTTCCCCATGACCTCCCTCTCTCCCTCTTTTCACCTCCCCAACTACACACAAACCTACCATATGATTCTCCTCCCTTCCCATTCACAACCCCTACTCCACCAGTCCTTTCCGGCCTTCGCCACTCCCACTTTTTCATCTAAGTTTAAGCCAATACACGCAGGACTTTTCGTACAGACATGCTGCAAAAATAAATATATATATATATATATATATATATATATATATATATAAAAATGCACGCATAGTGTGAATAGAACTAATGTCACATTATGTTTTGGGCGTATCTGAGTGATGTGACATGATTTTCTAATCGTCTGGTTGCGTACGCTGTGCCTTTTGGTACGGGCATGCATAAAATACATTGCATACATATAAACTTAAATGCATAATGTGTGAATAATATCATGCTAAGTTGGTGGGCGGAGCTTGGTGAAATAAGATGGTTTTCTAATCGCGCCACTTTTGGTAGGCAGAGTCGTCGCCCGTTAACTGTTTTACACATTAATGGAGATATGACGTCGTCAGAGGAACATCGTCTTCAACGCGAGTCTTCGTGAGAAACTCATCGATTAAGCCTATCTTCCCCGTCATGATTGATGGCCAAAATTACTAGACAATTTAATTTTCACAATTTATACGAAACCTTAAGCCGAATTTCTTACATTAATGGGCAAAAACGACATAACCTAGTCTTCCCGTCATGCTTGACGGGCAAACAGCTAGTTATATATATATATAATTTTCCAAATTCTGTCTGTCTGTGGATAACCATGTTCTCATTGGACGACGCACTGCTGTCGATGCAAACCAGAACGTCGGTTTCATAATGGGAGGAGCCTAATCATCATCATCATCATCGTCGTCGTCATCATCATCATCATCATCGCAACGTCACTTTTAAATTAATGCTCCGTTGTACGTTGCTTTTTATATCTTACAGTTGCTCATAGGTCTACAACTTTCTAACTTTGTGTACGTGCATATCCCATCTTTTTTCAATCCCTCCCTCCGTCCCTTTCCTTCCCCTCCCTCTTCTACCCTCCATCCTTACTCTCTCTCTCTCTCTTTCTACCCTCTTCGCCTCGTCATCTCTCTCCCTACAACCTCTCTCCCTCCCTACAACCTCTCCTCCCTCCCCCTCCTCCCTCCCTCCCCCTCCTCCCTCCCTCCCCTCCCTCCCCCCCTCCCTCCTCCCCCCCTCCCCTCTCCCTCCCTCCCCTCCCCTCCCCCTCTCCCCTCCTCCCTCCCCTCCCCCTCCTCCCTCCCTCCTCCCCTCCCCTCCCTCCCTCCCTCCTCCCTCCCCTCCTCCCTCCCTCCTCCCCTCCTCCCTCCTCCCTCCCTCCCCCCCTCCCTCCCTCCCTCCCTCCCTCCTCCCTCCCTCCCCTCCCCTCCCTCCCTCCCTCCTCCCTCCCTCCCTCCCCTCCTCCCCCCCTCCCCTCCCTCCCTCCCTCCTCCCTCCCTCCCCTCCCTTTTACCCAATGCACAAACCTACTCTCTCCTTTTCCTCCCTTTCCCATGCATAACCCCTTATCCGCCGCTCTTCTCACCCCGTCCGTTCCCACCCTCTCCTGTCTATACCCACTGTATAGAGTTAGTTGCTAACGAGCGCAAAAAAGGTCGTCGCCTAGTTCTCGGCGCCTCGGCGCCCCTCAACTCTAACTCTCTACGGCGCCCCTCTCCTTATTCTCCTGACGAGAAAAGAAGGTCTCCGCACATGTTTCTTCTTATTTATTATGCATTTCACTTACCCAAATACCCGATTTTGGCGCCCCCTCACCTCGGCGCCCGGGGCATATGCCCCTGCCACCTCGCTACGCCTCTGGGCACATGACGACGAGGAGGAGTAGGAGTAGGGGAGGAGGATATGAGGAGGAGGAGGAGAAGAAGGAATATATTCAATCGAGCAAACATTTTAACACGTATAAATATATTTAAGCGATCCAGTATTTTCTCATGGTCAACTAGAAACCTGGCAAACGTCCGACAACTCAGCAAACCATGTTCCCGATCAAAGACAAATCATTGGACAAAATGCTAGAACATTTGCGAAAAATCGGAGTTAGAAATAGCCAAGCTCCCCCGTTATTTTTGACGGGCAAACAACTAGTTGAAATTGATTCGTATATTTACTTTGGACTAAATTTGCATAATTTAGTTTAAATATATTCAGACCTCCGATGATGCAAATGCACACGCACAAAACATCAAGTTTAATTTTTCGTCATATGACTATCGTCGTTTGAAGTTATGCATCATTATAGTAAACACTTGAATGACAGAATCGAAAAAAACGAAACGGATGTGAGTTCAATTCGACGTTAACAGGAAGAGTCACACAGACAGACAGACAGTGGCACGCACGGATAGATACAACAGGTGAAGGAGAAGAACAAGGAAGAGATAATCACAGGAAGAAATAGAGTCCTTAGTATAATTGGAGGAGACTGGATGATAAGCGATTTACAGGCCGATTGGTAAATTGATATTGGCATTGTCCGTCTAGACTTACTTGTAAAAAATACTTTGAAGAAGAATAGAATGAGTAAGCTATGCTTTCGGAAAAGAAAACAGGAAGACAAAGTTCGTTCACAAAATTATTAGCATATTCCCTTCTCCTGGAGAGACAGAAAGACACCCACACACACCCACACACGCACACACACACATACACACACACTGAGAGAAGAGAGAGAGACAGACAGACATACAGACAGAGAGACAGAGAGAGACAGAGACAGAGAGACAGAGACAGAACAGACTGACTGGGTGACAGACAGACAGACAGACAGACAGACGACCGCAGAGTTCACGTTTCTCAGGAGCCAGGCCAGGACGAGGAAGTATTTAGTCTTGGTCCCCTTAATATATTAATTCGCTTTGTGCATTCGTTCGACTACTATCAACCTATTTTTCAGCTGATAAGAATGCAAATAACTGAGCAAGCCTTGCACCAAACTCCAGGTCACACAGCACAAGTATTTCCTGGTCTGAGCCCGGACCGGGCGACAGTTTAATGGTCATCATTTTCCAATTCATTTCCGTTTCCGGGCGTCTGGCATGGTCGACGACTGCTGCAGGCCGCCGCCCCCCCAGACACACACACACACCGCCCCCGCCCTTCACAGCAGCGGAGCCACGCTGTACATACGTAGGAGGAGGAGGAGGAGGAGGAGGAGGAGGATGGAGGAGGAGGAGGAGGAGGAGGAACACTGTGCGAACGCAATGAATATCAGCAGAATTATTATGAAGGCCGTCGAGGGCATAATGACGAATGCTCGCCACCGTTCAAAGCGGTTCCATCGATGACTGACGTCGAACCCCGCTTCCGTTCCAAGGAATCGGCCGAAGTCGCGGGGAAATATCTTCGATTGAGTCACTCGGGGAGAGGGTAGGCGAGGGAGGCGCGAAAAACCAGGATAGACTCGCTTACTTACTGATTGTCGGCGGAGATGAATCACTGCTTTCGTCGACATAGTCTCGTATAGCTGGTCAGTCATTGACAGAAGTGACAAAGAGGAAACGGACAAAGGAAGACCGACATTATACAAAGGGCAGGAGGGAACGGGCGTGGAAGGCAGGCAAAGCGGGGTTAGTGATGGACAGGTGGACAGAAGTGACCATGACTTTTACGGTATTCTGTTGTATTGGAAAATCCAGATGATCTTACTTATCAGTCGTCAGACAATCGCTGGCCCTCTCAAATTTTGTCCGTCCAATTCTTTCGAGTGTTAGCCAGTAGAATATGTGTCTACATTTCGAGTGTGTGCTTCCGCATCCATTGCGCCTACTGGACGTTTCTGAACCGACTGAAAAACTAAGTGACAAAGAGGACGACATATCTGGTTGAAGTGAAGAGGGAAACATAGGCAATTAAACAAGAAGATAAAAATCGAAGTGTCAAATGTTCAGTGTCTCGCGGCCTTTGTTGATTGAAGGCCAATATGAGGACAATGGATCAAATGTTGCAGTAACAGACGCCCACACACACTAAACAAAGCCTATGGCGAACTTTGCTCTATTGCACACTCGTGCTCGTCCTCGTACTAGCGCGACAGAAATGCAGAGATACGGGAGGAGAGGAGAGGGGAGGGAGGGAGGGGAGGAAGGCGGTTTAATAGCTTTGTCTGATTTAAATATCGAAGGGACTTTCGACTCAATTCCTGGTTTTATTCTTTTACTTCCGACTTCCTGCTCAAAACACCTGTTTACAGCTCTGATCTCCTGCAACCTCATCCCCTCTTCATCCTCTCTCTCTCTCTCTCTCTCTCTCTCTCTCTCTCTCTCTCTCTCTCTCTCTCTCTCTCTCTTCCTTGCCATTTGTCAGTGAAACGGCTGTTTTCTCGGAGCTCGGTGTCTCCACAGTGATTTTTCTGAGACTTTTTGCCAGCCGAGGCATCTTGCTCCACCACTTCGACCATCTTCCATGATCGTCGACTCATCGGTCAACTCTCAAAGGCCGGAGATATGACGAAGCACATGCCGTCTTTTATGGGGACTTTATCAAAAGCTTTGTAATAAAAATTAAAAAAATAATAATAATAATATGGTTTAAAGTGGTTCAGGAGGATCAGCCCTGCGTGAGAACCACTGTATTATCAATCTAGTATCCTAGAACTGAGGTTTATTTTAAAAGCGCTTAAACTAGTAGTCATCAATATCTTCTCGTCCAATTCATTCGATCTGTTCACCACTCTTGCACTAAAAACGCTGCTCATATCTCCCAAAATAATCTAAATATAGTATGTCTACTGCCCAGTGTTTAATCTAGACTCCTGGACTCCGGGGGAAACTGAAAAATCAGGGGGAAAACTGACAAAGTCGGGGGGAATTCTGCTAGGGGCCGCTGTTAGTCCATGTAGTATTCAAAAATTTCCGGGGGGGATTTGAAATGTCGGGGGAGGGCAATTCCCCCCGGAAACGGCCTAGATTAAACACTGCTACTGCCTTGCCCTCGTCTATATAATCATAAACCTCCTCCAGATAGTAAAACGTATTGGCCAAACACGACCGTCCCTTCGTAAATCCACGTTGGCTGTCGTTAACGAACTTATGCCTATAGTCAAATGTTCCAATGTGTTGTCTTTCAGTATTTTTCCATGATTTGCAAATTACAGAAGTTAAGCCCATTGGTCTGTGATTATTCGGTTCACTTCGTTTTCCTTCTGGAGTAGTGGGGGTGACTAGTGCCTCTCTCCAGCCTTGTGGTACTTCCACAAACCTGAGTGATTAATTGATTATACTATTTTATCAATGCAATCGTCTGTTTAATTTCTTGTCTAACCTCATAAAGAAACTTTGGATGTAATCCATCTAATCATGAGCTCTTGTCAATCTGTAAATTATTGGTCACATATTAACATGTGCACATTATAATTAGAAACCGTGTCCTCCTCTGTAGTTAGAAACATATCCAATATGTTGAATTGCGTCTTTTTGGCCTTGTCACATGTTGAAACAGAACATTCTCATTAAACACCCCCAACCGCATGACCCCTACTGCTCTGATTTCCCCTGTCTTTTCTAAACATGACATATCCCTGAAAATTTAGTTCGCTACCATCAACGTCATATGCCTACTCTGACTCGGCCTTTCTATAAACACCAATCAAACTTCTGCCGTTCGTATAAAAACATCATAATAATTTTCTTTAACATGATACACTACAAACATTACTGTTATTAATAATTTCATCTGTATTATAATTTTGAAAGCTAGAGTTACCATACGGCACGAATTAACCCTATTAGCATGTATACGTCCCTCCATGTGTTTTGCCTCTAGCATCTAACAGATATATGGCTTTATTGCTAACTGTCGTCCTATTTAGAGCAGGCTAACAATTATACCGGTAACACAATTTTCCTGCCTATTTTATCTGCATCATACCTGAGAACCAATCCTTCCCAAACACTTATCCAAGCATCCAAGTCGACATTAAGAAATTCAGATTCTTCCGTCCCCGGCACAGTTTCCATTGCTCAGCTCGTTGCTCGTGTTGGCCCTATCCCTCTCCACTTCCCAAGACAGTCTTCGTTTCGAAAGGAATATTTTGGACCTTCGTCCACAGAATCTAGGCCATGCTGCGTTCTCTTCACTGTCTCAGACAAATGGCTTATATTTGGAACAAATACGTTGTTGATTCTTTAATCTATATATATAATTCTCGATGTCCGTCCGTCCGTCGCGTCTGTCTGTCCGTCCGCAACACGGCGGGTATTGCAAGACGCTGTTGTCATTGACAACCAAATATTGTTTAATCAAACCGGAGCGTTTAACGAAGCGTCTTAATTGCAGCTTAAACCTCCGTCCCCCTTCCCTCACCCCTCCCTCTCCCAATCGCCCAGGCCCCAACCCATTCCCACCCCGGCCCCAAACCCCCTTTTCCCTTCCCTATCCCCATCTCCTTTCCTCTCCCCATCCCCCTCCCAATCGCCCCCCAAACTCCCGTTCCCCTTCCGTCTCTCCAACCCTTTCCCATCTCCCCATCCCTCTCCCAATCGCCCCCAAAACCCCGTTCCCCTTCCGTCTCCCAACCCTTTTCCCTCTCCCCATCCCTCTCCCAATCGCCCTGGCCCCAACCCATTCCGGCCCAGGCCCCAAACCCCCGTTCCCCTTCCTCTCCCCATCTCTTTCCCCCTCTCCTCATCCCTCTCCCAATCACCCCGGCCCCAACACATTCCGGCTCCGGCCCCAAACCCCGTTCCCCTTCCTCTCCCCATCCCTTTTCCCTCTCCCCATCCCTCTCCCAATCGCGTAAGGCCCAACCCATTCCAGCCCCAACACATTCCTGCCCCGGCCCTAAACCCCGTTCCCCCTTCCCTCCCTATCCCCTTCCAACTACCCATCCCTCTCCCAATCGCCCAGGCCCCAACCCATCAGCGCTCCGCCCTACCCCACCGGCCCCAAACCCCGTTCCCAAACCTACACAACGCTGCTCCGAAAACCCGTACAACCCACCTTCCTACTCACAAACCTCCCTTCCCTCTCCCAATACCCTGCCCCCCATTATATATATATATATATATATATATATTCATTCCTAGCCTCAATAGCTATTTTTTATATTTAACCCCTCAAGTGGGGATTAAATTTTCAGACGTCGTCACCGTACTGGGGATTTAATTTTTGGAAAAGCGTTCTCAGAAATGATTGCTGTAACGTTTTAAATTTGCTATATCTCAGGCTATATAGGAGCTAATAAGATGGGGTTTGCACCATTGTTTAGATTGTTTATTCCTCTTTCTAACCGTCCGTGCAAAACAAAAAATGTGAGGGTAGAGTCCACTTTACGGCCTAAAATATCACCCTCTCCCCCGAAAAATGTTTAAAGCCCCCTAGCAAAATATTTTCAGCGGTAACCCCACTTTGGTCAGCGGCAAAGTTCTAAAGGGATGTCAGAGGAACAAAATAAACTAAAAATTTTGAAAATCGGTTGACATTTGGCAAAGATCTATCAATTCTAACCCGATGACCCCAATGTTTGAACATCAGTATTATCGGCGAATTTCGCGAAAGTTTAGAATTCTGAGAAAGTTTCCAATTTTTTTGAATTTGCTACATCTCGGGCTATATAAGAGCTAAGAAGATGAGGTTTGCACCGTTGTTTAGCTATTTTATCCCTCTTTCTAACCCTCTGTGCAAAACAAAAAAGTCCAGCGTTCACGAGCTTTCCGACAATCAAGTGAGAATGAGTAGCAGGCTGTTGCTCGGCGTGAAAAATCAGCACAGCAAACAAGAGAATCAAGCACTGCATGTCGTTCGACACTGCCAAATCATTACACTTACGTTGACTATCAAGTTTCAGAAAATTCATGCGAATGGGCGTTAACTCGGTTGAAGGAAAAGGCGGCGAGTTAAGGACAGTCAATTGCGCAAAATGCTATTGCATTTGCGCAAAATCGGGTGGTAGAACAGCCAATCTCCCCCGTCATAAAATGCTACTGCATTTGCGCAAATTCGGGTGGTAGAACAGCCAATCTCCCCCGACATAAAATGTTATTGCATTTGCGCAAAACCGGGTGGTAAAACAGCCAATCTCCCTGTCATAAGATGCTATTGCATTTGCACAAAATCGGGTGGTAAAACAGCCAATCTAACCCGTCATTTTTGACGGGTAAACACCTAGTTAAAAAATAAAATGTCAGGTTTAAGTTCGACCGCCGCCCTGTCATCAACAGCGTGACTTAAAGTGGCTTAGGAGACGTTACTGTCTGCGTAAAGGCCACTAGGGGCGCTAACAAGACTCGAACCTCGCTCCGTCGGCCTACCGCTCCAGCGAGCGCGTAACCCGCTCCGCCATCTGCCGCCCTGATCCGTCTCTTCGTGAGTGAAGGGCTTCGCGTTCCTCGTGACGGAGAGGACAAAAAGCCCTCGACATATGAGGCCGAGTTCTTTCGTGCTTTGAAACCGATGGAATCGTTGGGTTGTCTGACAAATCAAGATAAAATTTTTCAAAAGAACGTAATCAACTATTCATGTGATCCACGCAGACCCTGGCCATGTAGGCGTTCATATACTGTACATTACATATACAGTAACACTCAAACATTATAATTAGACCCATATCTACTTCCTTCTACAACTACAAACTGGTCCTCAAACAGAGCGCCATCTACACAAGTGACATCTCTAACGTGGTTTGAAATAGATTTCTTAGCGAAGCTTACAATAATTCATACATTTACGAAAATAATAATAGAAACAATAATTATTATTATAACTCAATTGCGCAGAACTGAAGGGCGCAATGATCTTCCAACTCGGACGTAGACTGTTGAAGCGTCCTCACCGGGCGTGTCAGGCCCTTCAGTCGACATTTGCCAGGGCGCATTTTTATGCTGCCCTGCGTGCCTTTAAAAGCCGGAATCCGGCTGAAATATGCGACACAAATGAGACATAAATACGCGCCCATTATGTGTAATAGGGCCTTGGAAGAGGTCACTGGATAATTTTCAAGGAATGGGGAGTCGGCGGAGGCTATCGGGCCTGTATTTGTTTCCGGTATTCAAAACGATGAACGACGTTTATAGGCTTTGCCTTTCGCGTTGAGCTGAACAATATCCTGCTGTTTGTTACAGAATCACTCGGATGTTTTGGAATTTCTTAGATAAAATTATGAATTGGTATCCGCAAGAAAATAACAAAAGGAGGAGGGGCTGCGTTTAAATATTCATTCCAAGAAAATTTCTGTTCTACGCATCCTATTATCCTATTGCTTCAATCAATGTCTCTTATGTCTATAATGTATATCAAAAGCGGATTTCCGGAAATAATTATTGTCGCACGCATCATGTTCCGAGATCCAAAGGCAAGCATTTGGTTTTTCGTGGAATCATCTACTTACTTCTTTGACTATTATTAGCTGCTATGAGACCATGGCCCCCATGAATCCAGGAGGAGGAGGTCTATGTCGTCTCACGCAGTGGAATATAAACCTCCAGTTGACTTTGGAGACGCTCCCATTTTGCAGCTTCCATTGCGGTCACATCGTTATCGATTTCGTGGAAAAGTGATCTTCCGACCTTTCCAAAGGCAGAAATCAAAAGCGCAATCATTGCGGAACATCCACTGTCGTTAGACGTAGCTTGTGGAAGACCTTTCAGAGGAAGGTGACGATCAGTGGCGATTCCATCATGTTGATGACTGGGGATGCATCTCCCCACCGGGGTTCCGAATTACCTTTTTTGCTTGTCAACCTAAATTCCGGCGAGTTTAAAAAATTTTTTAGTTGAGAATACTGCGAATAACCTTCTTACTTGATTGTCGGCCTTTTTGGCAAGGTTTATTAAAATTTAGTGGGCAAAACACTAACGATGACCTTTTTCTCTCTTTTCTTCTTCTTCTTCAATTTGCATCCCCCACCAACTTCCTATAAATTTTTTTCACCTCACCAAAAATTCCTGGAACCGCCACTGGTGACGAGATTGCATAAACTAGCAAGGCCAGTCACTTGTCCGTTCAAGAACTCAAGAGGCCAGTCACTTGTCCGTTCAAGAGCTCAAGAGGCCAGTCACTTGTCCGTTCAAGAACTCAAGACCGTAGAGCAGGGGCACACTGTATACTCAAACTTTTTTCAAACCGGTCCACATTCCGTCTTCTATCGTTCGTTGACGTCGGAGCTGACAACGGAAGTCCTATTATTCCTATGCCCACAGCGGCGCAGTAGACAGCCACGAGTAACAACGGGTCCTCTTAATAGACTGCACCAAGACAACAGATACAAATGACAACACCCAAAATGCAAATAATAAATGTCAGATTTTATGACAGGATATTGGCAATTTTCCCACCCAGGCACGTCGGAACGAATTCTTTTTAGCATGGGTGCAGTTTTTAAAAGTCCTGACAAGCAGAAATAATATTATCTTCTTCTTTCAAACAGTCCTGTCAATAAAAAAGGTCATCAACCTTCCTTTATCCTTTTTCTTCTTTTCGAAATTCCTGACAGGCAAAAGAAAAACAACAGCCTCATCTTCCAGGAAGTGGTGCAAAAGTGCAGCGTTCAACTCCTAATTTTTTCCAGGGGGATGCAGCTGCACACTCTGCACCCACACTTCCTACGGGCCTGCTCCCGCCTGATTAATATTAGAAAGAGACGGTGAGCTCTGACGCATATTTTAAAGACCTTAATTGTGATTTGTTATTGCTGAGCGACCAAAAGCTGTAATAAAGCAAGAACAGTTCGAAGGCGGAAACGTAAATAAATCAACGAATGATTGCAATAACAACAGTAAGTGAGTAAGTAAGCTAATATGTATAACAACTGGATTTTAAGTGGTTTAGTAGGGTTTTTTTGAAAGCCACTGAAATTCAGGTTCAACATTTTTCAGATACATATTCCAAAAGCGGCAGCGGTCCACAAGAACCAGCTCTGCGGTCCGGACTGTGGACCGCGGGTCGCGTTTTGAGTATCCCTGGCGTAGAGTCAAAATATTAGTCCGCAGCTTAATCTGAGAGCTTGCAAATTTAAAATATGGCGTGACCTGTTGTGTTCAGACAGTACGTACACATGTAAAGTGCCCATTGGTCACAGCTCTGTGTCAACGGTGTTGGACAAAGACTGCTGATCAAAACTGAAATCGTTCAGTATTTAACATATGAATCGATTGTTCCAAAGCTCTCAGAATTACCCGACGAGTAAGGTTATACCGTTATGGGTAGGTCAGGCGTAAATAA
Source organism: Metaphire vulgaris (assembly GCA_018105865.1). Lineage (NCBI taxonomy): Eukaryota > Metazoa > Annelida > Clitellata > Crassiclitellata > Megascolecidae > Metaphire > Metaphire vulgaris. The sequence continues at coordinate 11,268,915 of CM030833.1, read as the reverse complement.
GCACCCATTCTGAAGGGATTCTCGTTCTGCAATGATCGAAATTTAGCAGTATCAAGGTTGCACGAGAGGAAATGTCGTTTGGTGGATATATTCGCAGCTGGAGATATTTCACTGCGGAGACAGAGAGAGAGAGAGAGAGAGAGAGAGAGAGAGAGAGAGAGAGAGAGAGAGAGAGAGAGAGAGAGAGAGAGAGACAGACAGAGAGAGAGAGAGAGAGAGAGAGAGAGAGAGAGAGAGAGAACAGACAGACAGAATCGCATAAATATATTGAAGAGATAATGCGATATTTGAAACTGAATTAGAAGTGGTAATTTATTTTTGGCAGTCAATGTGATTTCCGTTGACTATCTGCGACAGAATTCTTTTCAAATCAAGTACCGGAAGCGTCTGTGTATAAAATAGGCGAAGAACTCAACAATGTGACAGAGCATGAACGCCCTCAACTTGCGCTGCATTGAGAGAAGCCTCGCCGATGGGCGATACGGATCACTGATTCCAGCCACGGCACGGTCACGACAGATCGGAAAAGTGGACCTACTTCCGCCGACGTATATTCGTGCTTGTTTCTGAGCCTTCTTTCGAACTTCACGCTTCGGCGATTTGATGAAAGTCAGAAGAGGGCCGTGTTCGCCGAAGCGTGACATAATGGCGGAACATCAGCTTTCTAATCAACGCTTAGATGCCGCGATGAGTGAGAATAGAAAACATCAACACGAGTGGGGATCGATGCCGTAAATGTGAAAAATGATAAGAATTCTAATGGAATCTTCGGGCGTCGAAGACGTCACGAAAAGAAATAAGTTGGAGACGAGAGGAGAGGAGAGGGAGTGAATGCAGACCTAGCCGTCCATTGCCTTAAGACTAGTTTTATGCGCCGCATTAATACACTACTTTACATTACCCCGCCTGCGAACACAGTGGCGTAGCCAAGATTTTCCGAACTGAGGTTGTGTTCCCGTGATTCCCAACTTCGGAAAATTCTGACAAGACAAAAGAGGTCGTCAACTATTATTTTGCTTACGTGGACGTTATGTAGGCATATGAGCGCGTACAACTATACAACTAAATTGACGCAATAAGAAAAACATTTGGTCGAGCAGCCAAAGGGGGTTTTAGCCCCCAAGCCTCCTCTTGGCTACGCCACTATGCGAGCCCTTCCAGCTCTAACCCGGATTGACTGTGCTTCTGGTCCACGTTAGAGGACATGCTCCATGTTCCAACTGCTCTGGTCTAGCGCTCTAGAACGGGTACTCGACACGCGCATGCATAGATGGACAAGTACTCGTATCGTTTCACTCTTTCTGAAAAACTCTAGAAGACCCGCCGTAAGATCCGCACAGCGATCGCCGATGAACTGATCCGAGTCATCATTTAATTAAAACGAGGCGCCACACAAATGTTTGCAATACTTCTAAAGGGCGTGTATCATCAGTAGATTGTTTAACCAGGATTTGGATTTCTTAATAGCAATGAAAATGCTAAACTAAATGCCACTGTAGTAGACTTTCGAAGAGCAGCACCATTTGAAGGTATCGTATGCTACACTGGATTGTGTACTGGACTATTTATATACAGGACCGGATTAAGGTCCGAGTGGGCCGGGGGGGGGCTGAGAAAAAGGCTGTCGCCTATGCTGAAAATCTCCCTTCCAAATCGTGCTGACAAGCAAAAAAAGGTTATCAGCCTTCGAAATCGTACTCAAAAAGCAAAAAAACCGTTATCTCGAAAATCGGTGGGCCTATTTTCATGATGGGCCGGGGGCTACAGCCCCCTCAGCCCCGTCTTAATATGGCCCTGTTTATATAGCACCGTAAGAATACCATAACCAAAGACAACGGCGAAATGACAATGAGTCGAATGGGTGAGCAATGCTCGATGGGTAAGTGGGTCTTGACCCATGCCCCCTTCAAATTTTAAGACGGCGCATGAAATTTTGATTGAGTTTACTTTCATTGACAAATAAAATATTAGCAATGCAATATTTGCTTCTATTCCATTGGCAATGAGGACACTCTCTATTGCCCGTCGTGTATAATTGGCAGCATTTTCATTGGCTTGTTCGGTGATAGTTTACTGTATAGGAGGTATTAATGTGATTTTATGTTTCATCGACACTCAATGTTAGTTTCGACACTTAACAGTTTTTAAAATATGTTATTGACATATATTTAATTGCAAATGACTCACGGGCCATGGTTCATTTGGACCATTTTGAGTGACCCAATGCCATCCATGCACTGGATCACTAACGTTAGACCGTTATACATGTCTTGTTATACAACAGCAACTACTACTACTACTACTACTACTACTACTACTACTACTACTACTACTACTACTACTACTACTACTACTACTACTACTACTACTACTACTACTACTACTACTACTACTACTATTACTACTACTACTACTACTATTACCACCACTACAACAACAACTACTACTACAACTACAGCAACTACTACTACTACTACTACTACTACTACTACTACTACTACTACTACTACTACTAGATACTACACCACCACCACCACCACCATACTACTACTCACTACTACTAAAGGACTACTACTACTACTACTACTACTACTGGATGCTCATCTACTGCTACCGATCGATTTTTACAACGCTACCAGAAATATTTAGGAGGGCAGTGGGGGCGAACCGTCCCGGGCGGCGCTTGGTCTAGGGGCGGCATTTTAGAGATTTTTAAATTTTTATTTGCTTGTCAGGAAATTTAGGAAGTCGATAACGTTTTTTGCTTGTCGATAAATTTAGTTGATTTCGTTTTGCAGCATCTTTTTGCTTGTCGAGAAATAATTTGAAGTCGATAACGTTTTTATTTGCTTGTCCAATTTTCATTAAATGCACTAATCGGAAACAATGCCAATAAATAACGAATTTCTGCTACTACTTCCGCATCGATACTGATGGGTCGACGGGCTACTACTACTACTCACAACTACTATTACTGCTGCTAGCTACTACTGGAGAAGACTACCACTAAACTTACTACTACTGGGGCGCTACGACAACTAATACTACTACCACCACCAACGATAACAACAACCTTCGGCGTTACCACTACTACTGCTACTACTAGATGCTACACTTTTCTGTTTTGTCATATGCTGAGAAGCGAAAGGATCATCAGACGCGCCTTTGGATGCTCATCTTTGCTTCCGATCGATTTTTTACCTCGCGCCCCAGAAATATTTAATGGCCAGTGGTGGACTGCTACTCCCAAGCACCGCTCGCATCTACTGCCTCTAGTGCTCTCACTCCACTCTCCTATCGCTGCAGCAGCAACCGATATTAGTTATGATTGATTATTCATTTCACCTAGCAGCATCTCGACCGCCTGTCACTAATTAATTGATGTACTGTTACATTCACCAATGCTCATTAAATGCTAATGGAAACAATGTAATAAATAACGAATTTCTGCTCGAAGTTCCGCATCGATGTGATGGGTCGACGGGCTGTTCAGCTACTCACTTACTTATTTTACGACAGCGAGCTCTAATTGGAGAAGACAACCAGCAAACGCTTCCCGTCATGGGGCTCGACAAATAAATGTAATAACGATATCCTTCCTTCGGCGTTCCATAGTTGCCGAACAACCCTGCGCACGGGGCCATCTGCATTGTGTAGGGTCACGGAAGGTCGCGATTGTTGCATTTGAGACAATTTATCATGTAAGCCAATATGATCCCTTTCAACGCGAACGACTGTGGACGACGGCCCGCGGTGGAGTGGAGAGTCGTGGCACTGTCATAAAAGTCGCACGAGATTTATTTAATCGACGAGCGTCAACACAAGTGCCTCGTGGAAGATTCATAATGGTGCGGAACTAACTGTCGGGGTTCCTGCTGTACGTGTGATATGTCCTTTGTCAAGGAGAGAAATTGACATTGAGTTGGATCCGGCATTTACAAGCGGTCACGTGATATTCATTCCAATGGTATCCAGGCTAGCAGCTGAGACGAACGACGAATGATTTGTGCTGATGTGGTTTATCTTTTCGCTGGCTTATTAATTTTTTTGAATTGCCAAACCATGGAGCTAAATGTGTGTGTGTGTGTGTGTGTGACATACTCTAGACTTTCGTTACGTAACCCTTTCTTGTCACGGTAGCAATGTCCCTAACCGAGCGAACAGATATCTAACGACGAAGGCTATTATTATTATTATTATTATTATTATTATTATTATTATTATTATTATTATTATTATTACAGTTACTATTACGGTTACTATTACTGCTATTAATTCTACAGGCGTATATGCACTGCACCAGGTTATGTACATGGGATGAACCGTGCCTGGAATAATTATATACGCTCTAAGCAGTCAGACTAAGAGATCCGCCTCTACCATTGCTACACATTATCTGTCCTGCTAGCTATACTGTTTACGGCAGTGACACATGGACCCAGACAGAGACTGATTTACCTGCCCGCAACCTGCGTCAGATCAAGGGTGTGAAATGGTGCTGTACGACTTTATATTTCGAATGAGGAAATTACAAACGCATCGGTCGACAGCAAAAGCTCACGTCGGCAGATGGTCGGCGGCTGAAGACTTTTCGGGCCGCGTAGCGAATGCTGCCCCGGCGCCTTGGAAGTAACATTGACAGAGGACTATTGGAACGGATGCGAGGGAGACCGCCATCTATCTACCTGGCCGAATCAGATATCTTGCGGCTGCTGATTAACACCTACAGAGAGGCACGTGAAGCTGCACAAGATCTCGAGAACGGCGGAGGGGTGATCGTAACGGCCACAGCCGGCTTCGAAGCGAACTGATGATGCTGATGATTATTAGATCGACACAAACCGTTTTTCGTTTATTATCCGTCGCATTAATTAGCGAAAACTGACGGCATCCGTGTTTCTGTGCGGAGACGTGAACAATTATGCCATTAGCCTGTCTGAAATGTATTTATTGATAAATGGTGCATTTGTCTTTCGAAAAGATCCTGTTCATTAGCACACACTCGTGAATGCAATATCGAATTCCAGAGCCGGTGGTGTCGTCATCGCAAAATGGTCTCAAAAATATTCTAAATTGGAGTTTGATTTTGTTTGTCGCGAGAGAGAGAGAGAGAGAGAGAGAGAGAGAGAGAGATAATTCTGATGGACCTGTTTCGGTGCTAAATTTCTTCTCTCAGGAAGTTGCAACTTTCGTCTTGCTGATAAAACGAGAGGTGCCGGTGAGGCGAGAAGGAAAGTAAGGTTTGCATAACCTTCCGCAACGATTGCTGATAATTCTCCACTATACAGAACGGAGCAGTAGGCCTACACTCGTCTCTTCCTAGGACCTAGGCACATTCACCTGATTCTAATTTATCAGGCCAAGTAAAGCAATTCAATCCTCTGTAAACAAAATTATCAATCAATCAAATCAATCAACTCAATTTATTAGTTTCAGATCACAAATCAAGGAAACATTAATATTACAAACCCACAGAAAATAAATTTGAAAAACTGTGTTATTAAAGAATAAGGAGTAACATTAATGGTGAGATACTAAAAGGAGAGGCAGGAGAAGAGAACCAGTTCTCTTTAGTGAATCTGCATTGCATTACATTAAACATTTTATCAAGCAAAATAAGACAAACTAATAAGTTTAGCATGATGCATTATGTCATTATGTTATGCAATACAGCCATCTATAAATCTAACAAAAGTAGCATTTAAATAAGTTTTGATGCGAATAAGTAGGTGATAGCGAGAGAAAATTTTCAGTACAAGGTACAAGTTGATAACTAAGTGACGTGTGCAGCAAGTGCGGTAGTGCAGGACAGGAGAGAAGAGGCTGGTGGACGGGTTGGTGTGAAATTTAAGTGATTAGTATGAAGAGATAATGGATGCCATTATAGAGGTTTCAAATGTGGAAATTAACACGTCGAGCAGATATATATATATATATATATATATATATATATATATATATATATATAGAGAGAGAGAGAGAGAGAGAGAGAGAGAGAGAGAGCAGTCATTTATAAATGAGGAATAGCAGATTAGAGATGGCAGAAATCAAAACGAAAATATGAATGCACTTAAATGATTCAGTTTTCGTTGCCATGAAATGCTCTTGCTCAGCCATGAAGTGTGCTGACATTTTCATTCTGATTTCTGTCGTTTCCGCCGAATCAATCGATTTTACTTTATTGGCGAAGATGGTCTTTGTCAAAAATTAAAATGACAATTTCAAAATCAGCGTCCATCTCAATGAAGCTCTGCTCTACTTTGTTCATATAATGACGCGAATACCATTAAAAGCGGACACGACAGTAAAATAACAGCACCGAGAAAACTGAAACGCGATCTATTCGATTAATTATAGTACTTCTAGCATTTTGAAATGAATCTGAGAATTTATCGCCATCATTGTTGCCAGAGACTTGTTTCGCGGCGATGCCACCGCGACCAAAATGTATACTGCTACTACGCTGTCACGTGACATGGGGGTCTGGAAAATAAAAGACATTAGGCCTATATATAGGCCCTATAGACAACTGGACTGGCGGGGAGCGCTTCGTACATAGACTGTCTGTCATGCGCAAGATCTATTCTAAGATAAACGGAACGATTCAACGATATCAGGGACGGGTCGTTCGTTCAGTTCGGGCGAACTTTGGACGTCGGTGTCGAATTTTGTGATCGTCCGGGGCCGAGAAGCAGCCGATGAACGACGTTTTATGCTCTCCGCAGTTCAGAGGCGATTGACCGCCGGCGATAGGGTCTTCCGGGGTGACACGCAGAGGACCTCGCAAGCAGTGGCAGGTCCGGAATTTGCCAAGTGGGGAGGGCGGCGTCGTGGTGGCAGCTTCTAAGCATGAGGCAACCATTTGTTGATAGGTATGTAGTAGGAAGCATGGGGTCCCAACTGGGAGGGGGGCGCTGACCGTTAATTCGGTTTCAGTGATTAGTATGAAGAGTCTGTCCGAGTGGAAGAGGTTTTAACTAGAAGTGTATTTTTGTACATTTGGCATTTTTTGACTCTTCATCACGTGAAATGCAAAATGGCCATTCAAAGTTTGATCTCCTCGAATATCGAATTCGTAAGACGTCTGTGCAGTCTTCCATGTATTGTGAAGAAACTCAAACGATTTCAGACTTTCATTTTAACCGCCAGACTGCATAATCTGACAACGCCTCTATAGTGGAATTCACAAGATTCTTTTATCAAAATCAAGCATCCAGCGCCGTCAGAAGTAGACTGAGTAGACAGGATGCTTTATCTAGTCGATACCACACTTTTCATTTACCTTGGGCTATATACATGCTGAAAATACGCTATGGCTATATATGGTATTATTAGAACGGGGAAACAAATGTGCCCTGACGTGGGACCCGAGGATCCTAAAGTCGGAGTCCCTGAGACATGCACTTAAAGAAAGCTTTGCCTATGACAGTTACAAGAATTTCTTATTTCAGATATCAAAGCCTAAGGGGCTGTCCATTAATTATGTCAACAATTTTTGGGCAATTTTTGACCCCCTCCTCCTTATCAACAACTGTCAACTTTCAGTTACCCCTATAATTACGTCAAAAACTTTTGACCCCCCCTCCCCAAGATCAATGACAGGTCCCAATAACAAGGTTATTATTTTTGCGGTGATGACCATTTTCCTCTGTTTTGCTCATCGAGTGTCAACATGTAGTGGTGGTGACCTTTTTGCCATGCTTTTTTCCATTGTATTAAGTGGTATTCCATGAAATTTTCTATTTTTTGATTATTTGTAAAAAGTGAAATTGTTGACGTCAACTTCTCTTGACACCCTCCCTTGTCAACAACTGTCAAACTTTTTCAAACCCCTCCCTAAATTGTTGACGTAATTAATGGACAGTACCTAAGCCTCGAAAAAACGACAGATGCTTTTATACGAATTGATGAGCTTTCCACTTATAATCAGGGAAATGAATCGAATATGTTTTTTTTTCAAAATTCTTAGTGGCGTTGCCAGTGTCGCGCGGGAATAGAGACGAGCTGATGGGGATAGCACTTCACGAGAAGAAATATTACGACAGCTTCAACGGTTTACCAGTCACAGAATGTAAGTAGTCTGTAATCCTGCATTTCTGCGCTACACAAATTAGAATTGACCATAATGATGTGTGACCTAAAACTGTGGCTGCTATAAAAAGGGAGGGACAGGATACAGATAGCCTGAATTATTCGGATAAAATCCTCTGAAATGATGGTAGACCAATTGGGGTTCCATGTGATTGATTTGTTTTATGTTTAACATGTCAGTGAATACCATTCAGTCATTCACCTAATGTGACGGTACTTGGGATTTCAGAACTTTTTCCGATGTAGTCCTAATCCTGCTGACAAATCATCAAAACCATTTACTACCACACACACACACACACACACACACACACACACACACACACACACACACACACACACACACGCGCACGCACACGCACGCGCACACACAAAGGATGGCCCAATCAAAATGGAACCATCCACTTTCATGGTAAGAATTTGACTAAAATTTTGTCACAATTTCTGGAATTTGGTGGTGACCGTTTCCAAATGAAGGGTTTGTGTCAGGAGAAGGGTTGGGATCCGTAACAACTTTTGACGAAATTTCCGAACAAGATACGAAGTCGAGCGAATCTTGAACGCCTGCTGAAGAAAGTCGATTGTAGGCTACGCTATACCTATAACGACGGAGAGTCAAAGCAGTGACTATCCACGCTCTCCATCCGAACGCAACCAATGTCAGAGTTGTTCAGGAATTAATATTCATACAGAAAGACAAGCCACAGACACAACACAAAAGTCAAAAGTCCATGTGATATTACGTGATAGATTAATATCTCACTTTGTTACCGGTTACTAATTTTAGCAGCCAAGCATAGTGGAATATCTTTTTGACGAACGCAGCATACAACAAGCCTATACGTTCGCAAGGTGGCGCCATTGCGGATTAAAAATGTAAAGAAAAGCTCAAATGACTCCATTCTCAATACGCTGCAGCACAAGTACACCAAACTCCATACAGTTGGATCGAGGGGTTGTCAAGATACACTATATACAATAAAACAGGGTGGCTTCGTTTTTATTGGGCCAACCTGTGTGTATATATATATATATATACACACACACACGCATGTATATATATATATATATATATATATATATATATATATGTGTGTATATGTGTGTGTATATGTGTGTGTGTAGTTTTTAGGTCATGGTCATTAATCCTAAATTTTCGGACAATTGCAGTTAATTTTGCCGTCGCCATGGTGCTTTGTACTGAAGTAATTGTCTGTGCGAGCGCGGATGATGTAGGCCGGCGGAGGACAGGCGGGCGCTCATTTACCGGGGCTGGGCTGAGTCTCGGGGTCGACGCCTTGCGCGTTGTTTTAAATGGCGGCATTGGGAAACGGAGAAGAGGAAGCAGGCGGACGAGAGATAGAAGCACCAGGACAGAGACATCAGACATCTAAGATACTATGAATTTCGACATTACTTCTCTCTCACACACTCTCACCCCTTCTATATGTTTGTGATTGAAGTTGTTTAAAGCAACCAATTCTCTGTTTTCGACAAAATATATGCAACGAGTCGTTGCCATAGCAACCGTAACCACGGCAAAACTATCGACTGCAAACCTGTGGACTGCGGTTAAAAGTAGAAGACTAGAGTTTAGTTTCGCGTCTAGTACAACATAGAAGAGTGCATAGCAGTGCGTTCTCTGAGATTCTTTAGATACGCTCGCAAGCAGTTGTCACACATTTGCATGCAATCAGAGCTATTGAGAGAGAGAGAGAGAGAGAGAGAGAGAGAGAGAGAGAGAGAGAGAGAGAGAGAGAGAGAGAGAGCCAGAGCCAGAGCCAGAGCCAGAAAGGTAGAAAACACTTGCGCACTGAAAGAGAGTGAAAGAAAGAACCCGGTGCATTTCTTCTGATCGAGATTATGGCTGTCATTTTTTAAAAAAAGCTCTCCGGGTATCTGTCCAATTTTTGCGAGGACCCGAATGAGCACAATCTCCGTTGTGGCCTCTTACCTCTGCGCCCAACTGAATAAGCACAGGGGCCAGAGACATGATGGTGTCACACAGTGGCGTCACTAGGGTTGGTGTCACCCAGTGCGATAAAATCGTGGTGTCACCCATTTAGACTTGGACCTCTTCTAAATCTTCCTTATATTTTCCTTCTCAAATACCGTGACAAGCAAAAAAAACGTCATTCTTGTTTGGTGTCACTCCCATAGATGGTGTCACCCGGTGCGGTCCGCACCCCCCGCACCCTCTCTCGACGCCACTGGTGTCACACTTCCCCTCAGGTTCATCCTGCAACTGATGATGATGATGATGATGATGATGATGATGATGATGATGATGATGATGATGATGATGATGATGATGATGATAGAATCATCAGTTGCAGCGACTGGAGGAAAGTTTTACATAATGGTCATGTTTCCTCGGGTACCCGTACCCAATTTTGCTGCTCGGTAATAGGACTAAAACGGATGCCCGGGTTCCCGAGAGTACCCGTTGGCACCCCTATTCAGGGTGCTGAGCGAAGACAGTGCGATCGACGTGCGTCCAGATGCGCCAGAGAGAAGCCATACGCCGCAGAAGAGTATTTCCTTAGAAGCATTTTTCAGAAGAATTCGACAGACCCGGCCGCCGAGAGGGAGGCACGGAGCAATTGCCCAGGGCCCGGCGATCTGCAGGGGACTCGGGCCGTCCGCGATAAGTTTCATCTCATGCAGTATCACTTATTACTAGCCGATTGCCCGTCAAAAATGACGCGAGAGTTTGGCCATTGCCTACCCCGATTTTCTGTAGATGTTCTAATATTTTGTCCAGTGGTTTGTCTTTGACCGCGAACATGACTTGCTGAATAGTTTGACGTTTGCCGGGTTTCTAGATCGCGTTGATGCCATGTATAGTTGGCCATGGGAAAGACTGGCTCGCTTAAATATAGTCCTCCCTCCTCCTCCTCCTCCTTTTCGTCATCATCACCATCATCATCATCATCATCGTCGTCGTCGTCATCATCATCGTCATCATCATCGCCATCGCCACCACTCCCACCACCACCGCCACCACCACCACCACCACCACCACCACCATCCTCATCACCACCACCACCACCATCAATCATCATCATCATCATCATCATCATCATCATCATCACATCATCATCATCATCATCATCATCATCATTCTTGAATGCCTACAATCATTTCTGCCCTGTGGCTCAGACATGGGCATGGGTTCATTTTTTTAAAACCCAATCCAACCAAACTTATCATGATTCAGATCAAACCCACGAAAGCAAAAGGAATACTTGACCCAACCCAACCCACCGTAATACATTACAACGTCTTTAACCATGACTTATTTTCTAGATCAACCCAACCCACCGTAAAACATGGAAATGTCTGACCCAACCCAACCAATAGGTGGACCAAACTCATGTTCACGTCTGTGGTGGCCAGGGTGCGATTTGTGACCTGGAGCAGTGGGGGAGGGGAATATGTCGAGCTGGGGGATGTAGTTGTTGAGAAATGTAGCAGTGGGGGGATATAGTGGTGGGGGATGTAGCAGTAGGGGGGATGCGGTTGGGCAGTGGGGGGAAGATTCCCCCCTTCCCTCCTACAAATCGCACCCTGGTGGTGGCTGCCACTAATGAGACTGTCTGGTTTGGTTTGTTTTAGGCCTCAGAGGTTACCCTTTCAGCGGCGACGAAACAGCTTCGAACAAATCTCGAACGGCGTGCGTCGGTTTGTTTCCCAACCACTTCGGTTCGATGCTCGGGGAGTTTCAAGCGATGAAAGCGTTTTCAAACTCACACATGAGTCTTCCGGGCAGTCCTTCGGTCCTACAGTATGTAGACTCAGCAGCAGCTGTGCCTTTCCACCGTCAAACATCGGCAGCCAACTACAGCTACAGCAGAGCACCGGCTTCCTACGGTAAGTTACCGATCACACAGAGAGCGGATTATTACAGCGAAGCCGGCTTCATTGAACGCTTAAGAATAAGCAGCTACTGTTGTACTGCTTTCCAAGGCGCAATAGAAATCCACAAGATTTTACTTTACTTACTTTACTTTACTTATGTTACATTCATTTGAAATGCTCAAAGATTTCAAAATGCACGACACAAGAAAGAGTTGGTAGTAACGAAGTTACAGTAAGTACCAGTGGCGTAGCGAGGGGGCAGAGGGGGCGAAGCGCCTCAGGCGGCTCTTGCCCTAGGGGCGGCATTTTCGAGATTCCTACTTTTTAAAATAATTATTATGTTTTTTTCCTTGTCAGACTTTTTTAGAGACTTGATAACGTTGTTTGATAACGTTGTTTTTTTGCTTGTCAGACTTTTTTAAGGCTTGATTGGTAAGTTTTTTTCCAGGAAATTTTGAAATTTTGGAGGTGGTACTTTTTTCTCGCCCCGGGCGGCACTTTGCTTCGCTACGCCACTGGTAAGTACAAAGTACTGCTACTAACTGGGAGGTTAGAATGCTGTTGTATGGCGTAAGTCATGAGTTACAATGACGTTAAATCAATACTAGGGGTTGCGATGGTTGGCTGTAAACAATGTTAAGGATATTGGAGAATCAGAAAGACTTCGACCGAATTGTTCCTTAAAATTAGTGGCGGCTCCAGGATTTGGCAACTGGGAGGCCGTTGGGGTGGCTGGGGTGGCAACTTCTAAGCATGGGGCCAACCATTTGTTGATAGGTATGTAGTAAGCATAGGATCCGGAAAATGGCAGAGTGGGTTACGTGCTGGAGCGTCAGGCTGACGGAGCGGGTTCAAGCCCCGTTAGTGCCCCCTAGTGGCTTTCACACAGGCAGTAATGCCTTTTAAGCCACTTTAAATCATGCTAAATAAACTACGTAATCCCATCAGCGGACCATTGGGGCAGGTATTCAATAGGGGGCACGGGCTCCCCGGACCCACAATGTGGATCCGCCACTTCTTAAAATTTGCGAAAACTATGGCTCTTGCTCGTCAATCCTATTCTAATAATTAATGCATGTTGACAACAAGCGCGTTGACAATGTGGAGAATAGGCTGAGAATAATCGAAGGACGACAGAACGTAAAGATCTTCGGGACTTTGATGGAAATTCAAATTGACTTTCCAAGAGCGCATCCGCGTCAAATTCACGGCTACGCTTTCCCGTGGTACCAAGATGTCTGGCATGATGATGTACAGACCTAGCCGTCAGTGGCGGCGGCTCCGCATGGGGGCCTGTACTCCATTATTGAATGCCTCGCCCCTCAGTAGCCCCCTCCTAGTTGGGATCGCAAAACATACTACTACATACCGAGCAGCAATTATATCCAACATGGCTCCTCATAATTAGCAGTTGCCACCTAACGGCCCCCACTTGCCAAATCCAGGGGCCGTCCCACTGCTAGCCGTTCCTAAGTACGAGGCATTGTGAAGTTAGATAGGCATATAGGCCGACTAAGCTATAGTAGCTTGGTGTAAAATTTTGACGATCATAAAGGTTGCAATGCGGTTGTGTACTGCGCGTGATAAATAACATTAGTGCCGTCGTCAGATTTTCTCAAAACTTTAACGCTCCGTCACTGTTCCAAGGCCAAAGTAAGTAAGCAAATAGATAGGCAAGTAAGACGACTTCACTCAAATGGATCCCGGTGTAGCATATTATAATGACTCCCATATAATAATAACTCCCCCCTCATTATTATATATATAATAAAGACTCCCCCCTCATTATTATATATATAATAATAACTCTCTCTATATTATAATAACTCCCCAGAAGAAGTATGCCTAAAAATTGAAAAAATAACCCCAATTTATAAAAATGTCTCTAAAATGGTTATATGAAATTATAGACCTGTTATGACAATTAGGCGACGTACTTTTCTAGTGCATTTCTCCCGGAAAAGATTAATAATAGTTTTAACATAAAATGTAACTTTATAATTAGATATATATGATATAATAACTGTATAAAACCTCATCGCATATATTATGATAGCTCTCTGTTAGAAATACGATGAATATAGAAAGAGAACAAGTAGAGCTTGAAGCTATCTGCGAATCAGAGGAAGCCGGTGCAAAAGAGGCGGAGCCTGATTGACAGATAGCTATGATAGATAAAGTGAGGAAGGAGAGTGATTCGTCACTCTAGCTTGTAGAACGCCGGTAAGCAAGAACTAAGATATTTGAACGGCGGAGCAGAGTCACTGAAGAAAAAAGTGAATATCAGAGAGATAGGCCTAAGTGAAGTTTGTTGATTGAACTGTTTGAGAAGAGACGATTTGTTAACACCTAGTTTGGGATATTCATGTACGATCTGTTTCGTTAATATTAAACCTTTAAAAAACCCAGTTGGACGATGTTGTCGGCGAAATAACGAAACCCATCGCGACCCCCCGAAGAGCGCGAAAGCAAAAACCAGTTCTTGCTTACCGGCGTTCTACAAGCTAGAGTGACGAATCACTCTCCTTCCTCACTTTATCTATCATAGCTATCTGTCAATCAGGCTCCGCCTCTTTTGCACCGGCTTCCTCTGATTCGCAGATAGCTTCAAGCTCTACTTGTTCTCTTTCTATATTCATCGTATTTCTAACAGAGAGCTATCATAATATATGCGATGAGGTTTTATACAGTTATTATATCATATATATCTAATTATAAAGTTACATTTTATGTTAAAACTATTATTAATCTTTTCCGGGAGAAATGCACTAGAAAAGTACGTCGCCTAATTGTCATAACAAGACCCATTTCCAATCTCCCAGTTTTCTTAATATTCCTGAAAGGGCAATGCTTACCAGAATGTTAAACTACTTAGATGCATTTAATATGCTATCCACTGATCAATATGGTTTCAGCCCTATTTCTCCATTTAAATACCAATAATGAATTTAATTGATACCAAAACAACAAATTTTGAATCCCACAAACACACTATTGGAACAATCTTCGATATAAAAAACTTGTGGTGTTCTAGACCATGGTATCTCAACTGGTTTCTGAAAAACTAAGGGAGTTATTATAATATAGAGAGAGTTATTATTATATATATAATAATGATGGGAGAGTCATTATTATATATATAATAATGAGGGGGAGTTATTATTATATGGGAGTCATTATAATATACTATACCGGTCCAATAATTACAGCTTTTTATTAAGGAGAACTCTCGACAACAGATATGCTATTCTTTGCTCTTCAAATCCCATCTATATATACGCAGCCTTTGCTCGTGCAATTAAAAAAATTAAGATGGTATTTAAAAATCTTTCTGCAGGCAAGCAGTGTCCCTACGAGACGGAGGATATCTCTCCCTGTCTCAGTAGTCGCGAGAGTCACATTCCGTCGTCGTCGTCGTCGTCGCCGTCGCCGTCGCCGTCTCTCCGAACCTCGACTCTCTCGCCTCCATCGTCGCTTCCACCGTCTCCCGTCTCCTATCGTCCGTCTTCGCCGCCGCCGCCGCCGCCTCAGCGCTCTCCCCACTCGACGGCCATCCCTGCCACCGTCACCGAACTGGACGAAGTAGTTCCGGCGGCGGTCAGACGGTCCAGATGTCATCACCGAAGGGCGGCGGCGGCGGCGGTGGCGAATGGCGCGTCGGAGGTCCGTTGTTACAGCGACGCTGAGGACCGCGTCATCAGGGATCGTTTTGCGGGCGATTCAGAGGAAGAGACCGGAAGCAGCGAAACCGAAACGGCGGCGCCCGGCGGCGGCGGCGGCGGCGGCAGCGCAGAGCGCCAGACGACGACAGTCGGAAAAGACATGGCCTACGACGATGCAGGGAAAGCTCTGCTCAAAAGAAGAGGTACGGTACCGGGTACTTTACTATGAAGTAATGGCCAACATTTGTATACTTGTGCGGTCTTCGCGAAGTCTTCTCGTGTCTGTAAGGAAGATGTTCAATCGCCCAATCGAGACGACGTCAGGAGTTTAATTTGACTTTCTTACAGCTTCGATTCAACTTACTTGGGGGGGGGAGCGGGCACAAAATAGGTTAAAGTCGTGCAAAGGTCTATAAATTTCCCACATAAAATGCAAATATCGCCATCGTATTACGAAACGCAAAATGGCGCACGCTCTCACAGAATGCTGGAGAAACTTTGCTACACAAGCACCTTTCTTAAACGAGTGCCTCACGCTATCCCCCCATAGCACAAGGACGTACTTCCTACCAGACCAAATTTTTATTGTTTTCAAGAAACGCCGCACGAAATCCTTCTAATTAACGCTTTTCTTCTCCACAATGAAAAGAACAGACGAGCGAAAAGGTCGTCACGTGATGACTGTCACTAAGTCAATCTGCCTGACTTTTATTTCCTCAGCCCTTGCACTGGCCCATGCATAGAGACAGGCTGCATCTTTCTGTCTCGTAGTCTCAGGTTTAGAATGACCTTTGTAGGTCGTCGGTCGTCGAAGGAAACGCACAACGGAGCAGTGAAGCATCACCGACGCTCAAACGGTTCGACGCCTTACCTCTGGCAGTTCCTGCTTCAGCTGCTGCAAGACTCCGAATACAGTCCACGCTACATCAAATGGACGAACAAAGAGATGGGCGTCTTCAAGCTGGTCGACACCAAAGCCGTTTCGAGACTATGGGGTCAGCACAAGAACAGACCGGCCATGAACTACGAGACCATGGGAAGGGCTTTGAGGTAAGTATAAGGAGGCTACCGCGCGCTGTAGACAGACACCTGGATATTTCGAGAACGAATTCGCAGAAAACGAAGCGGATCGCAAGACGCGCCCTTAGTGCAAGAGCCGCTGACGCACCTAATACGCTCAGAGGCTTTGATTTTGATGTTTCGATTAAATTACGCCGGGTAACTGAATTTGGATCTTAATTACATAGGCCTAAGTGCACACGAGATATTAGATTTTTTCAAGAATTAACGTTTAACCTGCCAAGAGAGAGCGAGAGAGAGAGAGAGAGAGAGAGAGAGAGAGAGAGAGAGAGTGAGTGAAACCCGAAAAACAATAATTGTTCAACAGTCAAGAGCTTCCTTTTTCCTTTCTTCCTGCCTTAGTTTCCTCTCTTCCGTGCCTGACTTTCTATCATGTTTCTTTACTGACTATATAAAGACATCGTTTGCGGTGTGACATCCGAATTAACACCAAATGACCAAATGACATTATGCTCCAGTCTTGTACCTACACGCAGAAGTTTTCATCGGCTATAGGTTACCCAATTTTATCCGTGCAGCTGCTGGCATGCTATAACTTGCCTCGTAAACTCGTAAACCTGTCTTGTACATCTGCAGATATTACTACACAAGCGGAGTCCTTAACAAAGTCGTCGGCCAGAGACTTGTCTACCAGTTCGCGTCGCTGCCTCATCAAAGTCCCGAAATGCCTGCAGCCACAGTCGCCGCCGCCGCCGCCGCTTCCTCCACGCAATGACCGCGTCCAACGCTCGCGAGAGACAGAGAGAGAGAGACGACCCTAATAAGCGACGACTGCGATTTATATTTCTGCTGCTGTTGCATGCGATGTCTGGCTTCTTGTGTCTACTTTTGTGCATGTATTTCAGTTATAGCCTACTGTTGCATCTCTGGTAGTAGTGTAACCCGATTGATTTGCGGGAACTACGTAGCAGAGGCTATTAATGTCTGTCGGAGTGCGCTTTTTAGAAAATGTTTTGACTTTTGCTCGTTGATGTAAAACTATGGGTTTTCAGAAATTGTCTAGTCTTTCCGTTTTGTGTGAGAAAAAGTGATAAACAAAATTCGGTTTCTTATAAAATACAAGTTTCAACAGATCGAGGGGCACCAATGCGCGTTACCTTTATACTTATAATTTATCATATATACACATGCCTGAAACTGGATTTTTTTTAAATCTGAATTTTCGGAATTTGCATTCCTGCCTATGACTGCGCTAAAAATAACGAATGCATTTGAATGTATTTATTGGGTGCGAGAAGCATTAGAAACCACTTCTCCAAAGGGGCGGAAGATGGCCGAGTGGGTTATGTGCTGGAGCGTCAGGCTGACGGAGCGGGTTCAAGCCCCGTTAGTGCCTCTAGTGGCTTTCACACAGGCAGTAATGCCTCCTAAGCCACTTTAAATCATGCTAAGTTTAAGTTTTAAGTTTAATAGTCCTTCAAATTAATGTCGCTGACCAAATACAAAGCTGAGAATACAGTACAATTTTCAGGAAAGGGGAGTTACATGTGTGTGCATAAAGCAAAGGATCCTGTTGATTTCTCCTTGTTTTGAGCGGTTAAACCGTTGATTTCAATTTTTTAACGGTGTTATTTTTTAAATTACGGAAGCACTGCTTGTGTTCCTTGGGCATTTTCTAACAGCCACCAGGTCAGGTTTCAGTCAAACTGGAATTATCTTTGCTGATGTCGTCGTCGTAGCTAGGCGCTATGAGATTCTACTTCCCAGTTGTTCGACTTTGCCTTACATCTACAATATACGGTCCGTAGGATTGCAGCAGATGAAAAACCAGCAAAGTAGCTGCTGGAGTAGGTTCTTAGATGCAAATATTACTGTCATATAGGTCTATATTTTTTAATTTGTTAAATAGTTTATGCAAAGATATCATGCGATATGTATAAATAGTTTCTACGAGCTTGTGCTCAAGATGCCTTGTGTACTGATCAAATAGTCGAGTGCATGCATGCATTTATCGTCTCCATATGTTGTTTATGTATAAACGAAGCATATATGTATATGTTACATGTAACTGGTTGCGTATTATAGAAAGAGCTACGGTAGAGATTATTGGCTGACAATGACTGTATTACCGTATTAGTGAAAGCACGTCGTATTCAACTGTTGCGATGCATAATTGTTTTGTAATAATGTAAATTGGTATTATAGACGTACGCACTACTACTTCTAAGCATCCCTTAGAGGCGCTCAATCAAACAGCAGCACGAATTCGCGTTCGTAATGACAGATGAGGGGAAAAGATGGCAGATTGGTAACAGAGCGCCGACTGAAAGAGATCGAAAGCAGGGTTAAGCTGCGAGGGTAAACGCGGGTCTAAGGAGATCAATGGCAAACTACTCCAGAATAGTGACGTAGGACCAACTGCAATCGCTGCTTGTCTATAAGACCGAAGATCAGCGCCACGGGCTCAACGCTCGAAAACGAGTAGTTCTATGGGGGAACCTTATGAGGAATTAGGAAGATATTAGCTAGACGCATAAGGACATTTTGTGAAATTTAAAATCTCCCGGGGACAAAGTCCTAACGAGAAAAAACAATTACCATCAAAATGTTTCAGAAAACCACATTTCTAAAAGGCACACTAAATTATCACTGATTTGATCAATTTACTCCTTTTTGATACTTTGTCCTTTTCGCGTGGTTTTTGATGCATTTATACTCGTAAAAATTAGTAAGAAATAGCAAGCAGGGCCGCCGAGAGAAATTCCGGGCCCCGGAACAAAAAAGTTGCGGGCCCTTAAATTAATAAAAATTTATCAAGTCTCCGAAAAACCTGACAAGCAAGAAAACGCTATCAACTCTCCAAAAACAGCCCGACAGGCAAAAAAATCTTATCGTCACCGGATCTGGACCCCTGAAAACTCCATGGGCCCCGGTACAATGTACCGGCTGCACCCTCCTCTTCTCAGGCCTGATAGCAAGGCTATTGTGCGTCATCACGGGCAACAAGTAGCCTACACCTTTCTGGCCATTTTGATATGCTATGCCTTCGGCTCATGCTACTGTGCATTATGAAGTGGCACATTAGAAGTTTAAGATTAGATTAGATATGTGATTGCCTGTAGATAATTTACAGATTAGCAGATACATTGCAGACCCGAAGCATCAAAATTAAAATCTGAATCTCGAGCAGGAGGATCTGGTAATTCAATAGTTGTGCACGTCTGAAGCAGCAGATGACACAAACTATCATGGCCAAGACGACACAAGATATCATATTCAAGATAGAAGATAGCATGATCAAGACACAAAGTGTAGTCACTAGCAGTTGACATTGTTTTTCACAAGCAACATTATAAATCGAATAATATGCTCGTTTGAAATGATACGCCCTTTCTCGATGCCTTAAAATTGGTAGAATTTTTCACATAGAAGTCCTGAATTGTTTGCTTAGATATTTAAGTGCCTTATTATACGCATTCCGAGCTTGATATGATATTAAGATGTATTTGATACCATTGTTAAATTTTTTCTTATAAAGCATATAACTATGATGTTTCTATATCAGTGTCTTGTTATATTTGTCTGGTCTTGTTATATTTGTCTGCGATTAATTAGTTTATAGTTCTAGTTATTATTATTATTATTAATATTATTATTTATTATTATTATTATTATTATTTATTATTATTATTATTATTATTATTATTGAATATTACAAATAGGCTATTTGATGTTAATAAGTCCTAAAGTGCCAGTAATACTTGTAAGCTTCATTCATGCTCTTTGTTATTTGACTGTTTTGCGAGAACTTTCAACGCTAAAATGCTAATCTTGAAACTATGCATACGGTTGCAAGATCCAAATGCAACAGCCGTTCACCAGCAGATGGAAATCGAAGTCCAACCGGTTCACGCTCCTCAACAGCGCTGCTTTGGCAACATGGCCCTTGTGTGGCAGACAGTGACTTCTCCAGGAGAGACACTTCTACCGTCAAATGGCAAATGACCCGAGAAACTTCACAACCAGACAGTCAGTCTCAATGCCAATCGAAAAAAATACGCGCGAAACTGACCTACACGCCCTATAGAGCGCATTTCCAGCGTACAACGATGCAGGACGAAGAGAACGTGTTGTCCATCAGAGATGTCAGCTCTTACAACGAAAATTCCACCAATTTCCTTGAAGGCGAGAACTACTCTGCCCTTTGCTTTACTTCCGCCATTGGATCAACTGTGGAGAGACCGCACCGCCACCGATAATTATTAATTACCGAAAGTCTTATCGACGGAGATGTTCATACAGTATAGGCCTATACTATTGCCACGGCAATACTAAACATTTTGCAGACAGTAGCAAATTCTGTTTTACAGTTAAAATGGATTTTTACAAGAACTGAATTTAGACGTTTGTTTGATTAAACTCTATGCAAGTAACAGATGTGCGTATGTGACGTGTCATTCTTATGACTTGACTTCTGCCAAATTGATTTAGAGGTTTTTGTTAAACGATTACACTTTATATAATTCTCAAGTTATCATATGTATAAAAATTGTATATATATATATACATATATGCGTTCGTGGGCGAGCGTTGACTATTGGTAGACGGTTTGAATGTGACCAAATTATTTAGGCCAGACAGAAACAGGTAAATAGGTGGCGATCATTGAAATGTTGTTCCGTTCAATGATTGGGGCTCAAAATTGGGTATTAGGTATAGGTATTGGATTAGTATTATCCTGTCCGAAGCGAGCCTCTTTCGGAAAGATTTGATCCCGAGTTATAATTTAATATCAAAGTATATAAGATTTAAATAGTCGGCGTCGTGCATTTGTCTAATAAACAAATATTAGTTCTGCAACTTTTATTTTCAACTGAACCATGCTATTGAATTCAAATGGTTCTCTCATCTTAGCCATCGAAGACCATCTGTTTCACAGTTTTTGAGGGGATAATTCTGTTTTTAGGCAGAAAATTGTTGCATTTATAATTAGAAATACTGGTGAACTTTAAATGATTTTCTATCTTTCTTCGTGGCTAACGTCGAGGAGAAAATGCTGTCTCGAGCAGGATAAATAATTATAATATAAAGGAGAAAGCAGCAAGAAATCATTGGACACAGGATGTTTCGGATCTTTGATAACGCTAAACAAGTCATTAATTAGAGTACAAAAGAACGAGTCTGTACGTAAAACAAGCACATTTATTTTGAATAAAGGAAACCCATTGATGGCAAGAGTGAAAACAAAAATATGAGATTTATCAATCTAGAAAAATATTAGAAAAAATAGAAAAAAGGAGCGAGTCAATGTAATGTGCTATCACCCCTGCAGTTCATCTTACTCGTGGACCCCATTGGACCAGATACTGAAATAAGTGACAAAGCGCCAGATGGAAGACGAAGAACAAAACGATGATCGACGTCTAACATTTGCCTATGCAGACGATGTAGGACTTGCGGCTGGATCACCAGCAAAACTACAGAAATCCATCGACACCTGGTGCAAGGTGCTGACTTATCCGGGATAATGACCTGTGCCTGAATGCCTCAAAATCAGAGGCGATACAGGTGTCCAAAATGCCAAAGAAGATTTACATAATTATATGGGTAAATGGTATAGAGAATTGACAGAGGTGAACCAATTTAAATACATGGTAACACTCTTTAACAGCTCGGCCTCAAACAACACAGCCATCGACAACAGGATAAATCAGTATAGCAGAAGTTTTGGCATGCTCTACCCACTCCTGAAAGGCAGACATGTTCCTATTGCTGGCAGCCAAAATCAGTATTTATAAAACTACTCTCAGACCACTGCTAACCTAAGGATGCGGACTGCGGAGTCTGGACACTGACCTCGTCCACCAAAAGCAAGATACAAGCAGCAGAGATGGGAGTCTTAATGCTTATCAAAGAACTCACACTAAGAGCAGGAAGAAAAACGTCACGACCAGAGCAGAGCTAGGCACAAAAAGTGTCATACGGTATATAGAGAAAAGCCAACTGTTATGGCATGGACACGTCAAGAGGATGGTAAAGGAGAAAATGCCACTACAAATGCTGCTATGGCACCCGACGACAACCAGACCAAAAGGACGGCCAAGAAAACGATGGATGGACGGCAATCAGTGAAGCGCCAGAGTTCAGAGGAGCATCACCATTGAAGGAAGGGAAGGAAACGAAGATCTGCATGGACAGAGACGCTTGGAAAGGCTGCATCGCAGACAGACCACAAGTCTAACTCTACATCGGGGTACAAGGTACAAGAAATATATTCGAATAGAGAAGCACAGTTAGGCTGAAGTGCTTCGGGGGCTCATTCGGTAGGGCGTCACCGCGTCAGCCCGGTCTTATATGAACCGTCAGCCTAGGTTCGATCCCCGGGCATTCATATGTCCACCGACGCGGTGTTTAACACCGATATGGTCTGCGTAACGCCGAAGGCCATTGACTGGGGCATTATAATATATCAAGGCGCCACATAGACTGAAGCTCTAGCTACCGATGATCCAAGCTTTGTGCGACTTTGGATCATCAGTAGACCTACATCGAATATGCATAGGCCAATATTCCCATCTTGTCTTAACTTCTCAAAATACTTCGTAATATTCGTTGGTCTTGCAGCCACAGGGTTTCGCTTCTGGTTTGACCGTCAATTAATTGAATTTCGATTTATATCTTCTGCTTGGTCGGAAGCGCATAGTCTAACATCTACAGCCATCTTCTTTTGCAACAGCTCTGACTTTCTGGGGCTCAGTAACATTACTAAACAACGTCATTTATATTTTTACTCAGCAATTTTAGTACCTACTGTATACCTTTAGAGCAGGGCAGAGGCGGATCTAGGGTATTCGGCGCCCGGGGAAAAAGTGTACGTTGGCGCCCCTAACATAGCTGACAAAGAAAAAGGTCGTCACATCGTTTTCGGCGCCCCTCAGCTCTTACGGCGCCCCTCTTCACATAGTGCGGACAAGCAAAAAAGTCGTCACACGTGTTTCTTCTTTCTTGTGCATTTCACTTACCCAAATATCCGTTTTTGGCGCCCCCTCACCTCGATCGGCGCCCGGGGACATGCGTACCTCCTGCTTCCCCCTAGGTCCGCCTCTGGAAGTTTATAGACTTCTATAGTGGAAATTAAGAGACGTGATACTTTAAATTTTCTAATCAGAATGGCACCGTTAGACTAAGTAGGCTGATATGATGAATAAGTTCAGAATAAAATAATTACTACGCTCAATCAATTTCCCTTAATCAGGCATTTGCGGGGTCAAGAAAAAAACAGCATTCAGAGGAATAGCCTATTCTTTCAAAGAAGCCGCTAAGATGATCGAATTTTTTTTAATGAAACATTTGTTCAACGATCATCCATAATTTAGCCATTCAGATTCAGTCATTAGCATCAATGTGCTTCAACTAAACAAATCTTACCTAAATTCAACAGTGGCGTATACAGCCGGGTTTCAGAAATATGGGGAGGGGCATTAAGGCTTCTACCGATCGAAATTTCTAGTTCCAACTTTGGGGCTTGAGGGAGCGTACTCAGCGTAGTGAGTTCCCTGAGCGGGGTGTTTCCAGCCGAGGATCTTTATGGTAGTATTTGATTCAAATCCTGAAATTTTGAGCATAATTTCCTGACTATGTGACAGCGTATTGGTAAGCCCCCAAATCGAAGAAATGCCTTCAAGGGCATTGGGTCTCCTATTTGAGTCTGGATCAGAGCCTCAGACGCCCCCAATTTAGGGCAATATCAGATTCAAATCTTGAACTTGCAGCAAACTTGCAGACTACCCTTACCCCTCATTAGATAAAATTTTCTTAATGTGTACCTAGGGTATGGCAGGCAGGGCATATGCCCTGAGCTCAACTTGAAGAGGGGAGTCAAAACTCTGCTCTTAATTGGCACAGCGTAGAAAGATAAGAAAACGAAAAATTACTTTGAGCATATCATAGACCCGTGGCCGGACAAAATGTCAGAGGACGAAATGTCACGGACAAAATGTCACGGACAAAACGTCACGGGTTGGGGTTGGGGTTAGGCTTAGGGTTACATTTTATCACCATTACAGCTTGTTCGTGACATTTTGTCCTCATGACATTTTGTCCGTGACATTTTGTTTTCGGACAGTCTGTCCTAGCACCCATGGACCAGTTCGCATCAGTAAAGCTATAGAAAGGTGCATTGTCAGTTTTTATTTTGTGTCAAGTGAACGTCATGTTTTGTTAATACTCGTAAAACCTTTGTTAACCTGCTAATTTGAGTTTTCGACCCCCTGCCATGGATGCCAAATACCCTAGGTACGCTAATGATTAGAGCTGATCGATTTAGATTCTCACCAGCGCCAAATGGAAACCATCTTATGGCGAATAAGCCGTTTGAATATACAATTGACGTTTTTAGGCAACGCGTGGTTAAAGCCGCACATCTACGAATACACTGTATCTATAAGAAGACAACAATTTTCATTTGTATCTTTCTCGTGAGTTTGAATAGGACGGTGTATCTACTTCAAAGTGAGTGTAACTATAATAATAATAATTGTTGCTTATATGCTTTATTGAATTTATCAAGCGGTTATGTCATTTTACACGCCATCGTCGTTATACTAGTATTTGAAAGAAAATCTATAACATTAAAATCGTTATCTGTATGTCTGTTGCCTTCGAGCGTTCTGATTGGTTGGCTGTGTGAGCGTTCTGATTGGTTGCGTTCGAGCGTTCTGATTGTTTGGCTGTGTGAGCGTTCTGATTGGTTGGCTGTGTGAGCGTTCTGATTGGTTATCTTCAAGCGTTCTGATTGGTTGGCTGAGTGAGCGTTCTGATTGGTCATTCTGGAATTGGAATTGGATTGGTCGTTGCCTCGAGCGAAGCGACGCGAAGCGAAGCGACGCGAAGCGACGCGAAGCTCGCCTCATGCGAGCGAAGCTCGCGCGAGCGAAGCGAGCCTTCGAGTTCTAGTGTTATAGAAAAATACTAAGAACCGGATGGGTCTAAAAAATTTTAAAAATGTAGAACTATACATGAGAATACAGCAGCCAAAACAAACCATGCTGCGAGAGTAAAACAAAGGAAGCTCCATCTTTTTGGACACATAGCATATGCAGAATGAAAGAGGACAGAACGATCAAAATTCTATTGTTTAGAATAACGGGGCGTGCCAATAAGAATGGAAGATCACGCAAAGAATGGGTATTTTGGTCTGCCTGGTTTCCTTGTACCTGTTACTAGTCCTGTCATCCCACCGACTCTTCAATGGTGTTTCTGCTGTTTCTCATTATGTGGCCAAAGTAGCCCAGTTTGCGAATTTCGATCGATATATATTTATAGTTCAGCAATGAGCAGTTGGTATTGGCCATTCAGTTTACCTTTAGCTATGTTTGTGAATTTTTCTGGTCCACAGAATTGGCACCAGTTTCCTCCTACGATACACTTACACGTATTTTCAGATGCTTGACTACGTCTCTCCTTTTCTTTCTTTAACGTCCAAGCCTTACGACCATAGGCTGCGGCAGGCCATACGAAGACGTATATATATATATATATATATATATATATATATATATATATATATATATATATATATATATACTTGATCACAATACTGTTCTACTTGCTTTTCCATGTTTTCCAGCTTAATCACGATTGCTGTGTCCAAAGCCAATCTGAATTTCACATCATCAGTGTACACAGCATCTTGATTTTATTTGCTCCCTAGAAAAACAAAGCAATTCACCCGTTCCAATGTTAAAGGCTTACATCAGGGGTGCTCAAACTCTTTTGAATGAAGCCGGTCCACATTCCGTCTTCCGTTGTTCGTGAGGGTCCACCACGACAAAGGAAGTCTAATTATTCTGATGCCTACCACGGCGTAGTAGGCAACAACAGTACGGGTACTGCTAATTTGAGTTTTCGACAAGCCCCCTTAATAGACTGTTATAACTGCGCCAAGGCAACAGATAAAAAATTGAGAACTATTTTATTGCAAAACATAAATTTTAAACTTCATGACAGGATAGTGTCCCCATTCTGAAAAATGTTTTAAATGTCGTTAGTTCTCGTAGCGGGGTCTGGGGCGGAACCCCAGTCGCAGAAATTGTAAGTACTTAATATTAGAAATAGGTGAGCTCTGGTGCCTATTTTAAAGATTTTAATTATGATTTAGTACTGAGTGACCAAAGGCTGTAATAAAGCTTGAACAGACTCCCCGAACAGTACCACGACTGAAATACATAAAACACATGTGCAAAGAGCTGCGGCGGTCCACAAGAACCAGCCTTGTGGTCCGGACTGTGGACCGCGGACCGCGACTTGGCACCCCTGGTTTACATCCTCTATTTAATACCACCGAAAGGCGACACCGAAAGGCGCGAAAGGCGACATGACATTCAGTAAACATGACATCGGAACTAGGCTATTAAAATATTTGACAAGAGATTGCGGACAATTTAAATCTTGATCACGGACAAGACTAACAAGAGCCTCAAATTAAATGCAATAACTGGTGGACGTAGACATCGCTTTGTGTCCAATTGTGCATAAGTATTTTTTGCTTCTAAGGATTTGCCGCAAACAAAATAGCGCGCGTAATGTTGAGCTGACACTGCTTTACTCTTAACGTTAACGACAGGTCTGGAAACTCGTTTTTCCTACTTCCAATGAGGAGCAGCAGTTTGGTCATCGCCGCGTTGGCGATTCGTGTTTTGCTGTCGTGCGCAAGAGCCCGTACGGTCCTCGCGCCTGAATATGGTTTTCTAACCACCATAAGGCTAGCAAGTAAGAATCGACTGACTTTGAACTAGCTCAACCATTGTCTATGTGATTCTAAGCGTTGTAAAAGCCTACGGACCAAATAGATGAAAGTTGCAGGAGAGTTCAGTCAGTTTCATTAGACATCGTCAAATAGGTGTTTTGCATTGATCAATTGTAGACGGAACAGAAGAAAAAGTTTGCAACATTATGAATAACAAAGGCAAAGTGTTCACTCTGAGAAATGGAGAGAAGAGGATTATTAGCGTGACTGAATACTGTCATACATGCCATTGCGATGAACGTGGATGGTACTGCATAGCCTACAGCAAGTAAGTAGCCACCTACCTCCCAGTAGCGTCATTTCACACTTTTTTGGGAGGCGAGATAATTTTTTGGCCAATTTTGGGCAATTTTTTAACCAATTTTGGCAAATTTGATTTTTTTGACATTCTGGGGCAAATTTCGGACAATTTTTGGCGATTTTTGTACATTCCACATTTATTTATTTAATACATTATACATTATTTCATTTCCTTGGGGGCCACGGCCCCTGCCCCCGCCCCCAATGACGCCCCTGCTACCTCCTCATACTTAAATATCGATACACGCGCACGCACACAAACAGAGTGAGCTAATAAAACCAGTACCACCCTATTTCATTGTCAATATTTTCGCAACCTCTGTATCAAAATGCAGCAAATTTGGCGTAGGCCTACTTCTGCAGTATTATATCGTGAGTGCAGCCATTTAGGTATTTCTTTAAAAGTCCAAAGTGAAGCGGCTCCGTCTAGTGAAAACTAGGCTAATTCATCTATTCGTCATTATGTAGACCTCGTTCATCATAAATAAAAATATGAGCATTGATCAGGACTTCCCGGTGTATCGAGCTGGCCGCAATGTACCATACAGGGTACCGTCAAAATCGCGCAAGACAAAATAGCGCCGACAAAATCGCGACGACAAAATCGCGACGACAAATTAGCGCCGGCAAATGAGCGCTGACAAATGAGCGCCGACAAAATAGCGTCGAAGCAAGAAACGATAGAGAACACAACTTTAACTTTAACATGTTTTTAAAAAGTAATATAACACCAAATCTATTATAATTTTGAAATTGTCCTTTTATATTAATAATCAATAACGTAGAAGCAAATACTAAACGTCAGGACTAATGTAATTATTTTAGGAAAACAGTCCTTCATAATATTCAATAACGTAAAACCAGTTAATAAAGGTAGTAAAAATGTACCGTTTATTCCATATGTGGTCTGTCGTGTGTTTTGTCTTACTAAATCGAAAGATTAGACGAAACACTGCGCAGGTAATCCAATAATCCATACTGAATATCTTTTACATCTCATAGCCGAGTATTTAGTGGACTTGAAAGACGATACTGAATGAGATTACGTCGGCGCTATTTTGTCGGGGTTTCTGGAGCTATTTTGTCGGCGCTGTTTTGTCGGCGCGACTTTGTCTTGCGCCATTTTGACTGGACACCATCATACAGGGTGAGCCAATAAAACCGGATCGGTACCATCCTATTTCACGGTAAATATTTTCACAACCCTTGGGCCAAAATGCATAAATTTGGTGGCTCACTGCAGTATAATATCTTGAATGCAGACATGTATGCTTTCTTTCAAATTCCAAAGTGCAGCGGCGCCACCTAGCAAAGATCAGGCTAGGGTTAGGACGCGTTCATCGAAAATATGTACTACGTTTGGTTGCTAAAATTAGTAACTGGTAAAAAGTGAGAAATGCCAATCTGTTGTGCAAATTTTGCATAGACTTTGTGTGTGTGTTTTGTCTTCACTGCTGTATATTTATTCCTTAAGTCTCTATGCAGACGACACTCAGCAATTCCTTTCCTTTTCACCATCTTCATTCGACACTTCAATTACTGTAGGCTGCAGCACTTGAATCAGCAATCTCATCTATTTCTACATGGATGTAATCTAACCTGCTTGCTCTTAGTCCAAAGAAGACGGCATTTCTCCTAATAGAACTACCCAAACAGGTAAAAAAATTGACAGTCCCAAGCTAGTTTTAGCTCCAGACACAACAATAACCCCTTCTCAAGATGCTAAAAACCTCGGTTTCAAATATTGGCTCATCTCTAAATTTCGAATCACGAATCCCTCAACTTTCAAGAGCCTGCTATGACCCATATTCGTGATCTACGTCGCCTTCGTCCTTGCCTCGACTTCAAAACTGCCTCCACAATCAACACTTCAATAGTCCATTCCAAACTAGACTACTGCAACTCCATCTACTATAACCTTCCAAAAACCTCCATCAACAAATTACAATCAATTTAAAACGAACTAGCCTGAGTAGTAACTAAATCACCAAAGTTTTGCCATATCTCACCTATACTAAAGTCATTGCACTGGCTTAAGATATATCCGAACGCATCCAGGACAAGATAATAACGATTACATACAGTTCACTTCATTCATAAAACCGGTCTATCTGCAAAAACTATTAAAGCCTCAGCCTCTTGGACCTAGACGATCGTCTTCTCATCTCACACTTTTACGCCCGTTAAATCACTCATCTTTCAAAATCTTCAACCGAGCTTTCTCATGTACCTCACCAGAACTTTTGAACTCAATTCCAGCTTTCCTCCGCAGCCCACGGCATGGTCAAAAAACAAGTTCTGAATCCTCATTTCCTATAATTCCGTCATTATCTACTTAAGCCTTTAAGTCTAAACTTAAAACCTTCCTATTCCAAAAGTCATTTCCTCCGTAGCTATAACAACCTGCCCCGCCACCTCATGGATAGTTGGATACACTGACCTTTGTCCGGCTGACAATGCACCTTGCCTATTGCTATTTCAAGAAAGATTAAGCACATAAAAATAAGCAGTGTACAGTACTGTTTCCCAAAGCGCTATATAAAATTACGAAATTTTACTTTCCCCTTCTCAACTACGTCACATAAACTTAGGCCTACACTCTCCTCCCTACCTTTCCCATTCCCATCCCATATCCACTGCTCTTCTAACCATCCATTCCTCCCTCTCCTTTTCCTACCCACTCCTCTCTCATTTCTCAATCCCCCTCTCTACTCTCCATCCCTTTCATATTCTTCTTCCCTCCTCTTATCCTCCCCTTTCCCGCCTTGCTAATTCGAAGAACCGCTAATTCCCAGTATTTGCCCAGAACTTGACTCAGCCTTCACTCAATTGCATGGTAAAATGAGTAACAAGGGCAACATTGCGAGGGTAACCACAGATTCGACGGAATTCATGATTGGCCACCGTCCGCCGACGAATGGCTTAGCCACCTGTGGGCTGATGGTCACAAAACCTGGGATCGTCACCAGACCCTACGGGCAAAGAACGTACTAGTGAAATTTTACAAGTCAATGATTATAATGGCATAGGCGTAAAACACGGGGGGAGGTCCCCCAATGATTAGTAAGAGGGAACAGAGTATCAATTACCCCCCCCCAAAGTTTCATGCCTTACGGTAAAATCATCCATTACGGATGACCTTTTTTTGCTCATCAGGATATTTGACCAAGGAAAATATATATAAGGATGAGTTCTTTGCTCGTTTTTGCTCGTCAACACTTTTTAGGAGACGAAAAGGGGGTCTGACCTGACTTTATCGACGATTCTAACCCCCAATGTTGACAACAGGTTTACGCCACTGTATAATGGTGATGATGACGAGGAAGATGAGCAGGATGAGGAGTAGGAGAAGGATGAATATATTCAAGCAATAATTTTAACGCGTATGCATTTATTTAAGCAAGCCAGTCTTTTCCCATGGCCAACGATAACGATATGAGGCGTTATCGCGAGATGGAAACCCGGAAAACGTCAGTTCCCGGTCAAGTCATGTCCCCGGTTAAAGATAGATCAATGGACAAAACGAAAGAACATTTGAAAAAATCGGGATAGCAAATAGTCAAGCTACCCGTCATTTTTGACGGGCAAACAGCTAGTGCAAAATATTAGCCCAGACAACATTTCAAAATACTACTATATAATTTAGAGTTAAATTGTTTACAACATTAGATGGACTAGTGAAGATAATATATATTATCCGTGTATGGAAGGAGAAGAAGGAGCTACTTCACGGAAAAGGCCGCTTTAATCCACAAGTAAGAAGTCTGACGTATTCTCAGTGAACATGGCAGGTATTTTGAAATAGTTGAGTTTCTTATCTTTGTCAGTTCTTGATGTTGGCATGTGACTAATGTCTGTCTGCAGTGGCGGCTCTAGGATTTGGCAAGTGGGGGGCCGTTGGGGTGGCAACTTCTAATCATGGGGGCCAACCATCTGTTGTTTAATGTATGTAGCATTAAGTATAGGGTTCCAACAGGGGGGCCATTGGGGGGCCAGGCACTCAATAGGGGGCACGGGCCCTCTGGCCACCCGGTGGAGCCGCCACTGTCTGTCTGTGTGTCCGGTAACGTCGTCTTCATAGGACGAGGTGCTGTTGTCAGTTTATGATCGTTGTTATAGGAAACATAATTAATTGCATAATGGACGGAGCGACATCGTCATCATCATCGTCGTCGTCAACGCTGTCGTTGTTATCGTCATCATCATCGTCATTTACTAGGCTGCTGCCACCACTACTACTACTACTACTACTACTACTACTACTACTACTACCACACTACTACTGCTGCTACTACTACTGCTACTGCTACTGCTACTACTACTACTACTACTGCTACTACCACCACTGCACTGCCACTGCAACAACTGCTGCTGCCACTGCTGCTACTACTACTGCTGCTGCCACTACTGCTGCTACTACAACTAAAACTGCAACTGCTGCTGCTGCTGCACTGCTACTGCTGCTGCTGCTACTGCACCACAACAACCAAAACCACAACAACTGCTACTACTACTGCTGCTGCTGCTGCTGCCGGTAGCAACAGTATACTAATGCTGCTGTAGTAGTAGTAGTAGTAGTAGTGCCACTACTACTACTACTACTACCACTACTACTACTACTACTACTACTACTACTACCACTACTACTACTACTACTACTACTACTACTACTACTACTACTACTACTACTACCACTACTACTACTTGTGGCGAATTTGAATTAAACACTGTTATTTTTATGAGGAAATGAAACCATGGCTTTCTTATATCATGCTTAAAATATCTGCAAGTAAAAGTAGCGTTTAATCTAGACTCCTGGACTCTGGGGGGGGACTGACAAGGCCGGGGAAGTCAGCTAAGGGGCTGCTGTTAATTGATGCAGTATGTCAAAATTTCCGGGGAAATTTGAAATTTCCGTGAGGAAAGGGCAATTTCCCTCGGAAACGGCTTAGATTAAACTCTGAATAAAAGTGTTTCAATGCAATTATTTCTAGCAGTATAAGAGTTCTAACATTTTAAAAGCATGTTTATCTATAAATAACTTAATATTAGATTTCAATGTTGTGTCTGCAGGAAATTTACAAAGCATTCTTGATGCCGTATACGTTTATCACGAATTCGACTTTTACAAAAATTAGCAACAGTGAAACGTCGTGCCCTTTCAGCTGTGATTATTATTCGAAGAAAAGAACTTCAGACTCATCTAGTTTAAATAAATAATTTTAATGTATGTCATCATTACAGATATTGACAATCTTAACTATAGGCCTACTCTTTGTTTCTGGTTCTTAATTGTTGTATTGCTAAATTAGTAGCTACTACTTGAGACTAATATTGCCTTAAGTATTCTCAGAGTGAACTTTATATTCACCTAGAGTCTTCGTAGGACAAATTGATTTACAGTGTAAGTTTGCTTGTCAACACAAAGAATCATGTAATAGTCCTAAAATAGCCTATGTAATAAGTTTAAAGCATTTTGTAATCGTGCTCTTACTTCAATGTTTCAGCGGTTAACCCCTTAACTGGGGATCCCGGATATATCCGTCCATTTTACATTGAGTTACAGTTAAATACACGGTTAAGGGGTTAATAACTTAATGTCAACCGTTTGGTAATAGGCCTATGCGATGAATCCTATGCTTATTTGCCGCTGTTGGGAACATTGGGGTCTAAGCTTAGTTCCAAAGTTCAGATGCGACGCATGAAAAGACACGGTTACATATTTTCAAAGATGACTGATTCAGCGAGCGTGAAAGAGTGAGATGAGATGTCGATCGTGTGGTACGGGGAGGCTGAGGTGTTAACAGTGTTCTAAGGCAGACAGGTTTTGATGACTGAAGTGAGCTATATGTAAGCAGTGGCGTAGCCAGGTGGTTTGGGGTTAACCCCTCCTGTTTGGCCGACCAAAATTTTTTATTGCGTATCAATATATTACGGGTGGAGGGGCGCCAAAATTAGATTTAAGGTAGCAATAACAGCGAAATTACAATGTGACCAAAAAACTAAAGAGACCCACATTTTGAAATTGACATTGGAATATAACGTCATAATAAAATGATAAAAATTATTTATTTTTTTTATTTGTTGGCCCTGAAAAGGGCCGTTTTAAAGGGGGTTTAAGATGATTTGCTACGGGAGCAGGTGCCCAAAATGCCCACTCAGCCTTCACACATGCCGACAAGCGCTTCTTAACTGACAGTATCGACTTCTTGATCTGGTTCTGAGGCAGACTCTCCCGGATATTATTCAACACCGTCTTCAACTCCGTGATGTTCTGTGGCTTTGGCTGATACTTTTGATATCTGTCGAGCATGATTCCCCAGACGTGGAAGTCAAGTGGATTGATATCTGGGGAGTTGGGTGGCCAGGTATATTTCTTGATGAAATCTGGACAATTTTGCTCCAGAAAATTCTGGGTCCTGAGAGCAGAGTGGGCAGGTGTTCCGTCTTGCTGGAATATAAAATCTTCTCCTAGCAAATCATGACAGTCCTGCAGCCAATCATAATGCTGCTGTGTTTATCTGTTGGCCTTAAGTAACCCTTGACCTTGTCTGGCGCGATGACAACGTCGCTATTTTAGATTTTAAAATGATACATTTTATTATGACGTTATATTCCGTTGTCAATTTCAAAATGTGGGTCTCTTTAGTTTTTTGGCCATATTTCAGTAAATACTAAAGATATCAGCATGACATTTGGCAATTACACCATAAACACTCCCAGATATATGGCCTATAAATTTCATTTAAATCGCTACACACGCGGCCGAGATATTAAATATCATAAAGGGTCCAGTTTTTACTTGTTCACCATGTAGGTCATAAACCTAGGTAAAGGTAGGTCCAGTACTTGAGTTCGAGCGTTGGGTTTCGGCGCTTATCTTCGGTCTAGACAATCAGCGACGTAGGTGGTATCAATCAATCAATCAGCTTCTATAGCGCCACTATCATAATGTCCAGGGCATCAGCCGACGGTGCACCAAATCCAAATAGAATTAGAGCCAGGTCAGGCCAGAAAATCAGCCCGAAACGGCGGGAGAGAAATCTAAGGGGGTAAGTCATGGTGGTATAATCCGGGGTAGGTTGCCATTACTTTTTTCGGACCCACGTTTTACCTCGAAGATTAACGCTGCTCCTCATTCTTATCACCGCCCTCTAGCGAGAAAGACCCAGTCGACCTTAAAGCTCCTGCGGGTATCGAACCCGCGACCTTCTGCTCAGTTGTGGATTAATACTTTTATGCCCGCTACAGATATTTTCACGGAGACCCACCGGCACCAGTGGCGTAACCACGCCCGGGCAATTACGGGCAATGCCCGGGTTACTTTGCTTTCTGCCCGGGTTGAAAAATTTCTGCCCGGGTTGAATTTTTTTAAAATTATGCCTTTAGTATTTGGATAAACTTGCTTTTGCACTGCCATGTACGTTAATGTTATTGCAATACTATTCTAATAGTCTAAAACTAGCGTCTTGAAAACGTGTTTCACAGGTGACAGGTATCAGCTAGAATTAAGGGCAGTAATTACTACAGTCATTGTTTGGCATGTATATGTATCTACGCGATATATCGAATTTCAGTTATGGTGGTAATCGCCTGCCCCTATGGACTATTCAATCCATGGACAACTAGTAGTCTACATGTATGTTCAATCTCTCTGCATCTTCCTCTACCGAAGTGGACGCTAGGTACAGTGTAAGGTGATAATTGTTGCTCTGGCCGTGGCTGACTGATACCAGGGATAGCAGGCAGATGAAGTGGCTTTGACCTCTGCGCTCAAAGACCCTCGTCGGGTCGGGTCCAAGACTGTTTAATACTATATTTAATTGCCTTGGGTCGGGTCGACCCGCCTTAGAAGCAAATCGCAGCTGCTTTGAGATTTGACCTTTTTGACCCGAGAGGGTACTCCGATTTCCATGTGTATTTGGTCGGAAACGGGAAGGTCAGCACTGAGAAACAAGGTACATTGACATTAAGAGAGCATTCCTAAAATGCCTTTGTATATCAGAGCAGGTGGGGGTGTGCTTTAAGAGTTGACTCTTATTACAAGTTCGCGCCAAGAGTAAATTTATTGTTTTACTCACAATTTCGCGAATAGTCATATTTTTGAAATTGAAAGGCATATTTTCACGGATAACAGCGTCTGGATTGTAAAAGTTGCCTGCGTTTGGATTTCTCAAGAATTCTAAAGAGCTGAACATAACTGACTTATGCGTAGAAACATCAGATGAAGTATGCCAAACTATTTCTTCGTCGATTGCAGCTAGTCATAATTTGCCAGACAGTTAAAATATCGGCGTCGTTGCGAACTCTAGAAATGACCAAAATAAACAGTCTCAACCTCTGAATAAGGTCCCAGAGGACATTTCCAGAAAACTAGATAGCCCAGTGTAGCCTAAATTGCATACATAGCCTAGGCCTACACATGGAAATATTTTGGAGCCAAGAAATCAGCCAAACGTCGTTTCCAAAGTTACTATATTGCAGAATTTCCACGGTTGACTACTTCTGTCCAGCAAGATGCTGCGTATTTCTTCTGTTGTCGTTACCAGAGCAAAGAAAGCGCACCACTTGGTGTACATGATTGGCAGCACGCAACGGATCAAAGGTAGGGGCCTATGGATTCACTCTTTGAAATTCATCTGTTGAGCACTTGCGTTGTCTGAACTTGCCTCGTGGAATGGGATCAGTTTAAAATCCTTATGTTAATTTTTAAAAATATTTTTGTTGAGTGACTGTCCACAAATTACGTAAACAAAAGAGGAAGGAGTTTGAAAAGTGTGACAACTGTTGATAAGGGGGAGGGGGTTAAAATTCGCTCAAAAATTGCTTGCGTAATTTATGGACAGCCCATGGTCAGCTGCCCGGGTTACATTTTGACTCTGGTTACGCCACTGACCGGCACCAGTGGCGTAGCCAGGATTTCCGGAAGAGGGGGGTTTGGTTTTCACTTTTGACCTTAACCAACTTTCGAAAAATCTTGACAAGCAAAAAAAGATCATCCTATCCTGTGTATCTATCTTTCTAGCCAGGGCCTCCGAGAGCGGGGGCCAGGGGGGCAAATGCACAGGGGCCCGGCGGTCTGGAGGGGGCCCGGGCCGATGATGAATATGCATAATTAACAATAATACCAATAATAACACTAAATAAAGGGGGCCCGGCGAGTAAAATGGGGTCCCGGACCTGAGGACATCAAAAGCATCAAAATGAATAGTGTGAACAGGAGCGTCATTTGGAGAGGGGCAGGCGGGCCCCCAAGGAAAATGAAGAAATAATGTATTAGGTAAATAAATAAATGTGAAATGTGCAAAAAATCGTCAAAATTGTCCAAAATTTGCCCAAAAATGTCAAAAAATTTCAAATTCGCCAAAATTGGTCCAAAATTGTCCAAAATTTGCCTATAATTGCCCAAAATTTGCCAAAATTTGGCCAAAATATTATCTCGCCCCCAAGAAAAGTGTGAAATGACGCTACTGAATGTGAAAAAGAGCGACAAGAAAAAAAGGCCATCACTAGTTTTCGAGAGTTGCAACATGGCATCGTGTCGGTTAATTTGGGTTAAACCAATGACAAGCAAAAAAGGGTCGTCAGCAATTTTCAAACTTTTTTTCGGGGCTCGCCGGCCATTCTGCACAGGGGCCCGGAATTTCTCTCGGCGGGCCTGTTTCTAGCAAAAAACGGTCGTCACGCCTATGGCGCTTAAAATATTTTGGTCAGCAGCCCCAAGGGGGGTTGACCCTGAAAACCGCGTCCGAAAATTAAAAATACATGGAAATACATTTTAAATTTGTTTTTTGTCGGCGCCCAAGGGGGGTTTAACCCCAAAGCCCCCTTGGCTACGCCCCTGGCCGGGACCATCGCCAATACTCTAAAAATAAAAATAACACAAACATCATCAGTGCATTTCGTTATGGCATTTTTGCTTATCATACTTTCGGAGGACAAAATCAAAAAGTACCAAAGACGGGATGATGACTTTTTGCTCGTCAGAATTTTCGAGCATCAAAATTCAGGGGCGCGCTAGGGGGCTGGGTCCGCGGGTCCGGACCCACCCAGCCTCGGGCAGGGGCACCAAAGCAAATCGTGCAAATACGCAGATAAATTTTGATTGGGGGTGGGGGAGGGTGAGGTGAGGTGAGGTCTGAACCGGGTCCTGGCTGTGCAGATTGCATTAGACCCACCCAGTCAACAAAACCCAGCGCCGCCCCTGCATCAAATATCTTATTTGATGATCTTATGGTGGTCTTATGATGGTCTTATGATTTAACAATGTACTCGTAATTAGTCTGGAGTGTCTAAACACGTCGTCGACCAGTGGCGGTTCCAGGATTTCTTGGTGGAGGGATGAAATAAATTCATAGGATTTTGGAGGGGGATGAAAAAAGAAAAAAGAAAGACAAATCAATAAAATTTTTTGAAAAAAGACTGACAAATGAAAAATTTTCCTAATTTTACTACAACTTTTACCGAAAAAATAGGTTGACAAGCAAAAAAGGTCATCCGCAGTTTTTTCCCTTCAGTTTTACTAGACCTTTACCCAAAATAGGGTTGACAAGCAATAATAACAATAATAACAATAATAATAATAATAATAATAATAATAATTAAGGGCTGTCCATTAAATACGTCAAAAATTTAGGGGGAGGAGGTTTGAAAAAGTTTGACAGTTGTTGACAGGGGGAGGGGGTCAAGAGAAGCTGACGTCAACAATTTCACTCTTTACAAATAATCAAAAAATAGGAAATGTCATGGAAATGTCAGCTTACTACAATGGAAAAAAGCATGGCAAAAAAGGTCATCACCACCACATTTTGACACTCGATGAGCAAAACAGGGAAAATGGTCATCACCACAAAAAATAATAACCTTGTTATTGGGACCTGTCATTGATCTGGGGGGGAAGTTTTTGAAGTAATTATAGGGGTAACTGAAAGTTGACAGTTGTTGACAAGGGGGTAGGGGTCAAAAATTGGCCAAAAATTGTTGACATAATTAATGGACAGCCCCTAATAGACATCCTTTCTCCTATAACGAATATCCGGTGACACTCCAGAGATTCAACACAGTCACCTTCCACGGAACTTTCAACGCATACTACTACTACTACTACCACTACTACTACTACTACTACTACTACTACTACTACTACTACTACTACTACTACTACTACTACTACTACTACTACTACTACTACTACTACTACTACTAATAATAATAATAATAATAATATTAATAATAATGTTAATGATAATGATGACGATAATAATAATAAGTCAGTATTATTATTATTATTATTATTATTATTATTATTATTATTATTATTATTATTATTATTATTATTATTATGCACTTCTATAGCACCAGTTCTAATACCTAAGGGTATTAATTGATGGTACTTCAAATCTATCCGCATAGGACCATATCATTCCAGAGATCAGTCAGGGACTCTGGGGAAAGAGCCAGACCGACTATGGAGGATAAGCTAACTGAAAGAGATGTGTTTTAATACTTTTAAACCTAATAATAAGGTTGAGAGTGGTTCATTAGGTTCTGCCCTGTTTGAGAACCATTATGTTTCATTCATAAATTCATCCACATTATGATCTTGCTGTGTAATCTCATTCTTTGCCCTCTTGTCCTCTATAGTGACTTTGTTCCTGTATGTTCAGAATAAATGCAACTTTCCTTAAGAACAGATTTTCCCTCTAAACAAAAACTCAAAATCGCTTCGAGTTCGAGAGTTACTTTTCAATAGTTTGCAGTGGACTATTGTCTTGAGTATTGAGGTGGCGATTGTGGAGGAAGTCTTGGTATCGAGGCAAGTAAGTAAGTAAGTAAGTAAAATCTCGTTAACTTCTATAGCGCTTTCAAAAGATGCACCGAAGTATAGCTCCTTATTCCTATGCGCTTAATCTCAAAAATGAAGTAGCTGTAGCCAAAGGTGGAGTCATTCATGCCGGGTCATTTAATCGAAAGGGCGAGTGGGTAGGACGTTGCAGTTATGGAGGAAATGATTTTTTGAGGCAAGGACGTAGGCGACGAAAGTCACGAATAAGGACAAAGCAGGCTTTTTAAAGTTGGGAGATTTGTGATTCGAAGTTTAAAAAAGAATCAAATTTGAATCTGAGATTTCTTGCAGTGGAACAGAGGTTATCGTGGTGTCAGGATCCAAAACTAGTTTAGGGTTGTCAATTTTTTTGAGCTGATGAGGACTTGAGGTAGTCCAATTAAAAGAAATTCTGTCTTAGATGGGTTGTCTCCAAAAATCGTTTTCTCCAAGATCAATAGATCACCCTTTGGATGGAATGACCTTGCCTGACCGGTCCCATCTAAGAATATAATTGGTGGTCGGCACTGGTCGCTATATAAAATTCACGAGATTTTACTTACTGCTAATGTCGACGGTACTGGTTGCTAGCGCTGCGTGAAAATAGCCGAATGTTATAGCCCAGCGGTTAGGTGCGCATGCGCAGAGGTCGAACTGAGCGTCAAAGCGAAGGAGCCAAGATGTCGGATGTTTTCGTTTCCATTTAATTTCAGATAAAATCGAAATCCTTCGTCGAATCGCAGCATCGCCGCTGCCGTCGCCGCAGTCGCCGCCTCTTGCCTTGGTCCGGTGGAACGCCTTCAGCGGGTCAGCGCTCTGTATTTGCGAACCTAGACGCCGACAACGTACGTCGAGAACCTCTCTAGACGCCTTCGGTCGGCTGACTTCTATAGCGTCGCAACGTTCTTTTGCGGCTGCGTGAAATTCGGGAGGTGGAGCGGACGGAGTTAACGCCTTATCATTAGGTGTTTGTTTAGTTCTATACTGGAAATAAGCATAGAGCCGTTAACCTTGGCTTTTGCGTATTTTAAATTCGACAAGCTTTTTAAAATTGTCGATTTAAAATCCGCTCTATTTTTATTGTATCACTGGATGTAATGTTGATATAGGTGGGAACTTCTTGTTAGTTCCTGTTAGTGTATAGTGAATTAGAAAGTATCTCACAACGGAAAAATCGCTACTGATCGTCAAAAAAGATATTTTTATGGTAGAGTGAATTTTTGGCAATGAATTTTAGCAATGAATTTTGGCATTTGTTAAATAATGCTGCATTCACTGGCATTGTCTACAATATTCTGACAGTCAGGATAGTTCGATGTCTACCAGTGCACTGTGTAACTGAGGAGTTCTTTATACTTTATTAATTAATATTATGATTATGATGATGATGTTGATGACTGTTATTATTATTATTATTATTATTATTATTATTATTATTATTATTATTCATTGAATAATACATAAAGAATTCCACTTTAGTTGTGGATGGTTTGACTTTAAGTGACTGAAATGTTATCAGTGGAGTTTATGACACTAAATTTACTAAAGTGGCTGGCTGTGTAACCTTAGAGATAGATTATCATAGACATAATGTTTTGTATGACTTAAACAGGAAGCCTAAAGTTTATATCAGTGGTCTATAATCCCAGATGTGTGGGCCAAATTTGACCCACCAAGGTGTTTAAAATGGCTCACAATATCTTTTTCCTTAAGAAATTTGTGACAAATACTACTTTTGAGAGTGCCACATATTATGTGTATTCCATATGTACAGACAACAAAAATCATTGTTATTGATCTTTTTATCCATTCAAGGTTTTCTGTATCTAGTTGGTTTCTGAAGTGATTGAAGCACACCTGTTCATTGCCTCTATAAATGCTTTGTTCTTGATACTCTGTACTTAATAAATGACTACATATGCCATAATGCTTACAGTACGATGCTTAATCAACACCAGGATTCAGGATTTTCATAATATGTTAAAAGGAAATTGTTGCCAAATTTTACCTTCTTTGAAAAGGTTTGTGAACCACTGGTTTAAATTCTCATAGATATGCATAACAATTTATTGGTTTCAAAATTAATGTATGCAGATTTGTAGTAATATTGTCGTGCATATTTTTGAAATTGGAAATTGGAAACTTTTTCTAAAGTAACCTGATCAACCATTTGAGGGAATATTATGATGAAATCTTTGGTAGTTTTAATAATTAAAAAATCATTTGATCAAAAGTGAAAAATTAAGTATGGGCAATATAATTGCATAATGACATTTAGTTCTTTTATTTAGCTTTCTCTGGTTATTATTCTTCTGTGTGATATCTTGTTTATGTTTTTGGGCTTTATGCTTCAATGCTAGAACTAGTTCTGTGTGTGTGTTTGTGTTTACATTTGTGTCTGCATGTTTGGGTGGATAATTGTGCATATAGCAGCAGCTACAGTTGTTATTCTTGTTTGTGATGGTTGCTTTGACTATTGACCTCTGTTGGATGGAAGATGCAGCAACAACTGCCAATGGTAACTTATAACAAAGTTGAGAGAAACCTAGAGACTTTTGTATTATTTTCTTTCATGTGCTGCATTCTATAGCCAATTGTTTTCCAAAATGTAA
Source organism: Metaphire vulgaris (assembly GCA_018105865.1). Taxonomy (NCBI): domain Eukaryota; kingdom Metazoa; phylum Annelida; class Clitellata; order Crassiclitellata; family Megascolecidae; genus Metaphire; species Metaphire vulgaris. The sequence continues at coordinate 11,226,738 of CM030833.1, read as the reverse complement.
CATATTGCTTTTGACATAATTTTTTATCATATTTAAGCAAGAATGTCGATGCTTGGTTATTTTGTACTCAGGGTTATTTGTCTTGTTATGATGTGATGCTTTCACTGTTCTGCCTTGTTTTGCAATGTACTTTGACGTTGATTGTAGGCAGACTTTGAAAGTTAAATATTGTTGCGAAATCATGCCTTGGGATATAGGTGATTATATGTATGGGTTTAAAGTTGGAAAATTTTTCATTAATTGAATAGCTGTAAATTCTGAGTATTAAAATTCTATAAAGACTATAATTGCATGTAATCAGCATATCTCATAAATTATCGTGGACTCATTGTTTTTGGTGAATGTGGTTTGCTCACATTCTTGTCTGTTCAGAACCCTGTGGGTTAACTCTTGTGGACTACCTCTTTTGCTCCAATCGCTGTTGTCACTATTCCTCATTTTGAAGACTTAACCTTTCTGTCATTTATCATATGGTATGTTTGTCCAAAGAAACATGTTTTTTTCTGCTTTTGCATCGGGTTTCTTCAGGAAGGATTCTCTTGTATGGTTCATCATTGCTGACCATCTTAGCCCATCCAATCCTAAATATTTTCCTATACTATTGCCTTGCAGAACAAGTATTCTTTCTAGGTTTTTGCAATGGTTCATGTATCACATTCCTAGATGAACCAGTTAAGTATCTTCTTTTTATTTATAAGCTTATTGCAGGCCTTATCTATTGCAGGCTTCTTATCCCAAGTCATTCTTACTTGGGTTTTCACATCTTTCATGCTGTCTAGATTGTATGCCATGTTGATCCACTAAATTGAGCCAATTTGCTATTATTCTTTCAATTTATTTCTGTTCAGATACCATCATATTTATCTAAACACGGTTCACCATTAGACTGTGGTGTCTTGCATCATTGCTGAGCATGTCTAGACATATTGTCCTTTAAGTCATCTTAGAGTCATCTTTACTTCCTTCAAGAACATCCACATCATTGAAACACCTCAAATTGTTTAATTGTACATAGTCTTTATATATTCTGAGATGAAAACTACAGGTGATATGATGTCTTCCTATCTTGAGCCTCTCCTAGCTTTAAACCATCTTTCACGCTATCCATAAAATTGCAGAGCTGGCAGTGTTCATAGATTGTACTAGATTCTGGTCCACTCAATATGACTTCAATGCATTTGAAAGTCTAAGAATCAGTTTAGTATTTTCTTGCTTGTTTTCACGCTTTTTCACCATTAATCTTAATGCTAATCCAGCAGTTCTCAGACGTTTCAAGAATGGTCAATATTTTCAATGGCTTTTCTTTATGCTAAGGTAAACAATTCTGACTCAAAATTACACTGTAATTTTTATAGTAATCAATATCTGATTTGCCAGAGATTGGAGGTTTAGCATCCCAAAAGATGTTGCAATTTTTTGGCAGTATTCTTTCTCCACCACTACCGTATTATCTCGGGTATAATACGCACCTATGTATAATACGCACCCTTAGTTTCTAGAGTTATCATAATGTAAAAATGTTAATACCTATGTATAATACACACCCAAAATTTCCTATGAGAATCTCTATTAATTAACCTGAATAATCACAGCTGTCTTTCAAATTCTGCTTAAAATTGGAAGAGTAGACAGTTTTACCCCCACCGGCAGCCTTCATTATGCTATAAAACAGTGAGCCTTCATAATTTTTTTTTAGCTCTCAATGACAGAATGTCTATTGAGTAACCTAGACAAGCACAATTTTCTGGCAAATTCTTTTTGAAAACTGTAGTGCAAAGACAGTTTTTCTCCACCACCGACCGCGTAGGTAAAAACCCATATAATGAGCATGTTATATGCGTAAAAATATGCGAAATTAAACTTATGTATGTTATGTACATAAAATTGTATGTACATAAAAGTTATTTCTATATATAATATGCACCCACACTTTGTACCAATTTTTTAAGGGGAAAACGTGTGTCTTATACATGAGGTAATACGGTATTTTAAAATAATAGACACTCCTAATTAATAGAGTATTCACCACGAGAAATTTAGGCTATAACCTCCCAAAATCCATCATTGATATACCTACAGTTAATGTGCTAAAGTAATTGCTGTCCTAGACAGATACACAATAGAGACATAAGAACTTGCATGCTAATGAACAGTAATGCCAGACTGATGAGAGGTATGATGGTGCATTTTGTCTGACAAATAGATGGAATCTAAATGGATGATGTGCAGTAGTCAAATGCAGAAGATCTTCCAGATGCTTATTCTTAGTGTGGCATCAAAATTTGAACTTATAAAAATTTTATGATGCTAAAATTAGCATGGACATATATAAGGCTTACAATGCCTCACAAGACAGAGGTGAATGGAGGAGTCAAATTCAATTTGCAATAGACGCTAACGGGTTTGTGCCCAAGGAGAAGAATGATGATGATAAAAGCACAAGCAGTGCTTGCATATTCCATTAGCATGCAAAGAATTTCATTTAGTATTGAAAATATATTTTAGGTAATTGTGTAAGCTCTTGGAACTGAAGTAGGCCTGCTTCTTATCACTGCTCTTGGAAAAGAGCACGGCAATATACAGAGAACAATGCTTGTGTTTGTGAAAGTTAGTACAGCAATTGTACATGGCATTGTCTTTTTCATTAACCCCTTTACCGGTCACCCTGAACCCCACTCTGGCTGCATTGTCTTTCATTATCTGCTCAGCCCGAATCATACCGGGGCTGTGTGTACATTATAAGCTGACCTGCCCGAGTGGCACTCAGGTTAAGGTATAAATGAGTTCAGTTTTTATTTATTTGCCAGATGGCACTAATTTTTTAGAATATTTATGCTGTTAGCTCTAGAAAATTGATACTTTCAGGCCCGACCCCTTAGACTTTGCCTCTAATGCTGATCTCCTTGCATTGTCTACTTTGCCATCAGCAGTTAGCTTAAAAACAAAAGTGCTTGCTCATCTCTCCCTTAAATTCTTAACTGCAGCATTGCTTTCATTACTAGCCATTGTTGTCTGAATGAAATAGAAATATAGTAAGCTAAGTAGATGTTTCAACTCTGCGGCTCTCTCTCTCTCTCTCTCTCTCTCTCTCTCTCTCTCTCTCTCTCTCTCTCTCTCTCTCTCTCTCTCTCTCTCTCTCTCTCTCCTCTCTCTTGTTGCAGAAGATCAAGTAAATAAGTTTAAAACAATATTGAAATTTTAATGACTAATTAATTAATTAATTGTTAATATCTGCAGCCCTAAATTTTTTTATTTCTGCTGCTTTTAGATATTTACTTTCTAGGCTTATCAGTGAGTAGCATTTTAATGCCATGTACTTTGATGTGAAGTTACTGCTAGACTGCTAGTGTTCTGATTTTTGTTTTTAGCTGCTGAGAAACTTGAGATATTCAAGTTACTAAGTTACTTGATAAATTCAGTATTCAGTTAGTAACAGCAGTCAGTACTCAGCTAGTAACATCAGTAAATTCAGACTTCAGTACAGTACTACAAACTACAGTAATATAAGTACTTGACTTGGTTCAAGTCAGTTGTCATTGTCATTATGACAGCTAGTCAGAAGCTACACAAGTAGCAGAACAAAATATTGCTACTTTTAACCCCTTTGCAGTGTATTTAACTGTAACTCAAAGTGAAAAAGGACAGATATATTTGGGGTTCCCAGTAAAGGGGTTAAGTGAACTGGACAAATAGGCTGTAAAGAATTAACAATATACCGTATTATCTCGGGTATAATACGCACCTATGTATAATACGCACCCTTAGTTTCTAGAGTTATCATATAATGTAAACATTTTAATACCTATGTATAATATACACCCGAAATTTCCTATGAGAATCTCTATTTAACCTGGATAATCACAAATTGTCTTTCAAATTCTGCTTAAAATTGGAAGTGTAGACAGCCCCCCCCTGCCGACAGCCATCATTATGCCATAAAGCAATAAGCCTACATCATATTTTTAGCTATCAATGACAGAATGTCTATTGAGTAACTTAGACAATCACAGTTTTCTGGCAAATTCTTTTTGGAAATTGATGTGCAAACAAAGTTTTTCTCCACCACCGACCGTGTAGGTAAAAATCCCGTATAACATGCATGATATGTACATAATATGCATAAAAAATATTGCTAACTTAATATTATGGATGTTATGTACAAAAAAATTGTATGTACATAAAATTTATTTCTATGTATAATACGCACCCACACCTTGTACCGATTTTTTAAGGGAAAAAAGTGTGTCTTGTGCGTTTTATACGTGAGATAATATGGTTAGGTTCTGGGTCAAACTAGGTGTAACATAAATGTTAAGTTTAACCCCTTAACCGTGTATTTAACTGTAACTCAATGTAAAATGGACGGGTATATCCGGGATCTTTAGTTAAGGGGTTAAATATCTAAATTGAAAAAACTGGGGTCGACTTATGCGCGGGTCAACACAATTTTTCAGAGATTGCTATTAAAAATACCATGCATAAATTAATGCATTATTACAGTAGTTCTCAAAGTGTGAGCTGCGGCTGCCTGGGGAGCCTAGGCTTCCTTTCAGGGGAACTGTGAATTATTGCAAATTAATCATAATTTTCGTTTTTGCTTATCAAGACTTTTGGGGCTTTTGGTACCAATATTACCCACAACTTGCTATTTTACCTTTTTGCTCAAGACTTTTGGGTCTTTTGGCATCAATTACCCAAAAAGTGCCATTTCTAATTAAACAGCCTGTTCAAATTTTAATTGGATAGTTCTTTCATTTATAAAATATTAAGTTGGAATTTAAGCATATTTGATACATTCTGTGGGTTTTAGTCTTTTAGACACAAAGAAATCTTGTTAATTATTACCAAAAGAATAAGATTTGTTTTTCATATTGTTTCTTAATTAAGTTAATATTTTGTTACTAGAAAGATGCTCGCTTTGCTCGCAGTGCAGGATAATACTAAAACCCAATCATTGAATTCATGCTGCTGAACGTTTCAATGATGTACATACGCCACGTAGCCAAGCTCTGATGCTGCAATGTACGCTTCGTCAAACGCTTCGCGTCGCCGTTCGCTTCGTGAGTTGTACACATTATGACGCTGCAACGACGCTTCGTCAAACGCTTCGCGTGGCCGTTCGCTTCGCGTCGCGTTCGCTTCACGAAGCCTAAGGTTCCAGAACGACCAATCAGAACGCTCACCCAGCCAAACAATCAGAACGCTTGAAGGTAACGAATGAGAACGTCACACAGCCAACCAATCAGAACGCTCACACAGCCAACCAATGAGAACGCTTGAAGGTAACAGACATACAGAGCAAGGATCTTAATATTATAGATGACTATTTCTGATTGCCTTCCACGTGCATTCACATGCCTCGAAAAATCGTCGCTCTTGGCAGTTTGGTGGCTTCTTGCGCTCGGTCTTAGCGTTAAATGTGCGGACTTCTCATCTTTTGGGTGTTCCTCTCACTCTTTCTCCGGGTAGATTTTGACACTTTTCATTGTTTGCTGTCGAGTGTCTGGACTGATATTGTGGACCTGTTGGCTTGCCGGTAGAACTCTACATTAGATACACGCTCGAATGCTACAATGCTGTCTTTCAGACTTGAATTTTCACCAAGATAGCAGCCATTTGTAAATAATGCATTATTTACTGCCATTTGATCTGTCTTTCAGACTATTGAATTTTCACCAAGATCACAGGTCAGCCATTTGTAAATAATGCATTATTTACTGATATTTGATCTGTCAAGTGTTAACTAATGAAAGCGCTATATAACTAGAAGTTGCTAACGAAAGCCTTAAATATCTAGAATTTGATAACGAAAGAGCACTAAGTAGAATTTGCTAACGAAAGCTCAAAATAACTAGAATTCGCAAACGAAAGAGCTAAATAATAGAATTCGCTAATGGAAGAGGACTAAATGACGAAAGCGCTAAATAACTAGAATTCGCTAATGATACTAGTATTCGCTAAGGAAAGGAAAGTGCTAAATAGCTAGAATTCACTAGTGAAGCTAGTATTCGCTAACGAAAGCGCTAAATAACTAGAATTCACTAACAAACTTAGAATTCGCTAAAGAAAGCGCTAAATATCTAGAATTTGCTAATGACGGCGCTAAGTAACTCGCTGACAAAATTATACATCGAAATTATAATTCGCTGACAAAATTAGAATTCGCTAGAGAAAGCATTAAATGCCTAGAATTTTCTAATGAAAGCACTAAATAACTAGAATTCGCTAACAGAAGTAAATAAAATCTTGTGGATTTCTATAGCGCCTTTGAAAGCAGCACAACAGTAGCTGCTTATTCTTAGGCACTCAGCCTTTCTTAAATTAGCTTTTGGAAAGATATGATCAGCCCGCCAATAGTCAACATCCAAAGGGCAGTGAGGCTAGGTTGTTACAGCTATGGAGGGAATGATTTTAGAAATGTACTTGTTTGTGAGAATTTTGCTCATTGACCAGGTTCCATGAGGCATTTTTAAATTGTATTTTACAAGTTTTCCCTGTGTGCTTTTACTATATAGTAAATCTTTTGCTGCTAACTTGGATTTTTCTCTCACTTTCTTGATTGGCCTAATCATTATCATTTTAGTTTTGTTTTAATGCCTGCAAGCATTGGAATGTGTTCAACATCTTTGTCTGCATCTTGCAATGATCTGTGTGATTAACTTGCATTGATCCATGTTGTGGAAACTCATGCCTCTCATGATTTTTTCCTTGCATTGTCAGATATCCAATTTCATCTTCTATAGTTCTTTTGCTGAAATATTGTGCTACAGATGGTCAGTATATGTTCAAAAACTAGCACCAGGAATTTCTCTCCTCTGTTGTTTCTTTCTCATCACCCCTTCCCAATCAGATCTCTGCCTATTTTTGCATTCCAATCTCTTACAATATGTCTCTTTGGTATAGCCTGCATTGTCAGTATCAGGTCTTCCAAGAAGAGGTTGATAAACTTTCTGTTTTAAGTACCGTATTATCTCGTGTATAAGATGCACTTTTTCCCTCAAAAAATTGGTGCAAAGTGTGGGTGCATATTATACACAGGAATCAATTTTATGTACATAAGCATACATAATTTTAAATTTGCTGTATATTCATGCATATAATTTGCACGTTATAGAGGTTTTTACCTATAGGTCAACAGTAGAGGGAAACTTTGTAGGCCTATATACTTCAATTTTAAACAGAATTTGAAAGAAAATTGTGACTGTCAAGGTAATACAATAGAGATTTTGACAAAGGTGGTTAAGAAATTGAAGTAGGACAACTGCCGGTGGAGGACACTTTGTCTACGCTTCCAATTCCGAGCAGGTTACTGAATAGAGATTACCAGGTAAAATTTTGGGTGCGTATTATACATAGGTATTAACATTTACATTATGATAACTCTAGAAACTAAGGGTGCATATTATACACAGGTGCGCTTATACCCGAGATAATACGGTATGTGACCATAAGCTATAGAGACATTGAATGAACTTGCCTAAAATCTTGCTATTAACATTGTGACATTCGGTGGTTTGCATACCACAAATGCCTCTATAACCTTTTTGTCTAGAAGGAAACCTACTCCTGTCTCATTGCCAAGTCATATTACTTCACAGTCCCCATCCAGATTTTGTCCAATTCATCTCTTCTTCTCTGCCAATTCTAAGATATTATGTCTGTACCTCTGTATCACAGTCCTTAGCAGCTCCAGTAATAAGGTATGCCAAACATTGTCTGCATAGTGCAGGTTCACTTAGCAGATATACAATTCATCCCATTTAATGTTATTCCTCTTTTGTCTTGGTATTGATAATCTCCAGTTATCATTACCACATATTTGACTCCTGTTAATATCAGTTGCACTTTATATCACACAGTTCGTTAAGTCACTTGAATGTGATATTAGCAAGCTAGTTTGTTTGCATAAACTTTAAGTGCAGATGTAATTCCATTACTGCAGACTTGGTTATGCAGAATTGGCCCACATATTATTGTGGCCTTTTTATTGGCATCAACATCTTTAGGCTTATTGAATTTTAGATATACTGTACTACCTTGTCAGACCCTTGATGTTCATTTTAACAGGATTATACTGTAGTGTTGAAATTGTTTTGATTATTAAATGTTTGGAGAATTCAAAGTAGCAATAAATTGCAGTGCTTCGTTTGATTAAGTTAATATTGTGGGACTGACGTGTAATGCAATTCTTATTTTGTTTCATTAATTCCGTTTTTTTCTTTCACCTGCTGATTCAAAAGCTTATTCTTTCATTATTAAATTGACAGAGCCAGGAGTGCAGTCAGTGCATTTGCACTGCCAGAGTTCCAGTTATATGGGAAGGTTGACTGAATTATGGGGACATAATTGAGAAACATAAGCCTTTTGCAGTCCATTAAAATTTTTCCCAAAACCCACAGTAGTCCACAAATTAAAAAAAAAATATGCTGACTACATATGTGCATGACAGAGGACACCTATATTGTTCAGAGTTGTGCACAACTCAGATGCTATGACTTGTCACTGCAAATATCAATGACAAAATTGACCATAACTGTGGAAGCTGTGGATTTGAGTGTATATCATTGAAGTGGTGGATAAATACATTTTTCTGATTGATTGAAGTTGCAGTTGTAAATAGTTTCATTCTGTTCAATGAACACTGTAATTATAATGGCATAAGTAATAAATGAGTAAAATATGCGTAAATAAATAAATAAATAAATTGATTAATAATTCTTGTATGAGTTCAGGGTGTGGTGCTTTTCAAAGCATTTTGTCAGGTGAATACCAGGTTTTCTTGAACATGTTGTACAATAACAGACTATTTTCTCTCCCTGAACTTTTCTGTTGCTACAGACAGCACAGTATTTTTTTGTCTGGAAACAGACAAAGTGGGACTTGTTCAGCATTTCTTTTCTGTCAAGACTTGAAGGCACTCTTTCATTGCCTGTTCCGTACATCACCGACAACTTGCTAGATAAGTGCTTTTCTGAATCAGAGGTGCCTCACTGTTTTCATTTCATAATAATTACAGTGTTCATTGAACAGAATGAACCTATTTACAACTGCAACTTTAATCAACCAGAAAAATGTTTTCTCCACCATTTCAATGATTTACACTCAAATCCATAGCTTCCACAGTTATGGTCAGCTCTGCTGACAACCCCTATATGAGAAGTATATTTGATGGTCAGAACTGGTTTCTAAACAGTCCCTCTTTGTTTCTTATTGAATTGTCTCAGTTCTTGCTTCAAAGAAACTGATGAGCAAGATCATTTGTTTTGTCTTGCCATACTGAAGTCATCACCTGATTAGAGATTAAGAATGCCTGAACTTCATCCTGCTTCATTTTAATTTGTTTCTTTACCAAATGTGGCAGTCCTTTCCTTTTTTAGCTGTTCCTGTCTAGTAAATTTTTATTTTCAGCAATTCAGTTGCACACTCATAACTAGTGTAATACCTGTCTGTGAACAAATGATATCCATTCCCTTATGCTTTACTCAACAGTGTGTGACAGAAGTGGATCACAAATCTTGAAGTGAAGCAAAAGTCAGATCTAGGCAACACTTGTCTTGTCATAGAGCCATAGTATGGTTCAACTGTGCATATATACCGTATATATTCGTGATAAAGTCGAGAAATTTAAGGCCAATTCACAGGTTATATATCCTGACCTCGACTTATACACGAGGCACTAACTGTTGGGTAAAGTTTCCATACATAGGATGTCGAAAATAATTAATTTAGCTAACTCTTTGCGTAATTAATTATTTTAAACATACGCTACAGCATCTAAATAAAAGTTGACATCAGCGATTTTAAGATTGGTAATTTATAGGTGCCACATAAATATTAATTAATTATTGGGCAATATTGGCTTATTGGGCAATATTGGCGCTACATAAATATTAAAAATTCAAGATTACCAGTAATTAAGATTTTTATATTGTCAAGAATGAGCGAACAGCAGGTTTAAAATTTTCTTAATCGTCAGGAATCAATCTGGGAATGTCAAAATCGTTCAGTTTCTCGATAGTTCAAAGCTAAAACGCAGTTTTCCAATCAAAACAGTGGCCCGCTGCCGCCACATGCCCACTTCGCGTCCGCCATTGTTCAGACTCTCACTATCACCTCAAGAGGGTTCGCCGCGGTGACGTCACTTCGACTTATAGCTGGGTCAATGACTTTAGACACCTTCAAATCCCCAAAATCTAGGGGTCGACTTATACTCGGATTGACTTTATCACGAGTATATATGGTAGCCTATCTCACAATCTGCAAGTACATGTACAGTACACACAAATTCTATTTTGTTGGTTTCTGTGGATTATACATTTCCAGCCGACACAATATTTTAAGGATACTACTTTAATATGCGGCAATATTCTCTCAGGGAATATAAATAGCCAAACATTTTGACTGAAAATAAATCACAGCATTTCTAACTTTTGATGAACTAGTTGTAATGGTGTTTCCTGAGACACTAGAAATTCACATGCAATGTCCAGTGTATCTGCTAAGTCTTGATCTAGACTCAATGTCTCCATAGAATGGCATGCAGTCAATCCACTTCTGTGAAAAATAATCTTTTATGCCTGGCCTGTCATTTATTGTCATGTTCAAAACAAGACCAAAGCAAGCTTTAAGTTCGGAAATCTCAGCAGGCTTCCACACACACCAAATGTAAGTGTGACATTGTCGAACTTTCTGCTCCATAGAGTAGAATTTCATTATAGAGTTTTTAGCAGATCTGTTAAATTTAATTCATTATGTCTGAGGTACATTATATCAAATACCATCAAATATGGTAGCACATTACATGGAACCATACATTCCAGTACTTTATAACTTGAGTATATGTTATAACCAAGTCCACTATGACGAAGTTTTACTACATCTGTTAGTCTGTCTTTACTTCTCTTAGTAAGTCATCTGTGAAAAACAACTGAAAGAAGCCGAGTTTGTAGTTTGGCACAGATTCGCCAGGATGCTGGAGACCAGAATTCTGTTAAGTGTACTGGTAAACGGATTGTATTGAAATGGAGGATCTGATGCAGACCATTTCTTCCAAGTGGCAGGGACATCTTCATTGCTATTTTCATCAACTATCATTTCCAATGAGTCCAAACTTTCAACTTTTTAACTTCCATCTTTTATCTCTGAAGGGTCATCTTCCCACTGTTCTCTGTTTTCAATATCACTTTTGACTGTCAAATTGTGTAAAATTGCTAAAGCATTTTGAGCAGTAAGCGTCGCCTCATCTTAACCAAATGTTTATTTCCACTGTAACAGAAGAGTACTTCTTGCCTCTTTTCCCTTAGGCTTATACCCTACCCAAATAATAACAGTAAATAAACATAGGTGTTAGAACATGGATGTTATAAGTACAATATAATCTATTACTGGCTAGCATTGGCATGCCTGGTGGGACCCTGGACTTGCAAAGAAGTATTCAGCTGAAATGTCACAACATGTGAGACAGGGGACTGTAAAAGGTTAAGGTGCTCCCATCAGCACTTCAAACAGTTTATTTTGAACAAATTAACAATATATTTTTGAAGTAGAACTGCATTTTTGAACTGGTTTTTCAGTTATTAAAGTTAGAAAAAAAATTGTCTTTGCTGCCAATAAACAAAAGTTAAATTTAAATCTAAAAATTTCCTCTGTACTTATCAGTTATTATATTGCTGTTTACTATTCTTGGTCATATGTATTGTATTGTCTTTCATCTTTAAATATATGTGTTTGGTTTCACTTTAGTGCTTTTAAAATGTTTGCTGCTTGCTATGCTGTCTTTTGAATCTATTGTCAGATTGAAATTGGAAAGCACAAAATGGTCAAATGCCACTTGTTCTTTGTGATGCATGTTTGATATAGTTGAAGGCTTATTAAAAACAGCTTTTCTGCTTGACTGGCTTGATTGACTTGACTTTTCTATAATTATATGTAATGTAATGTAACAATATATTTGTATAGCGCCTCTTCTGAAGAATCACTCAGAAAGCGCTCCCACAGCAAATTACTGTGTATTGACAAGAGATAAGTTTTAAGTCGTTTCAAGAATTAGGAGTTGCTAAGCCACGCATACTGGCGTCAAGAGCATTCCATAGGATAGGGCCAACTGATGTAATATAGAGGAAACCAGCATGCAGTGATTTGCTAAATTTGAATTATCTGATCCTGTTGAAGTCGTATTGAAATTGAATTGATATTAGTAACAGTTGAATTTTCAAAAATTACCAGGTACTGATGTGTGTGTGTGTGTGTGTGTGTGTGATGATATTAAGAGGAGTGACATTATGCTTGGTTGACTGTTAGGGAAATTTCTGTCCATAGGTTATATTATATTAAGCACAATTGGAGTTGCTATATCTAAACATTTTAGTTATATTACAGTTTATTCACGATGATTTTGGCTAATATACGTAGATCTGTATCTAATATTGGGACTTGTTTTGTGATTGCTAGGTGTGAAATCGATCAGAGACAGGAGTTGTTTCGTATTGCAGTCAAATCCTGTCGTATGATGTGACAGATTTTGTATGAGCATATAAATACAACGAGACAAGTCTTTCATTATTGCCATTGTTGTTTTTGTTGTGTGAAGATAGACTGTATATCAGACTGTGCCAGCACATTCTTAGCTAATGGAGCCAAGTAGTACCTGGGGAAGCAACGGTTTGGCTAACTGTGATGGGGTTTGGGGAAGCTCGGGCTCCACCATTACGGGTGGCTCCATCTGGGGCTCTGGAGGATCAGCCAAGAGAGCAAGTGAGGTGTGGTCAGGACTGGACATTGATTCCAAGCTGGAAGGTTCATCAAGGTGGGGAAATCTCACTTCAGATGGTTCAAGCTATCGTCCGAGAAATGGAAGTCCAGGCAGCAATGTTGGGGCTTTGGCTGCTCCAGACAGTGATGCTGACCCTTGGGGCCGAAGTTCTGGGCATGGCAGCTCAAGTAGTTGGGGTTCAGCCTCAACTTCTGACAATAAAGACATATCCGGTTGGGGTTCACTGGACCCTAGTCCAGTTCCTAATGCTGGAACTGAAAGCTGGAGTTTTCGCTCTGGCACTAATGACAGTCAAGCAGAAATTAAGTTGAGTGATTGGAAGCTGAGTGGAGATGTGAAGCCATCTCTGGGACCAGAGAAGGACCTGAGCTCAAATTCTTTGCGCCCAGAGAATCAGGCTGGAGAGGTGAAGTCTTCTGATGTGCAGTCTGTCTGGAACAGATGTGCTTCAGTTTCTGATTCTAGTCGAGACACGGGGAATGCCGAGACAGGCCAAACCGAGTGCGCCAGCAAGCTGCCAAGTCAGAGTATCACTGCAGCTGTTGCCAGCAGCATCAGTACAGGAGCCGGGCGTAATGAAGATGCCCTTGCGAAGGAACCATGTCTCACTGGGGATGTGTTGTCTCATGAAGAAATCATCAGACGGGCTGTAAACAGTCACGAAGGATGGGGGAAAACCCCGATTCGCCAAGACACAGCTTGGAACATTGACGATGAACCAAAGAAACCATTCTTACCTGCAAAACCCGAAGATATATCAGCTGACCGAAACCAGCGTGCCATTAGAGACCAGACCAATTCTCTGTCGTGGAGCCAGTCTTCAGAGTTGCCGAGTGCATTGGACAAGGGTCGCACTGGAAGTGGTGTATGGGGAAATACAGTTTCTGATAATTTAGCAATTGGAGGCATCATGAGTGAAGCAGTTGGCAATGATGCAGGAACTGAACTTGTAGGAAAGACTCTACATCCTTCAGACAAGTTGATGTTGGAGGCCAATTGGTCTATGCGACCTCCAGGCACCAAAGATATCGAATGGGGAGCCAGTTTAGGCATGGCACAAAACTCCTCCTGGGATTCTTCTGATGCTGCCAGGTTGAACAGGGTGAGTGTTGCCGAGCCCAGTGGGCGTGGACCAACCCTCAGCAGAAGTTCCTCTGCGAGTACTTGGTCGAGCGAGGAAGCAGACTGGCCCAAGGGTGATTTGAAGGATAAAGTTAGCTCAATTTGGAGTAATGATTCAACAGATTCACAAAATTGGAAGTCAGGTTTCAAAGCAACGACGCCTCTGCCAACTGAGAGTTTGTTCAATGTTCCACCACCACAGTTTGGGAGCAACAACTTTGAAAGTTTGGTCAGTGTGCTGGGTAATCCAGCAAAGCAGGTTTGTATTGCTTTAGACTTTTCTAATGTTAGTATAAGGGGCCGTCCATATAGTACGTACGCACCGAGGGGGAGTTGAGATTTAAGCGATTTTGTGTACGGAAGCATACGGGGGAGGGGGGAGTCAAGACTGAATTTGTACATACGCACTTTCAAATTTATAGATAGATAGAAGGCTGGTATATTCACTCAAACATTTGATTTGAACAAAATTACTTTCTCACGGTCAAACAAAGGGTCCCGACTATTGTTCCTATGGTTATTTAAATATTAAAAACCTTTAATTTAATAGCAAACAAATGCTTTTTGGCTATGGGTAAAAATTAATTTTCACTGTGTGGTGGGGTTGCTAACTTGAAAATATGACACTATATGGACGGGGGTCAAAACAAGGCATGAATTTTATAAATTTTTGTTAAAATATATGAACATGTACAATTGTGTACATGTGAAACAGGGGAGGTCTGGGATTGAAAATATGACTTTTTTGCATATGTACTATATGGACGGCCCCTAACAAGTTAACTCTGTAGCATAGTCAAAACAAGGCATGAATTTTATAAATTTTTGTTACTTTATGTTTGAATTTTGGTTATATGAACATGTACAGTTGATTCCCGCCACTCGCCCCACCCTGTACATGGTCCGTGGCTTTTGTCTCCAACCCAGCAGTCCCCGTGACAGCAGACAAAAATCGGACTATTCACACTTAGGTCTGGCATTTAATATAACATTGATGCAGCCTAACTGAGCCTTTTAAAATTTCAGGATTTTCTTAAAGCTGCGTAAGAAATTTCAGTCAAAGTGATGTTCAATATGTCCTCCGTTTGTTTTTTGATAACCAATGATAATCGTCAAAGTGATGTTCAATATGTCCTCCGCTTGCTTTGATAACTGTCCAATAGCTCGGTTGATATTGTCCTGGCTGATTTCATCCCAGCTTGCTGGCAGAACTTTCAAATGTTCAATATCGCGAATTCTCTGCCTGTAGACAAGCAGTTGAAGCACTTCTCAGACTGAGTAGTGTACAGGATTCAAATCCGGACTGTTGGGCGGCTGGTGACCGGGCAATTCAGAGACGGACAATTTGAAGAAGGACTAATACCGCCCCGACGGAAGAATTTATTATAACTAATGCCACGAAAGTTGTATAAAGTTGTAAAACTGTTTCAAAATAATACTGTTTGAAAATGTGTAGATAAAGTTATACAACCTGTTTTATCAATGATTATAAGTAGTTCGTGTCTAAAAATAATGATACTGAGCATTTTGTATTGAAGTTCGATGAATAATGAAGTTAATTCAATAAATTGATGTTATGCTACATCCTTTTAAGTACTCAATTGGATTCTGGTTTTCGTAATGTAGCACAACAGTCTGCAATTGAAGGCACTGACAATTGTTATCACCCAGCTGTCGGGACGAGATTAGCATTTATTTAAACTCAGTGAAACTTTGCTTCGAATTGTCCTTCCGAATTGTCTGCTCTGAATTGTCTGCTCCGAATTGTCCGTCTCCGAATTTCCCTAGAACCAGGCGGCCAATTTTCTGGTTCAATGAAGTCTGGAACATGAGTAGTGAGAAAGGCAACTGTTTTTCATGAACGACGAGCAGGTGCTCCATCCTGCTGAAAAGGGAAATTGTCATCAGAGTGAGGGTTAGGGTTAGGTATGGTTAGCTCACTCTGGTGACAATTTCACTTTTCGGCAGGCTCATCGTTCATAAAAAAAGTTACCTTTCTCACTGCCCACATTCCAGACTTCATTGAATGAGAAAATTGGCCGCTGAACAGTCCGGATTTGAATCCCGTACACTACTCAGTCTGAGGAGTGCTTCAGCAGCTTGTCTACAGACAGAGAATTCGCGATATTGAACATTTGAAAGAAGTTCTGACAGCATGCTGAGACGAAATCAGCCAGGACTATCAACCGGGCTATTGGACAGTTTCGCAAGCGATTATCATTGGTTATCGAAGCAAACGGAGGACATATTGAACATCACTTTGATTGACATTTCTTATGCATTAAGAAAATCCTGAAATTTTACAGTTAATTCAATGTTATATTAAATGCCAGACCTAAATGTGAC
Organism: Metaphire vulgaris; assembly: GCA_018105865.1. Classification (NCBI taxonomy): domain Eukaryota; kingdom Metazoa; phylum Annelida; class Clitellata; order Crassiclitellata; family Megascolecidae; genus Metaphire; species Metaphire vulgaris. The sequence goes on along the minus strand of CM030833.1, from coordinate 11,210,498 downwards.
TAGTCCGGTTTTTTTGCGCCACCCTGTGTAATATTCATTCTTATGAGTTATATGTATATAGACCGTTCATGAATATTAAAGCCATAAAATGTTTGATTTTGTATGTTGCTATGTACCTTGACTTTAAATTTATGATTTAAAATTAGTTAAGAAATTTCTGTAAATTTATTAAGTTGTGATTTTTAAATTTATGAAAAAACTGAATAATGTAAGAATGCAGATGCCACTATGGCATAAAGATAAGGCTAATTTCCTTTCTGACAATCTTTATCCAACCCACTACAATTTCTGAGACTGGATTTGATACAGAAACTTCTGATTCCTCTATTTATGGGGGGCATCTGTCTCAATCAACTTGGACTGACCTTGGCCCCTCGACAGTGATGGTCCAAAAGCGTCAGCCTTTGACTCTTGAGTGCTTCACAATTCTGATTTCAGAGCATGAGGATGTCTTATTCTAAAATATTGAAATATTACATTTAGTAATTTTGCAGGAAAGACCTTGAAAATTTAAATCTGATACTGCAGTTGAAATATGCAAAAGCTGTGGTTGAAATGTTTGCACAGGGTATTAATATTGGTGGCCCACCAGACAGTGGGAAACCTCCCCAGATGCGAGTTCGACTCCTACAGCAGCTAATGGACATGGGCTTTAAGGTAATGTAGTCTTTAGAATCAATTAATTTTTTTCACCCCACATAAGCACCTTTTCATAAGCACCCTTTTGAATGTCATGTACTTAACTAAATATCTCTAGATATGTACTAGATTGAACGCAGTTCTAGAAGCACTTTGTAAAATGTGACCTTACATTGATAAGTTTGTTCATTCAGTTCACTGAATTGTTAATAATTTTAAAAATATCCTCTTTGAGGACTTGCTGCTGTACTGGTCTCAGTTTGGAGACAAATTGGCTTTACGTGGTAATCCATTTCTCGTTGCCTGTGAACGTCACGAAAGCCGACTCCATGGTGCTAGGACTAAATGTCACAGACAGAATGTCATAGGGACAAAATGTTATGAACAAGATGTAATGGGGATAAATTGTAACCCTAAGCCTAACCCGAACTCTTGACGAAAATGTCCGGCCACGGACTCCTTCGTATCATTTTGGAAGAATCAAAACTCAGTTGTTCAACAACTTGTTCAAGTTACATTTGTAACCCTAAGCCTAACATCGAACCCTTGTTTCCTTCAAGAACCACATGGGAAGTGGATCTGAAAATGTCCGCCACGGACGGAAAGACGCGTTACGCCACGGGGCCGTATCATTTTGGAAGAATCAAGACTCAGTTGTTCAACAACTCGTTCAAGTGACATTTGTTAACCCTTTTTGTAGCGGAATTATTTCAGCACTATGACATGGACGTCAACAAAAGTTGGCATCTGCCCTGAAAGAGTTAAAATGTTTTAGACTTTGGCCTTCACCTTGCCTACAGTGCTATAAAAGTTGTTTTGATAATAATAATAATAATAATAATAATAATAATAATAATAAAGGTAAATATTCATGCCTTGCGACCTCAAAGTTACATATTTGAATTTGACATTAGCTATCTAGAGTGATGACCATAGACAAGCCAGAAACTCCATGATTTAGTCTTGACCATGTAGACTTGTGACCAATACAGTAGTTGGTGTTGTTGGTGTTTGCATAGAAATGGAATAAGCAGAATGTAATACTAAGCTGCACTAATTGGTGATTTTGATTTGTTGAGTAAGACTTGATGTACGTGAATAATTCTTTATGTTGCACTGTTATTGATTGTAGAGAGAAGATGCACAGGCTGCTCTCATTAGCAATAACTTGAACATGGATGACGCCATATGTGAGCATTATTACTCTTGTTTCACTGCAGCATTGACTGCTTAAAACTTCTTGTTGTAAATATTACTGAAGTTTTTTTTATTTGTCTTTTTATAAAATCATGCATGTGGACCCTTATAAAGATAATGGATATGAATGTAATTATTTTTGCATTAGAGGTGCATATGTGTGACATGCTGAAACCACCTTTACTGAGGCTATGTAACTCCGTGTTTATTTTTAATGTTTAATGTCGTGCTCTTCTTTATGTCACAGAATTATTGATCTGCAGTCAATATATATTACAGTTTGAGCAATAATTTGAAATTAAACAATGAATTTATTGCATAAATGTTAGATGTTACAAGCCCTGAATGATGCATTAACTGTAATTCATTACACACTGAGTGACATGCTGCACAGATTGCTATACAATCAGTTATGAAGTTTTTCCTTACTTCTGATCTACAGCAAAACTATTAACAAACAAGATGCGGGACTCGGATGCTGACCTTTTGGGAGCTCGGCGCCAGTTCCAAGGTGCTAATCCCGTTGATCTAGCAGCACTGTCTCGCACAGACTTGCCGCCAGAAATGGCAGCCTGTCTTGTCAGTTTGATGCAGAATTCTTCAAGCTCGATGCCATCTATGGGTCAGTTAGGCTCGCACATGGGCAGTGCCGGAGGAGCAGCTCAGCTCCGCTCAAGTGGCGCCGGATCAGTGCCTCCATTTCCATCAAATCCTCTTGGAATGCTTTCTCCAAACATGCTACCTGCTTTACAGGTGTGTTGGGATTTGAATTTGTGCAAAGTAGTCGAACATTGAACGTCATTCAGTTATTATCTCTCCTCTTTATGTCACAGTTTATTAGCCTCTGTTATTCACTTGTGCTGCTCAGAACAATGTTGGCTCTGCTTTATTTGACAAAATTTTGAGAAATTCTTCTAAAGTGGTTTTAAATGCACTGACATTTGATGTCTTGAATTATCGGTCAATATAATCTGTTTTGAAATTGAATTTTAAAAGAAAAGTACTTCTAATCTCCAAAATTTGCTAGACTCGGATGATCACTTACTGCATTCACTTAGGGAGTTGGCTTAAAAGTGTATGCATTGTACAATCAGTTTGTATTTCCTTGGGGAGCATGAATGAGAAGAGGATTAAAATATGTAGGAATTCTTATATAACTTTAGAAGTTGGCATAAAATAAAGCTATATTAATAATTTTAATACCATTTTAAATATTTCTCCAAATGCCAGCACTTTGCTCTGTTACTTTTCTGAATATTGTTTTAAGTGCAAATAGTATTCTGATATTGGAAGCTAAGTACAAAGAAGTTGTGATGAAAACCCAGAACATTGTGAAAACAGGAACAAGAGGGCTGGATGAGGTTATCATGCTACAGAAGTTTTCCAGCTTCACTGCTTGATTTAAGATAAAAGTGTTACTTTACCCAGGAGTTATGGATTTTGTGCACTCCTCAGATCTATGTTGGTTACTGTTTGAACAGTTCATTTATGTTTTGCTTGTGGTGTCACATGTTATTCTTTTGAGAGTAGTGGTGTTAGGTTTGTGAGAATTGCGGTAATTGGGATTCAGTATGTGAACATTTGGTTTTGTTCATTTTTCCAGCAAAAGTTGCTTCAAACCGGACTTCGCAATGATGGAAACCAAACTGCACTTCAGCATCAACTGCTGCAGCAGCACTTGCTGCAAAATATTCAGAGTGCTATACAGGCAAATCTTATCCCACCTCAGCTCATCAATGCCCAATCGCTGACCCCGACAGTACTTGTGAAGGTGCAGCAGATGATGGAAATGTACCAGGCGCTACAGGGGTTGATAGCACGCTATCAGCTCTTGGTTCAGGAAAATCTTGCCCTTCTGCAATCACGGCAGCGTCCACAGAATCTCGGGGAGATTGAGCTGATCATGACCACTTTCAAACAGCAGATCCGTGTGACGCAGCAGCAGATACTGCAGGAACTGATGGTCCTACAGCCGCCACCTCCTCCATCGGCAGCTTCAGGAATAGACCAGCTTCTGAAGAACTTTGCAGGGCTTCAGGCTAAGGAAGAGACGTTGCTAGCGGCGGGACTTATGAATCCGTGGAAGGTGGGATCTTCTTCTGGTGACGATCCGTCAGGGCTCCTTGACCAGATGGCAACCTCAAATCCAAGTCTTCTGCAACATTCCATTTCAATGACCGGTTCAAAGGTCGACGCCTTTGGAATGGACCGTCCATTGATGCTGCAGTCGTCAACTTCTTGCTGGTCTCGTCCATCAGATCTTGGGATCACAGGAGCAACTGGAAGAAACGAAGACTCTATAGTGTCTGTCAGTGCAGCCTTTGCTTCTAATTCAGCCGCTGGTGGAGCCATGCCGTCAATTGCAGATAGCGGAGGTTCCTCTAGAGTTGGCTCGGAAGATGGTGAAACATCAGGGCAACAACTGGAAATTGCAGAGTTCATTCCTGGTAAGCCCTGGCAGGGTCTGTCATCAAAGAGTGCTGACGATGATCCTGGCAGTACCACTCCAGCCTCTCTTGTTTTGAACAGCGATGTACAGAGCACTTCTGGAAGACTGGGCAGAGCATATTCACCATCTTCCTCAGGTGTCCATGGAAGTGGGTCTGACCCAGCACCTGGCTCTTCTGGATTTTCTGGAATGTCAAAATCCTCAATCTCAAATACCAATCTCAGTCAAAAGGTCTCTCTGTGGTCTCCTGTTGATCCTTCAATGACTTCTGATCTGTGGGGAAAGAGCCAGGGTGTTCCCCCTGGAATTCCCTATCAGAACCGGATGCCCTTTCAGCAACAGCAGCAGCAGTCGGCTCTGAATCGCAGCAATTTGTGGCCGAGCAGTGAGCAAACATCATTCAAGCCTTGTGAGTTCTGTTTAATGTTTGTTAGAATTTTATTGGGAGCTTTACAGAGCATTGAATAATTATAATATTCTTGTTGTAACAGCCTCTGTGTGGTTAGCTCTTAAGTTTATTATATGAATGAAGATATTATTGGGTATTTATTACTTGCATATATTATGTTATTAATTTGTTTTTCTTGTAGAATTTAAGTTTATTTGTCGCTTTAGTTCTTGTAATTCATGAAGATTCATGGTTTTTTAATATATGTGATTTTTAATTTGTTTACCGAAAAAGCCTTAAATCTCTAGTTGCATTTATTTAGTTTACAATTAGTCACAGTCATTATGTGATTAGACAGATTGGATATGTATATAACTGATTTATAAAATATGACCTTAAAAATATAATTTCTAAGATTTGTATTCAGCTTGTATTGCAAATTTTGAATTTAGAATTTGTTGTCTAGATGCATTTTAGTTAAAAGCGAATGTGCTTTATGGTAATGCAAGAAAAGTTATTATCCTAAATATCAGACAAGCAGACTGATAGAAATGTTTATTTTGAAATGTCATCTGCTGCAATCTTGCACACATTATTGGAGTTATTAAATACATCTCTGATGCCCTAGAAATTTTGTGATGAAACCTGATTAATTTACTGTTAAAAATTCATTTTATAATGTAACTGTTAAAATTATAGTTAATTTCCCCATTTTATTGACCATTTCCTGTTAAATATATTGATTTGTGTTGTTCTCTAGTGTTTGTAACTGAAGTGAAATGACTTGTATTTTACTTGCTTCAGTGATTTACTTGTTTATCAGTAGAATCACATTATTGTTTTAAACTTTTTTTGTGTAGCGCAATCAATTTCACCAAGTCTTCCTTCACACTGGCTGAGACTAAAGAATGTCTCTCCTCAGGCAAGTACCGGTACTTCTTCGTATTGTAGTAATATCACGCATATATTTTACCTGCAGACTTTTCATACATGTGACAGAATACCTTGGCCATGGACCCCATAGCTTTAAGTAGATTGACTTTGTATGTTTAATGTGTGAATATTCAAGTAGCATTGGATTGAAGTTTTATTTTCTTGTAGAATGCTGAAGTAAGTTAGCCATTTCTTTTCACTGTTATTAATAAGTAATAATAAGCACTTTTTGGTAAGCAGTTATTTTACAATATTTTCTTGCTATTTAACATTGATTCAAGTTAGCAACACTATGATAGTGTTCAGTGTATGCATTAAACTTGATTTGTTCAGTTGTTGATTTGCATTCCATACATTGAAAAAGTTATTGGGGATAAATATTGGAAGAATGATGTACTGAGTGTGATGTTTTAGGATATTTTATGTCATCACTAGAGAGCAGGACATTTGTAACTGGCAATGCATAATTGTTTATTTTCACTGCCGCACTCATTGTAATATACCTGAAACTGGAGTAGTTCACTTCAGTTTTGTGATAAGAGTCAAGGTTTTGGCACTAAAAATGTATATAATGTAACTATGTAATGCATTAATCCTGCAACTACTGCTTAGTGACAATGGTTGCTGGAGTACTGCAGTAAATATTTTAATATAAGTAGACATAATTACCTCTTACTAGGTGTTTTCCATCTTAAGTCTGCCTACTCCAAAATGCTTATCATTCTGAAAGTTCAGCTAACAGACTTTCAGAAATTGGCTTCCTATATTTCAGCATACATCCTGTAGAATTTTTGAAAAGTTTTCACTTTCTCTTCTAAAATTTATTTTTACTACTTGTGGAGATTTCATTCACAAGCAATTATCCATGAGTGTAGCACGATTAAAAGAAACAGAAGAATTACATATCGACAAATTTTTTGTTATTTTTGCTCTTCGTTACATAATCCTATTTCCTATTATGTAGGTTAATAATGATGATAAATTATTAAATTCACTTGTGCTAATATTAATTATTAATTTTTCAAAGTCTGAGCTTTCATTTGGTTAAAATGACATCATGCAATGTAAGATGAGGTCTGAGCTAAAACATTGAAATCCATTTTGTAAGTTTTAGACAGATCTTTATATATAAAAAGATTGTGATCAAGCATTTATGCTGCTTGTATGTTACTATATTTGTAAATTTTAATTTATTTATGTCTTATTTGACAGGTTGATATGCGAGTGCTTGAGGCTCTGTGTGAACAGCACGGCCATCTTGAATGCTTTGTGCCAAATCTCACTCGTGACAGTGTCATCATCAAGTATGTGAAGCTGGATGACGCTTGCAAGGCGCAGAAGCTGCTCAATTTGTGTCCTCGCATGGGTCAACCACTTGTGGCTGAATTTCTTAATAAGTTTGAGGTGTTTCAAATTCTTCAGCAGACCCCCCCTGCAAGCATCCAATCTCAGATATCCAAACCATATGCAGGTGTGACCAGTCCTTTTCAGATGCCAGGTCTTGGAAAATCCGGACCAAACCCTGTTCGTTGGAACATGGGATCTGCTGGTGCACAGTTCGGTGCTGGTGCAGCCCTCAGTGGTACTGGCGGTACTGCTAATCCATGGGGTGGTGAAGAGCACAACCTGTATTTACCAAACAGCAAGCATTTCTGAAGGGTATTGCATTTTCCCACAGATGTGTTATTGTCAGAGATTTTGATTGGAGACTGCACAATTTAATTTATTCGGGACTTGTGGCAGTAATGGCTGTGATGATTGATTTTGCAATTATTGCTCATACTACAGCACTTAATTTGTTTTATTTTTAATGATGTTCTTTCGTTTCCAGTGTTTCATAGAACCAATTGATGATGGAAGATAAATTCTTGCAAACCCAAAGTGAAATAGTAGTTGGCCTTAATCTTTATTAGCTGAAACCTTCTAAAAGTTTCCTCTTTAGTTTGCTGACTAGTCCATTTCATATCTTGTTGAGTTCTTTTGCATTTCAGTTTGTGCTTGTCCATTTTTTTGTACTGCCTCCGAACTGAGATTTTCCTCACACATGTAGCTGCTTAACCGATTTGTATTTCAACTTTGCGTCTTAACTGACATGACCCCATTTTCAGTTACAGTACCTGACGTGCATCTGTTGGCGAGTAATTGACTCCATTGACTTATTAAATAAAAGTTATTGTCTAATGTTGATGTTCAGTTTATCGTTTTCTTTTGTTACTTGGTGATTTTAGACAATTTGATTTAGACATGTCTTGCTTTCAGTGCCAGATGTGCCATTTGTATAGGATCATTTAAGATTTCCTCGTGCATTTCTTGTTTAGGGACAACAATTTGCTTGCATCAATCAGGTTTTGATCTACCTGCTTTATGATGTCATTTGTGTATATCGATTGTTACTCTATCATTTACATGCAGTTTTCGTGTTTCACAGCTGTATTTTCCAATGCCTGTTATGTTACGATGATGTTCGCTTTATCAATTTCTTTGCTGAAATAGTTTGACCTCATTTTAGCCCTTTAAAAGATGTAGATTGGAATTATGAGTATTTTTGTCTTCAAGAATTTGTTGTTAAGTAACCAATAACTTTTTGATACTGAGCTGATCTGACACAGAGCCAAAGTAAATTCATTGTTTCAAAAGAAGTATTATTGATTTTTATTGTGTTAGAGAAAGGCGAGTAGGATAAATTTTTCAGCAATTTTTAATGACTATCATTGTCTGAAATACAGTTCTAGTTTTTTGTTTCTTCATCATGTTACCTAGGTTTCTCAAGCAGAGAACTATTCTAATGTTGATATCATGTTTTCATTGAGCAAAGTTTGGCTGTGACTCAACTGGGATTTGATTCAACCCATATGCATGTCTGTGCCATGGGTTGCCATGTTCTGTTGCTGTGTTTTCAGTAGACAGTTAGCTATTAACAACTTTTTTGTGCAATTGTCTGTCTACAGTTTCCAGTATTGAATTGTTTTTTTAAATTGTTGACCCGTATGACATTATTTTAGGAATGTCAGATCAGATTTATCAAAGTGTGATGACTTTGCATTTTGGTTTTATAGGATCACATGGTGACACTCGGTTAGATCGTTTGGTAGCTTTGACTGAGATTTGAATTTTCCTCCGGTGTTGTGTTGCCTGCTGAACTAATTGCAGCTCTAGTGAAATAACTTAATATCTTATGTTTAAAATCAGTTAGTATTTCTGTCTTCAATGATTCTGCTGCATAGTAGATTCTCATTGCGATGGACTCCAAAGAGATCTGCAAGTCTTCTACATCATATCAAAGACTGCTACTGTCAAGTCTGTTTTAACGGGATTGTATGGTGAAGGTCCTGTTATCTGAGATTTCATTGTGACCAAGTTCTTTATAATGGGATTCAACTGTGCTTGTCCATTGCTCTGTAAACAAATTGACAGAAAAGTTATGCTGATGAGTCTGTAGCATAAATTTGTGTCAATATACATTAGCATCACTCCGGCTTCTTCCCAAAATAAAACCCGATTATGTTATCGTCTGAATCATTTTTCTCATAATTAGAATCTTTGAATGTGTATGGAATCTTCTTTGAGTGCATTTAGAATCTGTGAACACATTAGTACCTTACTAAAGATTTGAAAGACTTCAGGATAGTGCCTTTCTTTGGCTTGACTTCTATAACTGGCTTACAGACCATGAAACTTCACAGCCTACAATGTGATGATGGTACAAGCGAATTTCTTGTCTCAAATGTTTTATATTCATTGTAATTGGAGTTTTATCAAAATCATCTAATTGCTTGCCAAGTTTTTGCAGTTTTTCACAATGTGTGTTGATGAAAATATGCCTGCCTGTTGAGAAATGATGATGCAAAATACTGACAGACAGTACTCAGTTTTACTTCAGATATTTTGCATTGTGCGAACAGAGATGTTGCAACAATAAACATTTTCGATGTACATTATGCTGTGAATTTTTTATCCTTTGCCGATAATTTTGTAGTTATTTTTTTTATCCAGATAGAAAAGAACATAAAAATATTGTGTAACCTGTTGTTTGTTTCCAAGTGCTATGTTAAACTTGTTCTAAATTTGTGATCTCTTTTGCCATGTTTGAAGATGTTAACGATGTTGTGGTAGTTTGGACTTATTAAATGTTATTAACTTCTATCACAGATTTCAGAAGTTCAACTGCTTTAAAACTATCTTGAGCACTTCTGCTTTGTCAAATGAAAATGTTGAAAGTAATAAAATTACAACTGGCTCTAAACAATACCTTGAATTTCAGTATTAGACTGTAGTAAATATTGCACTGAAAATTAATTGAACTCATTTGAAGCTTATTAATGTGGTGCAACAGCTTATTCAAAGTCAGTTTAAATCACTTCAGTGTCATTCAGTTGGTTATTTCATTTTAGGTTTCAAGATTGAAACTCATAGTCCTGTAGTAACGGATGTTGGCATTTGAAAGCTTTTCTTGAAGGTTTTAATTTAATTAATGAGTTTGGTTTCTTAGTTTGGTGTTTAGAATGTTTGCATTTACTGTATCTGTACTCACTTTTCAAAATGAATGTGATTTTATATTTTCACAATATTTATGGTAAATTCTTCTGTGCATAAATTTACTGAATCAAAAAGTCAAACACTGTTTCAAAGGATATTAAATAAATTGCCGCATTTAGTCTTTAACGACGGTCTAAGTAACGATTGAATTTGCCGTTGTTATGATGATGCCACAGTCAAACCTGATTGATGTCATGCTCAGGGGACTTGAAAATATGTGATATTGCACGAAGTTTGACATTAGAAGCAGAATATCTTATTTGATCAGAGAAGATATAGAGATAAAATGTAGCGTGTTCATTAAAAGAGTTTGACTGTAGTAGAAACTGCAAATCATTTGTTAAAAATTCCAACTGTAGTGCTAATTGGCAGCTAGTTGATATTTAAAATCTGCTTTAAGGCATATTTAAAATGTTTGTTGAAATGTATCTAATATAGTCCATTAAATAGTATTTTGACTAAATTAAGAAGTTTTTGAGTTGTTGACAAGCTGTAGTCATAAGATGCTGATACTTTTTGAATTCTCTTCAACATTTCCAAACAATTCAAAACTCTCTAGCTCGAGCCATAACAAAGACTCCAAAGTACGATCATATCACACCTGTGCTCAAATCATTTCCTTGGTTACCAGTCAAGCAATGTATGGACTTTAAAGTCTGCTTAATGGTCTACAAGTTGCTACATTCATACTAGCCATCGTATCTCCATTCCTATCTCACTGCAGGCTCATAGACACTCAACCAGTTTTTCAGATCTGTTAACCCTGCAGATACCACACACTTACACCATTCTTGGTAAGCGTGCATTTTCAGTGGCTGAACCAAGAATGTGGAAATCACTCCCAGCAATGGTCAGCCCCGCTGAGTCTCCCATGACATTTCGATCAAGACTCAAAACTTACCTGTTCTCCATTCACCATAACTGGGACCGGAAAATTGGACTGTCGTATTAGATTTGACAACGGATTACAATTCAAATCTGGAGTGACCATCAACTGATGTCAAGTGCATTACTAAAATGAATGGCCCTATAAAAGTTCACTAATAATAAATAATCACTTAATCTTCATTCCATGTATAGAATGTTTGTGGCAAAGTCTCATGTAGTCGACTAAAAATATTGTGAATATGCAATTATATACCAACCAGATATATATGCGTATACATCTATATGCATATATATATATATACATATATATCTTGAATTACTGTTGACAAAAATGAGTCTAATATTCCCCGTCTCATGCTGCACATGCCTTTGCAAGACAATGTGGTGCTAGAATTTTGCTGATTCCAAGATGTTTTATTTTAAAATGTATGGGTCAAAGCTAGGAAAGCCATTCAGCGTTTTATTAGAGAATTCAGTGTCCGGTATCCGTTTGCAATTTTCATTTTTTCATTTTTGATATAGTTATCAACAAAGACATCCTACCTACTTTCAGTGCTGTTTTAAGAAAATATCTGCTGGAAATCCAAAAAAAATAAAAAAATTGTAAAACGTAAAAAGCATGAGTATGATTCTGGTGATAGGAACAATGAAAATGCCATTTTCATTATGTGCAGTTGTGAAGAAATCGAAATGCTTTTTTGGGAATAATTTGTTGCATTTTTCAGTTTTGTGTGAATAGGTTGCTGTACTAGAGTGTCAATATGTTGTTAAGACATAAATGCCTATTGTGAATGTTTTATTTAATTATGAGTTTACTTAAACTGCTATTATATTAAAGTAAGAAGTTGCTGTACTTGAGTTTTGTTTTCTTAATATCTGCTAGGGCCATGCTGAATGCCATCTTAGTATTTGTTCAAAATATCAATAGTAAAACAGCTGCAGTAGAACCTGATTATAATTGTATTGGTTACAGTGATTTGCTTTTAACAACACATCAGTGATATTTCTGATGTTTTCCATTGCAATATATACCAGTGTATATATATATGTATATATATATATGTATATATATGTATGTATATATATATACATACATATACGTGGTTTTTCAAACTACTTGTATATCAATAGGAACAAGAGATCAGATATTAAATCTGACAATACTTGTGCAGAAAGCATGGCAACACCAGCAAATATGTATATGCGCTTTGTAGAGTTCAGAAAGGCATTTGACTTAGACTCAGTATTACCTGAAAACTGTATGACAATGACCGATATGGGTGGGGCCACCTCGTATAGTCCAACTACTGACTAAATTATAAAGAAAACAGAAGGCAAGAGTTCAAGTGGTGAAGTTGATATTTGAAAGCTTCAGAATTGGGAAAGGTGTGTGACAAGTGTCTGTACATCACCATACTTATACTGAGATGGCTATGAGAGATGCATTACCTAGATGGGCTTATATGTGGCACTGTTCTGGGTGGGAGGATAATTAGTAATTACTAATTACGGTGCCAGCAGTGAAGAAGACTACAACATCTAGTCAAGAGAGGAAAGAAAGAAGTAGGAAAGAAGTAACAATAGACAAGACAAAGGCAATAACAAAGTCACAAACTTCTGGCATATCTCACCAATGCTGAAATTATCACACTGGCTCAAACTATCTGGTACATAATAATAATTATTGTACATACTTCATTCATCAAAACCTATCTGCCTGTGAAAACTAATAAGATATCGACATCGTGTTCATCTAATCTTGCTATTATTAAGTCTGCAACTGCACCTTTTCCTATGCTGCACCAGAACTATGGAACTCAGCGCTGCCTACAACATGGTAAAACAACTAGTATTTAATTATCATTTCCTTTGATACAATCACTACCTCCTAAAATTATTTGCTCTGTATGCTACATTGCCCCAACCTCACTGCCCTATAGATATATCTGATATACCAACCCATGCCTGGCTGACCATTGCTTCTTGGACATTTCAATGATAATGTTCCTACAAATAAGCTACCAAGGTACTACTTTTGAAAATGCCAAACAAATTAACAAGATTTTACTTAGGAGTCTTGGGTCATGACAACAGACAGTCTTGCAACACTGACATTGGGTATGAGAGACTAGTACTGCAGGTTCTAAAAATTTAATATAACACTGGTAGCTTGAAAATGATTGGTGCATGATAAGCAGTGCAAAGCAGATATATTTGCACTTTTTCTTATGTTTACCAGAAAATGCAGGCAACATTAGAAAAGGAAGAGATAAAACATGTTAAAATTTCAAAATCATTTTTACTAAAAATTTAAAATAACAAGCAAACCACATCCAAAACAGGATATGAAATTGAACAGATATGAACATGATAAATATTAAAGTGATGGAAATAAGCTTCCAGAAGATGTGCAACAGCCAGCTATTACATTCCTGAAAATGCGTAACTTCTGCCAAATTCTGTTATCGTTTCTATAAATTGTGTACTTTACATAACAGCTTTGAGCAATCTATATATGAGTTTCTTGCACTCAGGATGCATAACTACATATGAATATTGTGGTTTTTGTTAAATGTTCATTTGAAATGACAAGTACTGTAAACATCATCAATGTCAATATAAAATAAAAATACACAGTTCATAATAGATATAATGGTAACAGTGGCACCAAAGATTATTAGAGAATATGCAGATTTCATGAATTTCATAAGATGTTTAGCATTTATGCAATTTTTGTGTCAAAAGTAACAGTCTTGTTTCAAATTTGTAATCAATACAATATGCAAAAATTTGTAAATTTATGATTAACTGGCAATTGAGTCGTGATAGTGGAACATCAAAATTTTCAATTGGTGCTGACAATTAGCAAGTAAAATAGGGCTGACTTTCAAGGATCTAAGAAATGCTGACTAGTAAAATATTTTTGTGCTGTATGACTTTATTGCTTGTCATCTCACTTCTGGCACTATGCTACCTCCAGTTCCGACTTCCTGTGACACATCTATAGATCCATTGTTTCTACTACCGGTATATACTCATCACTCAGAAATATCGTCAAAATGTGTAGCTCGGAGTTATTATGGTGATTACACATAGTGTACAAGCTGACACAAGAATCAATGTCATATCAACATTTATTGGGTATGAGAGTATAATAGTACTTTTTCAAAAAAAAAATTCTAAAAAGTCTATAACACTTATACATAAAATAAATTTTTTCACTCTTCAGTCAAATGCAGAAGCAATATATGGTACATTCCCGTTATTGTTAGGTATGTAGTATTAAGTATACCGTATTTTAGAATATAAGAGATACCCGCGTATAAGATGCGGGTTCAAAATGATTTGTGTTTAAAAATTATGGATAAGACGCAAACCACATATATAAGATGTTGGAGGTGAGTATTGACATCAGGGCTAAAGACCAAAATATTCCAGGTAGCATAGAACATATTGATAAGTCATGCCCTTGAAGATGTGCCATCATGCTCATGAATGAAGCAGGTACATTCATGAAAAAGGTAAATAAAAAAATTGGTACTGACCAGAATGTGTCAGGAATATTGTTTTCTTTCTTTTGTACTTTGGGTCCAATGCAACTTGCTGATACCCTTTCTGCAAGTCAAGGACAATAAAATTGTAACTTCATATACACTTTTTGTGTGGTTTTTGTCCCACAGAGGATCATTTTGAAATGACGGGCTATCATGCTCATGAATGAAGCAGGTGCATTACAAAGCCAAAAGGTAATCACAAAAATTGGTACTGACCAGAATGTGTCAGAATATTGTTTTCTCTTTGTACTTGGGTCCAATGGAATTATTGATACCCTTCCTGCAAGTCAAGGAATTTAAAAGATTGTAGGCTTCTACACTTTTTTGTGTCAAAAGTAACAGTCTTGTTTCAGATTTGGATCATACATATGCAAAAATGGGCTATCATTATGATTGAAGCAGGTGCATTACACAAGCCAAAAGGTAATCACAAAATTGGAACTGATCAGAATGTGTTCAATTTTTCTCTTGACAATTGGGTCCAATGGAACTTGCTGATACCCTTCCTGCAAGTCAAGGACAATAAAATTGTAGGTTAGTAACATATTTTTGTGTGCTGTACTGCTCCTGCTGACCTGGCACAGTTATGCATTTTAAAAACCTGTAAACCCTAAATTTTCCACGTTGACTTATATGCAGGTCATAGCAAATTTCTTAGATTTTGGCCTAAAATTCGACTTATCTGTGAGATTGACTTATACGAGTATATGATTAAAGGTGGTCGTTTTGCCTCTTTCAAACTGGAAAGTTGACAAAATGATTCTCAAAATTTCAGGAGTTATTATGGTGAGGTGTAAAGATTTTTGCATTATGATAAATTTCAAACTCAGAATTATGTCATTATCAATAATTTACATGCCCCATTTTCATCACTGACGCCTACAACTAGAAAGTATTGCAAATAACTGTTTCTATTTGTCTGTTTGTCTATTAGTCTGTCTTGCTGTTTCCCAAAACACATCTATTCCTGACTGCATATCCGCCTTAACCTGGAATCTGGAAGTACGGACTGACCTTTGGATTACAACCTCGATTCACCACGGACAATGATTCACGACTACGATTATTCACTGAAGCGACCATCGACTGGTGCAGATGTACTACTACAATGGCGCTAAAGAAGTCTACTACTACTACTACTACTACTGACTGATCTCTGGAATGACCTGGTCTTTTGCAGATGGATTTGAAGTACCATCGATTGATACCCTTGGGTATTAGAAATGGTGCTATAGAAGTGCATAATTACTATTATTATTACTACACGAGTAGGTACATCAATTACTGTTAACACAGAAATGTAAATTACAGTTTGCAGAAATACTTCAATTACAAGTGGCAATTAAATATACTAGCAATCAATATTACCCTAACTGGATAAAAGAAGATCATATTCATCTGCTAATGTGACCACAACAGCTGCCATACCAATACCACTAAATTTAGCAATAGTTTTAAAATGCATCTTTGTGATATTAGCTAAAGGTAAAGATAGTCCCGTACTCAAATGAGCGTAGGGCCCGGCACTGATCTCCAGTTATTAGGCAAGCAGCAACGTATGTGGCTTATGCCATCAATCTAGAGTAGCTTGCCAACGCATTCTCTAGACCCATGTTTTACCTTCACAGCTTAACGCTACCAATTTATTTACACCTACGTGATGAATAGCTTTGTTAGCTGCTGGCAGCATGACTAAATCCCGGGATGCTCACCCATCAAAGTACTAACTGCACTCTACGTTGCTTAACTTCGGTGTTCTGACGGGAACTGATTGCACAATGCCAAGTACTGTAGGTCGATTTGTGATATTACTTTACTGAAAATTACACATATTACTAGATAGATGCATTACTTAATTCTTATTTTAAATACTAATATAAGAACAATTCATGCTAAGATATTCACAGATATGAAAGACATTGACCAGACCTACAATGATAAATATTACATACATAACAAATATTGTATTGCACTGGGTGTATTATTAGCAACATGCGTCAAATACCAGAACTGTCAAAAAGCAAATTAGAATCTTTCCTCATCTAACAACATATTGGAAATATAGTAGCAGGATTTTGAAAACAATAAGATAAATTATACCAAATTTTGCAGACCCTATCAGGGTGTGCAAATTTCACACATTTTAAAAGGAGGCCCTGGAATGAAAAAGTTTGAGAACCTCTGATACCGGTAACGGCGGTAAGTATCATATTACATGACGTCAAAGCAATGAGTGTAACTTTAATTGCACTGTACACTTATACTGTATAATACATCAAGCAGTCTTATAATGACTAGTACATTTATCATAAAGAAGCAATGGAGTATATTCGATTAAATTTGAAGAACACTGGTAATCACAAATGGAGATCAAATAATATAAAAATTCAAATAGCTCAACAGCCTATATATAAATCAGCGTTTCCCAAACTTTTTAGAACTGAGACCCACTTCAGCAGCTTTGTAACATGCCATGATCCTACAAACTTATTGCCAACTAAAATTGGATAAAACACCAATCATTTTAGTTTACACTTGTATATATTACAGCTATATTTCTTAAGACTAAGCCTAATTGCAACTTTGCAAAGGCTAGTGACGCTGTGATATTGGTTAGAAAATTACACTTTTGAATCTAATTTCGCGCTACTTCCGACCCACTAGACTGAACCCTGCGACCCACTTTTGGGTCGTGACCCACAGTTTGGGTAACACTGCTATAAATACGTTTTTTAAAATTCACAAAATCCTCATAAAATAAAACTCAAGCAAAAGTAGTCGAAAAATGAAGATCATTATTATAAACTATGCAATTTTCAAGCAAAATAATATACTGTCATGCAAATAAATGTTCATTTTATGCACAGATTCTACCTAAAACCACAAGTAGATAGCTAGATATGGGAAAGAGAAAGGAATGGTCTTTCAAAAATTTGTCAGACATGCTTAAACCCTTTAGAATTCTCCCAATATGTCATCCAAATTTACCACAGTGGTCATAGTCTGACCCTCAACTGACACACAAAATATCTGCCACTGCTGTGTTTTAATCATTTCAACACTTCTTTCATAAAGCAGTTTGTTGCACTTTGAAACTTAAGTTCAAAATTCTTTTATAAAAGAACTTATAATTTTAAATTCCATACAAAGCCAATTATAACATAATCACAAGCAAGTAAATTGTTAGCAACACTTTTAAAAAGCTTTTATCATATTCATGATATAACACTGATATGAAGCAACAAAATTAAAATTTAATTGAACTAAAGAAAGTATTATTATAAAATATGCTGTCGTGAACTAAATTAGTAGGAAGTAATAAAAAATCAAAATTAACAATGCCAAAAATAAAATGTCAAGAACAATAAAAGTAGCAATATAAAGGTAATTATTTAGTTAAACCCGCATATCAACACTACACACATCTTCAAGTGTCACTATCACCACCAATATTCCTAATGATTCAACGCTAATTGGGTTTTACATATTGACAAGTAATAATACAAACAAGACATAGCATGTCGAAGTCCATCAGTGATAGAAAAGAGTGTGATAGCAAAGACGTTTACTTTCTGCCAAATTACTAGACACACATTCCATGCCAAACCACAGAAAGAAAACTAGACACATTCAACGTCCCGAAGTAAACTTGTGCTAGTGTATAATTTCACAAAGTGACCAACTTGCCAATACAAAGTTCAGCTCTTACTTATTGAGACAGACCAAGTTTTACACACGTATTTAAGTGATATCATACACGAACATAGAATTACCACAAATCCCCTGATAAAAGTCCAGGGCTTCTATTAGAACAAATGGCTGTTGCCCCTCTTGTATAGGAGACCAAGCTGATGCTCTAAGCCGAGCTTGTATTACAGGATTTATGGCAATCGCAACAAAATAAACAGCAAAAAATTCACCTTTTCAGAAATTAAAAATCCCATGAAAACATTTCTTTCAATCACAAAAACGCAATAAATAGACAAACAAAATAATTTTAATATTATTTAATAAATTCAGTTCTTCAAATATCACTCATAAACAGGACACATCCATACTTTTACAGTGACTTCCAGCTACATGACTAGAGCATTCAACAATAAGAGCATAGGAGAACACAGTACTAATAATGTCAATTATAAACAGCAACTCTGCATGAGTGCAAGATTCGATTGAGCCATAAAAAGTATTTCTGCTGCGGCAAAAGCAAGTGATTCTGCTAAAAGAAGCATTTAAAAACAACTTCAAACAAAGCCAATTTCTAATTCTCATGATCCACTTACTTAGCATATTTGTGCTTAATTTGCTCTCCAAGGTAGAATCGATATAAAATGAGAAATTCACTGGTAGAACACGTCAAGTGTCCGAATGCGGTGACACAGACGATAGTCACCGTGATGGACAAGACGAATGGGTGATGCTGGAATGAGCACTGTTGTTTGTGAGACTCAGCTGGGAAAAACTGCTGTGACATGACTGCAGACTGGTCATTGAACCTCTGAAAATATTCAAATATGAGCGATTCAGTTTTCCTTGTGCTTTATTGCATATGCAAATTGTGCCTTAATGCATATGAAAAACATATATATATATATATATATATATATATATATATATATATATATATATATAACTTTTACACTAACCTTTTTACCTTAACCTTTTACACAAACTTTATATATATATAGGTTAGTGTAAAAGTTTGTCCATACCCAATTTCAAGCATTGGGTCTGGCACTGATCCCCAGTGTCAGGCAAGCAGCAACAGGTGGCTGAGGCCATCAATCTAGAGTAGTTTGCCATTGCTTTCTCTAGACTCGTGTTTTATCTTCACATGTGCAGCTGCTACACAGTTACCAACGCCCTCTAGCGAATGATACTGAGTCAAGCTTAGGGCTCCTGCGGGGTTGAACCCATTCCATTAGCATGCCGCTCTAGCGTGTCACCAATCTGCCATTATCTCACCTCCATATACAGTATATATATATACATACATATATATATATATATACTTAATACATACATAATATGTATATTGAGGTGTGTATATAGTGCATTTCAAAATATATATCATGTATAATGTGTACATTACAATCTTATACAAATAGATATTAATGACAAATTTATGCTGAAAACTGTCAAATAATTACTAAGATAAACAATACATTAAGTCTAATCTTCATAATAATAGCACAATAGAAGTCAATCAATTGATTTCATCATCAGTGTTTCTGTCAAAGTGGAATATCATTAGAACTCAGGTCCAGGTATCCAGTTTCTATCCGATCGATTGCTTGCTTCTTCTTTGAGTTCCTGATATCCTTTATTCATCATCCACTCCAACATCATCTTTCTCGGTCTACCTCTCACGGGTTTCTTTCCCTCCATTTTTCATTTAGATTATTGTTCTTAGTAAAGAGTCATGCCGGAGGACATGTCCCATCCAATTTCTCTGTCTTTTCCGGATTGTATCTATCAGGCTTCTTTTTCTTCTATCTCTTTCATGATTAATTCGTTTGTCTTATGCTCTGTGTATTTTACTTTTAGCATTTTTCCTCCAAATCCACATTTCAAAAGCCTCTAATCGTTTTATATCTTAATTCTCATTGGTTTAAAGTGGTTCTGGACTGCCCATACAACGCCACACTCCATATCAATGTTTTTACCAATCTCTTTTAGGTTTAGTTTTAGTTTACTTTGCATCAGCTCCTTTCTCTTGCACTAAAAAAAGCTGTTTTTGCTATACCCTATACGTCTTCTTATCTCTTTATTGCATCTGGCCTCTGGTTGTTATCAGACTTCCTAGATAGCTAAATTCCTTCATTTGCTCTATGATCTGTTAGAAACCTTTATGTCTGATCAAACTCTCATTCTTCTTTTTCCTTATTACCAATAACTTTAGTCTTTTTGTACATTACAATTGATTTATTGATCAGTTACCTAACAAAAATGTATAATCTCTATTACAAAAGCATTCCTCAGTATAAAGAAAAAATTATGCTGCTGATATAATCCGGGTTTCAAAGAGAATAAATACCACATTCATTTAGCACTTTTCAAATGTGCCAAGTTTTTATGTACTAACGTGGGACTCTATCTAGTCAGCAGAAAGGGCAGATTGCATACATTGTGTTTAGATTAATTAATTAATTAATTAATAGATTAATTAATTAGATTAATTTCATTGCTGTATAAGATCTTCAACTGTGCAAATGCAGATTGGATTTGGTGATCAATTGTACCTGAGCACCTTGATTGATTGATTGATTGATTGATATATTTTATTTGAACTTTACAGCAACAATATGACACTGCAATTGATATAACAAAGAGTTGAATCATAAGGGTTCCAAAAGGGTCATTGTAATCATTAACCGTGGGCTCATCACCAGTAGATGTATAATGCCGTCTCTACAGTTTGTTGCCATTCTTTCCTGATCATTGCTCTGTGACTCAGATCCTATAAACTGTTTCCACACCATTCTTTAATATCATCACACCATTTCTTGTGTGGTTTTCCTTCCTTTCTTATTGGCACATTCTATCCCTCTATTATTCTAAACATAAGAGCTTTGATCTTTCTGTCCTCTTTCATTTTACATATGTGTCCATATAGATGGTGTTTCCTTTGTTTTATTTTTTACAGCATGGTTTGCTTTGGCTGAATTCTCTCATATAGTTCTTGAAAAAGTATACAGTGGATTAACACTGACCTGCCCTCTCTGCATTGAAGAATGGCTTCATAGAAGTCAATGATTAGATGATGCCATTTATATCATAGGTGTGAATGAAAATGCATGTCACATCACTGAATTGCAATGTTTAGAATAACTTTGTTATGACAGCATCATACAGTAGCTGTCTCATAATCCTATTTTAGCTATACTAAAAAAGAATCACTTTTAGAAAAGAATCTGAAAAGAAAATCTTTATGACTTATATAACAATTACGAGAAGTAGTTAAGCTAACGTCTGACAAATGGGTACAGCACAGATACGTGAAACGGTCTACTGTAAGTACTCACTTGAACTGTTCTGAGTGTAAGATCTCAGTGTAGTACATCACTTTTGATTTGTGAGTTGAGAGGAGATCAAATGAACCTTTTGCTGAATCAAAATATTTCCACTGGAGGACATAAGATCCAGCCTGATTAGTCACATGTGAACCCTATTTAAGATACAGATCAAAGGACACAATTCTTACTACAACTGCTTCAATAAATCCCTGCTGAGTATAACAAAAAATCCATGATATTCTGGATACCAACAGCATTAATAGAGATGGAGAATTGAATTCAAAATCTCATAATATTATTCATGACAAGGGTCCACAAATGAGCAAAAACTTGCTGAAAATCAAAATGAGGACAATTTTTGCATCAATATGTTGATTTAAATGGGAAGTTCCAGAGAAGCAACAAAATTTCCTGCCAATTAACTAAGGTTGTTAACGGTTAACCGGTTAACTGATCCTAAGTGCTAGGACCGGTCCTTTTAACCTTGACCGGTTAAATGCAATTTCAATTTGAAAATATCAAAACATCAAAGTGCTTTGAAGTAGCTGCGCAAGACGCAGGACGCCGGCCCCAGCGCCGGCAACATCATAGCGCTTTAATGTAGGCATGACACCAGGCCAGTGATGGGCAACTAACTAAAAAAACATTAGTTAAACTATAACTAAATTTAAACTAAAAATAAGTAGTTAAACTTTTAGTTGCAAACTAACTTTCTAAAATAGTTAACTAAACTAAAAAAATATAATTGAACTTTTTGCAACTAATTTTACAACTACTTTCTAGGTACAGTGGATCCCACTTAATCGCATACCACTTAATTGCATAACCCACATAATCACATAACAACATAAAAACCTGAAGCAGTGTTTTGTGCGTACAATTAATTATCAGATGTCCCAGCTATTCGCATAGCCCAGTTAATCGCATAAGCAAGGCTTGCACGGCATCTATGCAATTAAGCGGGTTTCACTGTATCAGGTATGTGTTCATGAAAACATAGATGATGCTTGCAACATGAACATATCAGTCAATGAACCATTGAAATCATTAATTATTGTGTCTATTTAATATTTAAGTCCTAGTCTAGACTGCAGGAACACAAGTTTGTCAAGTGTGTTTGGAAAAAATGACCCAGAAAAGAATAGATTGAAAAGGGACTGTTATTGAGAATTCGGGACACCAACTAAAAAGTTTCAGTTAAACTATTTAGTTATTAACTAAAAATGTTCAGTTAAACTAGCATTTTAACTAAAACTATTTATATTTAATTAAACTATGAAGATAACTAAAAAATTAGTTAAACTTTTAGTTAGTAACTAATTAGTTAACTAGTTGCCCATCACTGCACCAGGCTGCCGCTAACGACCGGTTAACCAGTTAATCGGACTTTTTTGAATGGTTAACCGGTCCTTTCAAACCAGCGGTTTTAACAACCTTATGATTAACAAAACCTATTTGAACATTTGAATGATTGGCCAAATGGAACACAATTGTACTCACATAGAAAAGATCCTACTGAACCACTCTAAATCCAATTATTATTATATTATTATTAATTATTAACATATGCTCTGTGCTTAAATCACAAACTTATTCGAATACTTAAAATTCAATTGCTATTTCCTCCTAAACTAGATCAGGCCCAAGAAATAATTGGTGCTTTGAACTCAATTTGAAATAAAACAACAACTTCCTGATAAACAGCCTAACCACTGTAATATTTACATTACTATAAGATCTCTTCTGTCATATGACATAAGTATGCATACTGCATAGTCAAACTAAGTACAACTTATTGGATATACAGTTATGAATACTCTTCATCCATCAATATTTTACCTTTACTAGCAAAACTGCAATAAAAATAGGCTAATGCTATGCATAGGAACCAATAATAACAAGCATCAGAAAAATACAATATTTAAAAGCCTAAGAAATAATGTAAAGACATCAATATTTGGCAAATAAGAAGAAAACCATCAGGCTACTTTAGTTGCAGGATGAACAATCTGATGACAGACCTGTATGCTATCACCGTCACGGCAGACAAGGGGCGGCTGAACGATGCTGACGTCTATGCCAACTGTCCAGTGTTTGTCTATGAACTGCATGGAGCCAACTCCACCTGCAGCTCCTGCCATGTGATGCTCATGTAGTTGAGGTGAAACGGTGTGACGACATCTTAGTAGTGTGAAGGTGACATCACCTTTGAGGATATCAAAGTCCCAAGTGATCACAGAGCCTTTCTGGGGAACTTGAATTAACACCTAGGAAGAAAATTGTTTAAAGTCATCAAAGATAATTTGGAAATGTAGAACAGAAAATTAATTCCTTGAATAGAACTGGAAAATTGAGAAACATGTTTATATCAGAAATAACATAAAAGTGTAGGTAATTACTAAAGAAGTGTTTAAAAGTTGTCAGGTGTCAGCATGATAGAGAATTCTTCAAAATTAACCTAATGAAACCTAACTTCATCAATAGCACTAGCAATCTCTCATAACCTCAAACAGCATTATATTTCAACAAGAAAACGAAACATTTAGAAGAAAATGCACCAAAAACTAATTAGATTATTCATATGACTTCTAGTGGCATGGCACCTGAACCAGACTAAATCAGATGTGAATCAGAACACAGTAAATTAAATCATATGCTGGAATTAAAGAAAAAGAGACCTTCTGTTGAAAACCTAACTGTTTCCATATACATCCTGGTTCACATAAGACCACTCAGTCAGAAAAAATTAACGAAATGAAATAACTCATTTTCACAAAAAACCATGCATCCATATAAAATGTACAACTGCACTTGATATAAAGTGCAGGTGCATGTATGATATAATGATGCAGAGGTTATGCTTGGTTTCTAGATATGTGCACAATGCACAAATATACTCAGAAAAAGGAAGCCTCTGAAACAAAATTTAACAATAAATTGCTGCCTGCTACAATGAAAAAATTCCATCATTACCTCATGAGGAAAATCTTTTACAGCATAAGCTGTATGGTAGATGTTGTCTGGGCCATCTGGTGACCGGTCTTTGTCAATTTCTTCCTCTGAAGTAGCAATGTACATGCTCTTCGGCACCATACCCCCCTCGGGTACACCACACTATCAAAGAATCAAAACACTGTCATGGATATAAGGGAAGATTCTTCTCAAGGCATACGCTTCTTTCTGGAAAATTTAGGTCACAGAATGCCAACACTCATGACATTTGTCATGTATTGAGTTAAAATGGTCGAAACGATTGGCACCTGAAAACAGTTCACCACTGAAGAAGCATAATACCTATACCGTATTTTTGCGCAGACTGCCCACACCCCCTGATAATCTGCATACACGTATAGTCCACAAAAAATATAGATCCTGTCAGAAAGCCCACAACCTCGCATTGCCCGCACTTCCACCCCCATTGTCTGCACCCTCCCATTTACAGTGAGAAGCAGTGGGGCGGGGACGGGATCCGTCGTCACGGAGCAGGATTGGGGTTGACAGGGGCGGGGCTGAGTCTTGTCCCTATGCAGACAGACCTCTACTACCAATCAAGGTACCCGGTACTTTCTTCATTTACCCTAATGCCGTCGGAGTACCTGTAGACGGGTGTCAGCTGCCCGGGGTTGGTCAGCTGCTTTGGGTTGGTCATCTGCTCAGGCTCCGTGTTGACTCTACCGGGAAGTTATGCCACTGCATGTCTAAGCTTCTGGAGATTTGATCCCATTACCGGTAGAGTCTGAGAAGGGTCATCCCAGGGGCACAGGAGTGAGATAGGGAGGGGCGGCATTCTAAGTGGATGAAAGAGAAATAGCCTCTTCCCATAGTGTTAACAAAGCAAAGGTATGCATAAGAAATGCTAGTGCCGATGACCTTTTGATTTGCTCCTCACACAGCGCTTTCGCCAGGGATATTTTTACATCCCCCCTAACAACCCCCAATTTGAGGTCGACACCCCCAAAATTTGATAATGCGACACTGGTATGCATACAAAATGCATGCTAATTAGCTCAGAACACTCCCCCAAATGGAGAAGGACACCCCAACTTTTATTCTCGGATGACCTTTTTTTTGCTTGTTTGCTTGTCAGAGATTTTTTGAGACTTTTAACCCGTTCCCGGGCAATGCCGTCTTAAAACGGCGCCCGAAAATCATATCCCAAATTGTAACGCCGTCTATAAACGGTGCTCCACATCAGCATCGGACATTGCAGTTTTAAACCGCCCCGGGACTCCGGGAGTAACTTTTCGATTTAGTTTACTATCCATTCGATAGATGGCAGCGCTTTCTTCGCTGTTGTTGACTAATGACTATATAAGCAAGAAAACGCCATTGATCGTCCAAATACTGGGATTTTGCATTGAAATGCCTAGAAAAAGACTCAAGTCTGAGGTTTGAAAAATCATAACTCCGCCATAACTCCACCAATTTTGGCCCGCTCTTCAAAATTTTTGCACTATTATGTTCCAATTACACCGCCTTAAAACTTTCTCGCTCACAGTTGGGAGGTCACCGCTGAAAATTTTTTGCTATTGTGCTTTGAAATTTTTTTGGGGGGAGGGTTCCGATTTTCAGCTGTAGGGTGGACCTACCCCCAAAAATTTCTTTTTTGGCATGGATGGTTCGAAAGAGCAATAAAAATGCTAAACAACGGTGCAACCCGCATCTTTCTAGCTTCTATATAGCCTGAAATATACTCAGTTGTTCGGTTTTTCAGATTGAAAATCTGTTCGCAAAATTGTCATTTCTTCGAGCAATGAATAATATTGTTTGAAAAATCATAACTGCCCCAAATTTTGTCCAATCTTCAAAATTTTTGCATTATTCTGTTCCAATTACACCCCTTTATAACTCTCTCGCTCGCAGTTTGGGGGTTACCGTGGAAAAAATTTTGCTATGGGGCTTGGAACAAAATTTGACCAAAATGTTGGGGAGGGGTCCTATTTTGGGCTGTAGGGTGGACCCTACCCCCAAAAGTTTCTTCTTTGGCACGGATGGTTCGAAAGAGCAATAAAAATGCTAAGCAATGTTGCAAACCGCATCTTTCTAGCTTCTACATAGCCCGAAATATAGTAAGTTTAAAACTTGTATGTTCACAATTTCACATAAACGCCTTTCCCCAAATTAAATACCCCGATTGGGGACGACTTGAAAAAATTAAATCCCCCTGCAACGGGTTAAAGGTTGCTTTTGGGACTTGAAAAGGTTTTTTGCTTGTCAGCCATTTTTGGGCAGAGACTTAAAAATTCCGACACCCCCCCCAGATTTTCCGGACACCCCCAAATTCAAAATCCTAGAAATAACACTGGCTTTCGCCTCGGGTGGCGCCAACCCACACTATGCCACTGGGTCATGCTGGTACAAGGCTGTGGACAGCTGCAAACATTCCTTACAGCTGCGGCAACCACCGTAACTTGATGCAGCTGGCATCAGATAAGCTAATATCTTCTTGGTCTTCTCGGTGGGAAGGGCATAAGGAGATGCAGTGGAAAGAGCTGCGGTCTGTTGCCACGATTTCTGTAGAATTTGATTCAGATTGCCCACACCTCAGCATAGCCTGCGCCTGGCATTTTGGTTTGTAAAAAAACATATAGCCCTCGGGCAGTCTGCATGAAAATACAGTAATTAAAGGACTGAGGACACACAACCACTGCACTGCATGTGTATTACCTATGATTGTGGGTGACATTCCTGGGCAGTGCTGGGCATGTTACTTTAAAAAGTAACTGTAATGTCTTACTTCTGTAATGCACTACTACCCAGCACTGTCCACTAAAAAAATTCCTATACATAATAAAACACAGCTACGAGGTTTGACACATCAATTTGCATATATCAACATATTAATTCAGAATAAATTTGTACTCACATAACAGTCGCCATCAAGAAAATCTGGAATGAAATTTTTATCAATGTAGTCCACTAATCCTCCCATTCCCTGGTAGTCCTTTCCTCCATAAATGAGAAACTTATCTCTTGTTCTCTCATCGATAAATGGACTGACAAGTGTCCACAGAACTGGAAAAACTCTTGGAGCACGAACGATCAGAAGAAAACCCATTGTTTCCGGGTAATTAGCCTCGACAACTTCAATAACACGAAGAAGACCCTTTATTCCAGGTCGCCACAGATGTCTCATGCTCAAACCCTCAAGGTCAATTATGCAGGTACAGTTGCTGGAAGAATCAACACAGCACTTAATATTAATAAAAAGCTTGTTGTAATGTTTAAGCAAAGACAACTCTGAAAATAAAAGCATCATTCAAACAAACAAATAATGAAGAAAAGCAGTGAACATATACATTGCCTTGCACTGCATTATGACAAACACTTAAGTTTAGTCTGAGGGAAGATAGTCTGAACCAGTAGAAATTGGATTCACCTCCAAAAACAAATTTAAAAATGCATGAAACCCAAAACTGTGAGTAATGAAACTCATCAAATAATGCACTCCATCCAGTTAATGTATACCATATTTTCTGTCATATAACATGCATTTCCAAGGCAACCTTCCAGCTGCCTGACATGTTTTTCTGCATGCCTTGGATTATTGCCGTTTCACAGACACCCTGCACTTTTTTGTGCTAATTGTGGGGACTGCAGTCTACTCGTCATTTTCAAAAAGTCAATGTCATACTCTTTCTTTGTATTTCTTTTATGGTATTTGTTACTACAGCATGGTAGTTAAACATGCTTGCAATGGCATTTAGGTTCAAACACTTCATGATTACATAATTACTTCATAGTAAAGAAACATAGGCATCCAGAATATACCACATACCACATATAACTTATATATACCACATATAACATATGACACATATGTACCACATATATTATATGCAGGGGG
This sequence comes from Metaphire vulgaris, assembly GCA_018105865.1. Classification (NCBI taxonomy): domain Eukaryota; kingdom Metazoa; phylum Annelida; class Clitellata; order Crassiclitellata; family Megascolecidae; genus Metaphire; species Metaphire vulgaris. Next base: position 11,182,051 of record CM030833.1, on the reverse strand, counting down.
CAATTTGCGACCTAGAGCAGTGGTGGGAACCTGGAGAGCAGTGGGGGGGACATGACGAGCAGAGGGGGAACATGAAAAATGCATGGTTTAATGCACATTACTTTGCTCTAATTTTCAATATTATTTTTATAAATTGTGATTTTATAAATTGTGACACACTATTTATTTAAACCATAAATGTAATAACACAACTGCAAGTTACAACAATTGAAAATCTGCAACTAAATTCAAGCAAGTATCATTAACACTAATACAGAGTTGTCATGGCAGGAATTGACACAGATGTTCTTTTTGCCAGTTGGTCCATCTGAGGAAACATGTCGCCTATCGCATACCCATTTTCAACATAACTGGCAGGATTGAACAGTGTTGGTGGTGGTCCATCAACCTCCATAAAAACACGAGATGAAAGTGTATGAATACCAAGTTGATTTCAAACAGGTGTATCATTTATATTCATGCACAAAAAACCCCACTCACATTCAGCTGACAAGATAGGCAGAATTTGAATTCTACTGTGTACTGAAACAAGCACATAGTCAATTACTTTCACATTGTTCTTCTTGTACTGTTGGAACTAATCCAAGGCTAGTGACGGATCTAATTTGCAGAGTTATGCTAGGTAAACTATTGCTCTATCACCAAATAATGATCTGTCAATTTTATTGTCAGGCCATGACGATGTATAAATGGTTTAATCAGCAACACAGATAAATTTTTCGAAAGGTTAAGATAAATCTCTCCCCCAGTTACCATCGAACATCAAGTTTTTTTTCTCAAGCTCGGTGTGAAGTGCTGAAAACTATTCTCCCTCTGCTGACAGTGAATGCATTTTCCTGTCACAGTGGTGGGGAAGTTTGACTTCCCTGGCTGGGATGTCAGTAGCCACCTCAGTGGGGGTGAGGGGGATAAAGTGGGGAGGAAAATTCCCCTTCCCCCTACAAATCGCACCCTGCATATAAGGTATGCATCATACATTTTTCTGCAAGTTCCACATAACTAAAAAGCAATAAATCATACACATATGCCACATGTTGTACATAAATGAATGTTCATTATATACATTGCATAATTGTATTCATAAAAAAGGCATATGTAAATTTTAAGCTTTTTGAATAAGCAAGATATTTACGTGACTGGATGCCCTCTTCTCTTGGTCGACTCTTCACATAACCTCAATCCTTTTTCATTCACTGAAACAACCTAAGTGAACCAACCAAAACTGAATGACTGCTCTGAAAAAAAATTGGACCAAGTCACATTTCATCAAGTGCCTACATCCCCCCCACAACAATTCAGCCCAATTTGACTCATTTGTTATGTACTTAAGTCTCACTGAGTTTCATTGAGGAAATAATTAGGTAAGCTAAAATAATGCTATGAACTCCAGTTTCCAGTTACAGGACTGGATGACTAAACCCAATTGTATATAAACTGCAATCCAAAGTTATTACTGAAATCACTTATTTTAGGAACTTTTGCATCTGAAATTAAAAATGTCAATTTAATTCCTATACCCAGAAGTGGAGATAAAGAAAGATAATAGAGAGATAAAGAAAATCTTACAAATTAATTATAATTGAATTTCAACATCAGCTTTAGACCCTACAAATAAAAGTAACAGTATATGGTGAGTCAATTCTTTATCCTCTTAACAAATATCTAATAGTAACTAGCAGTTTCATCTCACTAACATGTCTAAGGATGCTTTCATAGCCAACACTTTTGACAAGTCCTTTCACATCCATCTGCCCCAGACGCAGAATATACAGTGGCCGACCATCTATAAAATACAACAAAATTCTCAAATGCAGAGATCACAGATCAAACAAATAAACAATGATATATAAATTAACAGCAAAAGCAGAATCCCTAAACTTACTATTGCATCATCTTTAAAAATGGTGCTAAAGAATGAAAAATTCATATAAAGTGGTGTAATGGTGTCATACGCAACTGCAAAATTAGGATCATAACACCATATATAACACAGCTTTTAATATGAACATTATGTACTGGTCCATATATGGATGTTGACCACTTAACTAAAAGAAATGTTCATGGAAAAATCTTGAATTGCAGACAAAACGATTATCAAACATAGTAAATTTGAAAATAATGTACTGTGAACATTAGTTAGAAACTTGTCATCACCAAGATGATAATAGCTGACTCAGACAGCTAATTTTCTACTATTTACTGCAAAGTCACACTTAAGGATTTGGGAAAAGTTGACTTATCTGCCAGATCAGCAATTATAGTAGTCTACTACAGTGGCGGCTTCAGGATTTGGCAAATGGGGGGGCCGTTGGGGTGGCAACTTCTAACCATGGGGACCAACCATTTGTTATGTATGTAGCATCAAGTATAGGGTCAAAACAGGGGGACACTGGGGGAGCCAGGCACTAAATAGGGGGGCACGGGCCCGGTGGAGCCGCCACTGGTCCACTGTGACTGAATTTTTGGTTAGAGGGCAATTTTACAGATGCTTAAATTATTAACCATATGGACATGCAGGTAATTGCCATGGCTATGGCCAAATTTCAGGTCAGGATCCTTACAAAAAAGGTGACAACTTTCAAAGTCTCAATAACTCTTGTGTTTCCATGCATAATTTTATGCATGGGCTAAAGAATGCAATAATGTTTGCAACCCCATTGTACTTCAACTAGTTTTTAAATAAATTAAAACAAACTGAACATGTCATTATCTCAGGTATGCTGGAATGCAGAGTAGAACAATTTCTTAGACTTATTTCAACTAAACTATCTTACAATGAAACTTAACCAATTGATGAATTTCAAGATATAAACCATAAAAAGTCTATCTTGCCATTGGCTTTTGATCATGGTTTACAATGCAGTTTCACAACAATACTATGCATGTTCAAATAAAGTTAAAAATCTGAAAGGATAACTCAATCTCATAATCTACTTCCATAAAATCAAAAGAATCTAAAATGTATTTAAAATAAAACTAATTTCATATTTTAATATCTTAGAACCATTCACAAATCACACTTAATAATTATAACACAAAGTCTTCATAAAACACATAAGAAGAACCTTTGTCATAATAATGCCATCCACCAGGGAAGTACTTCTGAATTGCCAAGGGTGGTTCATAGGTAGACAGAAGTCTATCAACATTGTGCAGTTTGCGCCAAGCCAAAGAGTGGCACAACATTTCTCGGCCTTTCTCAATGTTAAAGTCACGAGCCTTTAGAAATCGTAGAATATGAGGATCCTTAGGGATCTGAAATGGAATGACTGCATGAATTCATTCTAACATGTAGAGCAACTTCAAAATTCATTAATATCAACAGCCTTATCAATGTCTATCAATAGTCTAACAGCTTTGAATTAGAGCTTCCACATTCCTCAAATCAAATCATACTTAAAACAGCTCTTTCCAGACTTGCCAGCTGAATCAATGCTCACACAGACGCATGCACTCACATACGCCTGACTTTACAGAACACTTTCTAAAGTAGTACCATAGTGGTTGCCTATGTTTATGCACTAAACAGTAACACACATTCTGCAGCACTAGGCTGGGCTCTTTCATATCCATTATTTTCCTTATCAGTGCTGGTGATTGGGTGAAGGCAGACAATCCGGCATGCTCCTATTATGCTTCACTTTCACCACTACTTAGGGTTTGCCAGATACATCCATATCCAAAGGAGGACACCAGAAGTCATAAAGGATGGTAAAGCCGGACAAAGGAACTGGGCCGTAAAATTCACAAAATTCACACTCACTCACTCGGTGGCACAGTATGGGTTGCCCCAACACAGGGGTCAAAGCAGGCATCGTCTCGTGACTTATATCGATCAGGTTAAAAATCTTGACAAGCAAAAAACGGTCCTTGCACACCAAGATAAAGTAACAATGTAACTTTCATTTCCATTTCTAAAACTACATGCAAGTCATTTTCTGCAGGTGAGAAGAATTCCTCTTGCAGTCAATCGATTTCTCTTTTTCGTCAATTGAGCGTCGATGATAGTGTGCAATTGCCAATATTACATGACCAAGTATACACAAATTCAAGTCAGTAGATAATGAGAGCAAAAATGCCGGACATTTTCTCATTTCAGGCCAATGCCTGTCGGATGAAGGACATGAGGCCCAAAAGGAGGACGTGTCTTCCTTTTGCCGGACATCTGGCAACCCTACCACTATTCATACTGTGCACAAAACTTGAGTCACAGCCTGGTTGATGCCTGTCTCTGAGCAATATCTTCATTTCGATGAATCAATAACAAAAATAAAAATAAAATAATAATAGCAATAATACTGTTATAATAAAATGATGATGATGACGAAGAAGAAGATGATGATGATGAAAATGAGGACTATGATAAGAATGAGCCATGGCACTGGTAGTGATGGCAAAAGTGGCAATGATGATGATGATGATGATGATGACAATGATGATCGTGAATTTGATGATAGCAATAGCCTAAGCAGTGGTGGTAATGGTAGCAGGGGTGATGCTGATGATGATGATGATACTAGTGATTAGCGATGAATTTGATGCCAGTGATGATGCAAATACTAATATTTCAGACATTCTATCAACAGATCATTTATTGACAACTTGACACAAGTGTCACAGAATGACAGGCAGGGTCACAAATTCATTGACCTTTCCTTTGTGAGTGTCCTGAAGCCACTTCTTTAGCTGGACCAGTTTGCTTTCTTGATAAGGTGTCAGTTCACCAAGACAACGCTGAATATAGTCTGTGTCCAACTTTGCAGTGGCATCTAGAAAAATCAATAACTGAATTTCATTTTGTTTTCTCAAGAAATCATTATTCTCAGCCTCAGTCTTATACAGAGCGATCAATGGAAAGAACATTATGCAGCAAAAAATCTGGGGAAATTCTTCAGTCTGAAATCCCAATCACAGCAAGACGACACCATTCTATTCATTATCATCATAAACAACACTGACATCATTGTTGCCATCATCATTGTCATCAACGACATCACCATCATCATCTCCACCATCATATCAACATTAAAGTCAAATATGTTATTATCATCATAATCATCATCATCATCACCATTGTCATCGTCATCAACAAAATCAATATTACCATAAACACCAACATTCTCATCATGGCAATCGTCATCATAGCACCGCTATTATCCAGCAACTCACAAAATTAGATATCATAGCAAGGCTAATTAAAAGAAGACAAGCAAAATTCACAGACAGAAAACAGAATTTGACTTTGACTATCACAGTGTTTCAAGACTCTGTAATATTCCCTGGTTTCTAAACATATTCATTATCAGACCAAGTTTAATAACTTTGTTGTGACAAAAATCAGGATGAACTACTGCTGTCAAACACTTCCCTTCTCATACAGGATGACAAACAAACAAACAAACAAACAATGACAACATATAAAAGGTAACCATAGGTTTTGTGGGAAAGACTGGTCACTGCCACCTATGAGGAAATAAAACCAGGAAATTTACGTTTCTATATATAATCCTAAATTTTGGTGCAAATGTTGGTATATATATATATATATGTGTGTGTGTGTGTGTGTGTGTGTGTGTAAATATAAGGGGTCGGCTTAATGTGGTGATTTTTCAGAAAATATGTGGGACTCAGAGGTCCTAAATACATGGAGGAAACAGTGGAAATTTCCCATTCATGAACCTAAATTTCCCATTTATGTGCCTATTTCACCTTGCATATTTCTGTAAATTGAGATGTTTTCTGTACAAAAGCTGGTGTGCAAAAAAAGAATAAAAGGTAATTCAAACTGGAGCTGATACCCTGTAAATCAATGAAATCTATGCCTATATAGGGAAAAATAGCAAAAGTGCTATATATGTGATGAAAAGAGTGGAAAATGTGGCTAAATTTGCCGCATATTTACAGAAATCGCATATGCGGGGAACAAGAGAAAATGTGGCGCATTGAAAAATTGCTAAATATGCGATCGCATATGCGAAGTCTTCTATAGTTGATATATGAGGTCTCTGTTCACTTGTATGTTGACAAAATGCTAATATGCATATTGACAAAAACCAAGAAGGAGATTAATGAGGTGGTTTCCTGTTGCCTTCATCACAGACGTTTAGGATTGAAAAGGCATTTAATTTAGATGTGAACAACTTGCCCAATATTGCTACGCAGTGGCTAGGATCAGATTAGAATCCGCTACTCTTCAGTTGCTAGAAAAGAATCCATTGCTAATCCACCATGTCCTCTCAAAGATGAAGTAGTGCAAGCATTATTCATTGTCCTCCTACCTCAAAGATTTCAATGGTTCTATTTCTCAAATTCGGGACAATCCTCCTTCATTGCTTCTAATCATCTTAGAACAATAATAAAACTCAACTATAATATCTTAGCAATAAATGTCTTTTGCCATAAATTGATTTCTCAGCTCTGAACACATGCTTCCCAAGTACTATTGTTTTTTAAATTCAGTGTAAAAAATCTTGACATGATTCTTGGCTCTTCCTATCATTTGTTGGCCATCTCTGCAGACCAACTACAGTGTCCTTTGATCATTCCAAATAGTCATTTGATCATCTTAATTTCATGAAACTATATCCACATCTTAATGTTCAAGGCAAAAGAATACAATCAACTCAACCACTATACCTCTGTTTCATAAATTGAGCATTTTCAGATCTAGGCTTAAAACACATCTCTTCCAATTAGCATTTCCTCCATAGTCTGTCTTGCTGTTTCCCTCTGACTGATCTCTGGAATGACCTGGTCTTTTGCGGATGGATTTGAAGTACCATCGATTGATACCTTTGAGTATTAGAAATGGTGCTATAGAAGTGCATAATAATAATAATAATAATAATTATTATTATTATTCCACTACACATGCTTCTCTCAGATCAGCCTTCCACATTGACCTCTACATACCATCCACTCGTTACTCTCTTGCTCATTATTAATCCTTTGTTGCAGCAAGTAAGTAAAATCTCATGAATTTCTATAGAGCTTTCAAAAGCACCACCGCATTAGCTCCTTATTCCTATGTGCAGCAAGCCCTTACTTCTGGAACAAACTCCCAGCATCCCTACACCAATCTCTTGCAAAACCACCATTCACGCTCCTTGCTTATGACTTATTTCTTTATCAGAAAGACTAAAGACTTTCAGCAATTCTGAGTTGCTGTAATAAGAAGAGCTACACAAATTTACCATTACATTTATAAACAAACACACACACACACACACATATATATATATATACATATACCAAACCTGGTGCTTGGTAAATATACATATATACAAGATTTCAAGATTATAAAACAATATCACAAAATAATATAAGTGTGCCTTGCACAAAAGCCAATTCAATCACCATTTTGCAATGAATGGATCATCATCATCCATTTTTGACTCAAGAGTGTATCATGAAGGAACATTTTGCAATTTCACCATTCAGTCTGCTAAATCTTATAAAAGACTATTGCTGTATTGATGGATGGTCTGTCAGTTTTCCAGCCCCATGTGCAATAAAAAAATTTAAGATGAATGGCCGAGTTGCATTATCGTTGCAAATGCAGCAGGATGTATCCCATGAGTAGTGTACTATTTCAGCAACAGCTGTACCATCCATCAGTGATCAGATCCTGGGTCTTAGCATTAGCAGCTTATGCACATTATTAATTCACCAGATGATACCATTTACTGTAAAAAATCTTCATTCTTCACTCACAAAAATCACATAACTCACATTTAGCTGAATGTCGCACAAATCGATAAATTCCAAAATATAGGGTAAGAAAGTATAAAAAGCTAACAACCAAATAAGCCTCACATCATGTACAGTCTATACATAACAAATTAACACAATAACTCTAATCTGGAAGTGTCAGGAACACATTTCCTCCATTGAAATATTCAAAACATAAGCAGAAAATGCCAAGACTGTCCAATCCTTACTTACAAATTTTAAAAGTCATGGCATGACACTACTATCATGTAAGCATTACCCGGCAGTTGGTAGTCACACAACTGAGATTTTGATTTCCTTTTAATCAATATGGCAAAAACAGAATAACAGTGTCAATACTCAATAAAACAATTACAATTTAACAATTCTGAGCAACCGAGTAAAAGCAGAAATGATAATCAATACTTCTAACGATATGTTTTTTTATCCTAATTCAATTTAGGGGCCTTAGAAATGTAGTGCAATGCAATTTCTTGGGAATTTATTTTGCATTTGTGAACAGAAAAAATCATGAATCGGCCTCTTCTCCAAAGATTTTCCTGTTATACTTTCCAGTTGTCACTATCATGTCCTGTGTTCCTAGAATCAATGATTGTTGAGTACATTGTGCATGGTGCAGCTGCTCTGTTAGCAACTGATCACCCACATCACTGCTAATAATTCAGATGAAACTTGAATCCTCCTGGAGGAACTGTATTGTATACTGGACTATTTATATAGCACTGAAAGCATAGTGTAACCAAAGACAAGGGCACTTTACTATGACTCCTGAACAGATGGCTTTTCAGTCTATTTTTGAAGATGGGCCAAGCTCTCATCCTCCTTATTTCTGTGGCATGGCATTCCACAGGAGCGGTCCACCTCGAGAGAAGGCGCCGTCACCAAGGGTTGGAAATCGGCTTCGGGACAGCAAGGTCAAGAGAGGATGATGATCTCAGTGTTGACCATCTCAGTGTGTCATTGGCAGGTGTTAGGAGTCATGCCAGGTACTCCGGACTGGCTTGGCATATAATAATAATAATAATAATAATAATAATAATAATAATAATAATAATAATAATAATAATAATAATAATAATAATAATAATAATAATAATAACAGTAATAATAATACTAATACTAACTGGATTTTAAGTGGTTTAGTAGGATTTTTCATGTGCCGAAAACCACAGTATGTGTTGAAAGAAATATGTTGATTGAAACTGTTTGCATCAAATTCTTATTTTCTTTTCTATGCTTTTATAATCACTATGCAGAAATTCATAAAAGACCCTTGGTCTAGCTAAGCAGCCCAAAAACCATGGCTCACGGACCAAATTTGGTCCACAAAGGTGCTTTAGTTGGCACAAGAGACAGTTTACCAAAAGAAATTCTTTTAACAAATGCCTTGCTGAAAATGTCTGACTAGTAGAGCAAATGAGTGTGTCCATGCAAACAAAGATAAGTGATGAACTATGGCCAACTATGACCTAAGGGGAAGGACTAGAGAGAGGGCTACATCAATTACTTGAACTGTGGAAAGACCTTCAAATGCTTGAGTGGAGAGAGTTCTGGCTGTTGTGAAACAAATCACTGCCGTGTGAAGTCAACAAACAAATGGCCATTGAGAACTAAATTACAGTGACAAAAGGCTATGCAAGCAAAGAGAGATGAAAATGGTAAAGTTGAGGAATGGATTTCCTGTAATCGCTGCTTAAGGTGTACTAGTTTTCACCAACAAAGTGTATCACAGTCCTTACTTCATTCATTTGTGGTCATGTGCTCCTTGAACCAGTTTTTAATGTCCCACAGATATGAATGGAAATTTCAAGATGCCCATATGTCTGGTAGGGATAGAACTTCGTAGTTCATATTATATTATAATAACAAAAACTCAAAATTAGGCAGAATAATTGAATTCACTATCACAAACCTTTTTTATCTTTATTCTGTGCCTTCTAGCATGTCTAATGATTGAAGCACATATGGGTACAATCACTGAAAATTATCTTGTTCTTGAATAGTCTTAACTTAAGCAACTGCATGCAAATGAACATTTTAAGCTACCGCTATGCCTGCGAAAGGAAATTGGACAAAAAATGTGTCCCTTTGTGTAACATGTTTGCAGATCATTTGCTTAGCCACTGTATGCTTTGCAACTGATGCATTTGCCAGTCACAAGAGAAAATAAAGAGGATTTGGTGATATGTGTGACATTTTCTGTTATCACATGACCTATAGAAGACTCCATAAATATCCCCAAATGAGTAATTTATATAGCTTTGACCACAGCCTTAGGACCTATTGGAGATTGATGAGAAGTAATGAAAAAGGCATTTTAAAGGAGTATGATAATGTGTGATATTTTAGAAAAGTCTATACCATATAAATTTATAAATATAATTTTAAATGTTAAAAATATTAAATAAGATCCACCACAGCAAAGCTGCAATTTTAACAGCCCTGCACCAGTTAAGAGCTGTGCATTATGTCTACTGAGAATTCAATTTAAAAACAAATGATCACAAAATGTATGTCACAATAACAACTTGATAGGTCAAAGCATAAAACTCGTCAAAGACGCTTCGCAAATGCTCATTCATAACATAAATACAGATGAACAAAAAGTCATACTGGTATTAGTCCTGACAAGTACTGTTGCACTAACAGAATCAAAGATGCTACAGTTCATGCAATTTTGCTTATAAACCTAACACATTCACATTTTAACCTTTTAAAAGAAATGAAAAGTCGTTGGGAATTAATTTTGGAAAAGGCGTTGTCATAAACGTGATTTCTGACGTTATAAACTTACTAAATTTCAGGCTATATAGAAGATAGAAAGATGAGTTTGCTCGTTGTTGAGCATTTTATTGCTCTTTCATCCATGGCCAAAAGAAAAAGTTCAGGGACCACTCTACACCCCAAAAGGACCCCTCCCCAACATTTTGTTCAAATTTTGATCAAAGGTCAATACAAAACGTCTTCAGCGGTAAACCCCAAATGTGAGTGATAGAGTTCTAGAGGAGGTAATTGGAACAGAATGGTGCAAAAAAGAAGATCGGACCGATAACCACTGGAGTTTGTCTGACAATTGCTTGCTGCAAATGACCATGGTGGAATTTATGTGAAAACCGAACAACTCGGTATATTTCACTATAGAAGTTAGAAAGATGTAGTTTTCACCATTGTTGAGCATTTTTATTTCCTACACCATATAGTAATAAAAGGAATGACATCAAATCGACCATCTCCGATTAAAAATTTTCAAAGCTCAATAAAAAAATTTTCAGCGGTGACCCCAACTTGAGCAGGAAAGTTTTGGGAGGTTAATTGGAACAGAATTGCAAAAAATTTTTAAGATCTGACCAATTTGTAGTTATGGCCATTCTAGCCTAGCTGAAGATTTTCCTATACATTTTCAAGCCTTGGTCAGTCTACAGTCAATATCCCCATATATAGGAGATGTTAAATAAACGTGTGTTTTAATGGTTAACTCGGTTGCCGCGTTGATTTTTTGAAAATCGTGCAGGTCAGAGATGCAGTCGCTATATAGCCGTTTAGACCGCTAACCCGTTTGGTCAAGTTTTGAGACGTCTTAAGAGAAAAGGTTAAAAAGAAATGAGGGTCGCGTCATACCTTCAAACAGACTAGATCCAAGGAGCTTCGACTCCCTGAGCCAAGCATCCGTGGCCTCAGACTACTCTGTGCGGCAGGACTGACAGTAATGGAGACATCACAGGTCTCTCCGGCGGAACTACTCCGGGTCATTCCAGAAGCAGCATTCCCGATAACCACTGGATTTGTCTGACCTTCAGCATCTGACCATGGTGGAATATATGTCACCCCTTCACTGAGAAGTTCATTTATGTAGAATTCAATTACTTCTTTTCCCTACAACATAGTAATAAAAGGAATGAATCAAACCTTCAATTAAGTCTATTGATTAGGCTATTCTGATTTCCATTGTTTCCATTTTTAATCCCTAGAGCAGCTCTCTTAGACTTCATAATACCGAACAAGACCATCACTCAATCATTTTATATCTGTCAATCACACAGACCGCATAGTTTCACACGACTTCCGATAGCACCATTTTGGCTGCTTGCACGTGTCTGTACGTGCTTCGGAATAACGCCGTTCTTGGCGGTTTTACCGATGTCTTGCGCTTATTTCTTTGTGCTAATCGTGTGGATTGTCGCCCAGCTGTCGTTTTTGAAGCGGTCGGTGATCATCTTTGCGGTTCTCTGTGCCGAACGGATCGGATTTAAGTCGCCCATGTTGGCGTGGTTGGCCCACCATTTTATCTAAGCCACCACCCAGTCAATGGTGTCAAAGGGCAAAGACTGTTCCGGTTCACGTGCGGAATTCCATCTTCAGTCGGTTCCTGTCAAGTTCAGCGATGGATTACAGTCTTGCAGATGACCGCCCTCGAGGATTCTCCGCCTGATTTTCGCCACGCGGAGAATTTTTCCCAGCATCCATGCGGTCCTTCAACATCCTTTCTGCATTTTCGCTGACTCTTCGACGGAACGTCTTCTTGCAGAAGACCGCCTTCTGAAGGGCTCACTGCCCTATTTCGACACGGCAGCGACCTCTTTCGTGTCATCTGAGCGGATTTTCCCTCAAGACCAACATCTTCCGTTCCATGTTGATTTGTCAGCGTAGTTGACAGCGCCTTTGACTTTGGCCTTCGCCATGCTACGGCGCTATAGAAGTTGTCCAGAACCATTGCCATTACCATTACCATCTTTCAAATCAAAAATAACCATTACAGTTAAACATTTAATACAATTAACACAGCTTAATGTCACATCCAGGTGCACTTTACAAGCATAACATTGGAATAAACAAGATGAAACCAGACCACTCCTGAGATCGCTCCTCATCTGTCGAGTGACTACTGATCGATGGCTTATGGTAAAGAAGCATCGGCAATGACGGAAGAAAGCTGAGAATGATAACCATAGGTGTAAACTTAGATGAAAAAATTGAGACCCAACCCTATACATTTCTCTTCCTCCTTTTCTTATTGGAAAATTTTTTGAAATCCTAAATGCTCTCAGGCAAATGTCAGTGCTGTTTGAACACAAAATTCAGCAATCATACAGATCCAGTTTTGTCCCTAACATGATTCAACATGTTTGTAACATCCGTAAATAACTTCCCAAGCATAGACCATGCTTGCCCAAAGTATGATACTTGCTCCACCACTCCACAGTAGTGTGCAGAGGAGGCCGGTCACACAGGTGGAATGGTGGCCCTGGGTGCTGACCAGATGGGGGTGCCAAAATTGACTCGGTAACTCTTTTTTGTTTGGCCTGTCAAACATTTTTTTAACGACTTGGCCCCATTGAGCAGTGGTTAGCAGATTGGCAGACGTGTCTGCCAATCTTGAGGTCCGTGGTTCAACTCCCGGTCGCGGCAGAAACTTTTCGGTTGTTTCTGTCCCAAGCGCCCCCAGTCGACTCAGCTGTGAATGAGTACATCGGGCGTTAACTTGGTGGAAGGAAAGGCGGTGAGGGAAAGGCTGGCAACCGCCCTCATTCAGCCATTGCTATGTAAAACTGAAGGCGCTAACCCTTCGGTTCTCCGTACGGGCGCTGAGCCTATGGAGTGTACCTTTACCCGGGCACCTACCATTCTCTTCATGTAGGACACTAACAAATTCCGTAAATTCACATCACATGAAATTCACATCACATTGCACAAGTTGCCCAGCTGTTGTTGTGTTGACTACCATTGCCACACGTAGCAAAACAAATTACTTTTAATTATGCTTCTATGATTGATTAAATAAAAATACCTAAAACTTTGTCTTGTGTTATCATTATTGTGCTAAACTATACCCATTTAACAAAACTAGCCAACTCCAAAAGTAGACTACTAGCCACCCAACAGCCTAAGAGGTTTTAACAAACGTTTACGATGAAAAATTGCTGGGTTGACAAGAAGTTTCCTTTGTGAAAAAAATTTTGTCTATTGTCAAAAAAATAGGGGGAGGGGCTAGCAAGCTCCAGAACCTAGTCTCTCAAAGAATAAAAGGGAGGCTCAAGCCTATTTGTCTTACAATTTAGAAGTTCTTGCCTATGATGCCAACACTCATTTGCAGTGCTTTTTTTCTAGGAAAAAAGGTTTGGGAAACCATCCCTTTTTACTCATCAACAAAACAGGTGTGGGAACGCGGCATCTGTACATTCCCAAACACATTATTACATATCCATAATTATATATGCAATCTGGCAAAACAGGTGTGGGAACGGCGTTCCCATGCGTTTCCACTGAAAAAAGCCCTGCTCATTTGTGATAGGAAATTGAAAGATAGAATAGACAGTAGCAACCTGAGAAAACAGCTTGGAATTGAAGATCTCACAGATGTAATAAGAATAAACATACTGGTGTCATTTGGACGCAGACAAAGCAGACAGTCTGATGACAGAATTAAAGGTTGCAAGTCATAAGTTATAATTAAACCTCATGGATGGCCAAATGGGAATTGGATTAAGATATTAATAAAGCAATGAATGAAAGAAGCATCATGGTCAGGATTGGAAACTACAGAGAAGGCAAATATCAGTCAGGTCTGTTTAACTGGATGCAAATCCAAATTTCAAACCAGAAACTATTAAATGTGATTATGTCTTTTCATGGTCCAAAAATGCAGTAAAATGCTGCATGTATGTGCAACATTGTGCATATGTGTGACAATATAATATCAAATTATGATGATGATGATGATGATGATGATTATGATGATGATGATGATGATGATGATGATGATGATGATAATGCACTTTTATAGCACCATTTATAATACTCTAATTTGGTATCAATCAATGATACTTCAAATTCATCAGCAAGAGACCAGGTCATTCCAGTGAGAGGCAGAGAGGCAGAGAGGCAGAGCTATGGAGGATATGCTAATTTAAGGAGATGGATTTCCACATTTCCCCCACATATATATTCCCCCCACATATTTAACAAATATGTGATGACAGAATTGCAAGTCATAAGTTATAAGTTCTGAGTCCCGCATTTCCCCCCCAAAATTGCTGCATTAAACCAGCAGCACTATCAAGTAAATGTTGCTAACACTGAAATGCATATCACCTGAAGAAGATGGATGATATGTTGCAATAACAATTTATGCTAGTTTGATATTAATTTCAGTTAAATGAATTACAGTTCTAACAGAAATCTGACAGACAAAATAACAAACAACCACAAGTAACAAGCATAGTCACTCACTAACTTCTCTGCTTTTTGTTAACAGGAAATGAAAGATGAGGGACATTGTCAAACATGGTTGCCAATTCTATATTTCCCTCAAAATTGGACATAATCAACTGTTGCCAAAAATTCAGAATGACTCCAATAGAATGTCCTTGCCATACCATATGATTGTGCAACATGGATTCCATGATGACTACATTCATTGTCAGACTATACATTGTCTCAAAATGGATGGCAGTAGTCAAGAGAGAATGACAACTAGTTCCATGCACATATATTACAAATGTCAAAGTCTTAGCAACATACAGTGCAGGGAAACTACTGCTCTAAAGGCTTCATCTGGAAATTTTCTTTGAGACAATGACTCCCAAAAGACAAATGGGCAAAGAGAATAGATTATATCTCTCATCTATTTTACTCTGCATCGGTGCTGCCACCTAGCGTGACAACTGACCGACAGACCCAAGCCGAAAATAAAGTGCCGTTCAATTTAATTTGAGGTTCAAGTCAAGGACACAGTCCGATGGGCTGTTGCTCCTCATTTCATCAGCACGAGCATGAAAGGAGGACCAAAATACGTACAGTACACAATCAATGAAGCTAAAAACAACACGGCTTACGCGCAGAAGTCTATTTCTACTCTGAAAAATCAATGACTCTACTGAATAACTAAACAATTTCTGCAATCAATGCAATTTACAACCGAAATGTCAGGAGATTAACAACATTATACAGAAATCAAACTCATTAGGCAACTAATCTCGAATGCACGCAGCCGAGGATCTGCAGATGCAATGATATCTCATCCGAACAATCAGATCATGAAAGAAATCTCATTCAAACAGCTCCCATAAAACACACCGCATCCATTGATGGTATCAATAACCATTTTGTCTCTGACCATTCATTCTTAACTCAAGAATGTCCAGACATGATATCAGTGGATCTCCAGTTAGCCATGAGCAACTAATAACTCAACTTAGCTAAGCCATCACGGTCTTTGAATTTAACGCTGATATATCAATAACTAAGTTATTATAATTAACCCATAAACATAGCCATAACCCAGAAGAAAATGTTAAATGTTCTGCATCTAAAAATATAAAGAGAGACCTTCAAATCACAGATGCTTAGTCAAATCAAATCTCAAATCAGCGCACATCACTTATACAAACCTTAAGGTACATGCAAGACAGTGACTGGTTATACTTATTTAATTCAGTGCATTCAGACATACAGCAATATCACAGAGTTAAGTAAAGACAGACATTCTATTCAACAGAACTAGATCTCACAGAAACAAGTCCATAGGAGAGAGTCAGGCGATGGATGGACCAGTGTATGCAGTTACTCTGTAGGAGAGGGTCTTTGTTTCTTTCATGATTTCTGGTGTACCTAGTAGAGTTTTTCATACTTATCAGATATAATTTCAAAATTTTCCCACTGCATAAGGTTTTCGAAAAACTTCTTAATTTATATTTAAAATAACCTATTTTTAATATCATTTCATTATGGGGATTCACAGAGCCATTGGTGCTGATTTTTAGCTGCATGGCAGTAGCTCATAACCTTCTGAGCTCAAAATTATTACATTTTCAATTTAATTAATAGTAGAGACTCACTCATCTCAAATCATAATGTAAGAAAATTGATCATTATATAGATGTGCAAAATTCCTAATTGCAATTTTCATAAAAACCAAACAAGATATAGAAATTCCGAGGATATATTGATGCATGGCAGAGAAAAATCTATAGGAATCACCAAAAATTGTAGAGGAAACAAAAAATTTACACAAATTTTCTTACAGTGTTATTTGGGTTCTAGGACAATTGACCATAGGACGATTGACCATAGGACAATTGACCACAGGTTTGAAAAGGCAGTGATGCAGACTAGAATTATTCATATTTGAATCATCTAATCTTACTTAAAATTTTAAATTTTCACAACTGCACTGGAGAAATTTTTAATTTTAATTACCAGAATTAACTTTTATAATTGCAATTATAGCGGTCTGCTCACATTTGGTTGGAATTTATTGACTCATTGAAAAATTCATTGAAAAACTGTTGAAAAAAAATCATTGAAAAATTGTTCTGTCTAATAAAAAAACATCCAAGTCCATGGTCAATCATTGTTAGGGTTGTAACTTTTCGGAAAAATCAATCAGAATTAGTTTATTTGTTTATTATTAGGTTTGTGTTTTCTATTATTATTACTAATAAAAATATTCATTATTTACTGAGTTATCTTGGTTGTGTACACAAGTCCACTTGAGTCAAATAAAGATGATTATTATTACCAACTGTTAGGTTAACATACAGCAGTGGACAAAAGTATTTACCAGGTTTTATTAAAATAGTAAAAACACAATTATTAAATAAATGCCAAAATCTGTTACCAAGGTGCCTTAGCAATAATCTATACCGATTCCTGATAAAAATTTTAAAACGTTTTATAAGTTGACCATGGTATGAACTTTCAGCATTAAATCACAAGATCACAAAATCACAAGATCAAAATTCATTGGCAGTCACATACGGTGCCACCTACCTCTGATGTTAAAGAGTTAAACTGTAGATTTATCCATAGCACTGCATTAGTGTAGCAGACAACAAAACAGTACTTGATGCTCAAGTGGAAAACTTCTGCAGCAATAGTAGGCAAGCAAACATATAACAGACCATTTTATAATCAGACCATTTTTGCATTGATAGACGCAGATAAATTTTGTTGCAGAAGGTCAGAGCAAAGAGAAACTGCTTAACTGAAACATTCTGGTCCCGAACTGAAACTGAATAGAAACTGAAATTGACTTAAAACTGAAACTGAATAGATAAAATTTTTGTTGCAGAAGTGACAAAGAAGGTCTTTTGGATTTAAAAAAATCACTGACTTCTTACTTTACCAAAACTATGCAATGTCCAACTGACACCTGATAAAATGCTAAACAAACAGTCAG
The DNA here is from genome assembly GCA_018105865.1 of Metaphire vulgaris. NCBI lineage: Eukaryota > Metazoa > Annelida > Clitellata > Crassiclitellata > Megascolecidae > Metaphire > Metaphire vulgaris. The sequence continues at coordinate 11,164,143 of CM030833.1, read as the reverse complement.
TCATCTGTCTTGGTTTCAGCAATGAAGACAAACATTACTGCAGTAGCAAGCAATTAAGTGGCACGACCATCTAAAAGAGTGCATAAAAACACTGCACTTAAAGAGATACCACTGCTACTCGATTGTCAATTGTAAGTTTTACTTGGTTGAAGAATTGACTAAATGCACATTGGATTTATCATTACTGAAAATTAACTTACTTGAATTAACTGAAATTGGCAAACTTTTGAAGAACAGTTGTCCTTTGGAGATCCTGATACCCAGCTGCTTGCATAGGAGCAGTCATGCAACAGTAAATGCAATTGCTACCGGTAGTTGTCATTTACACCTGAACCACCTTCCATAACAACAATGCAACAACAAGATCCTGATGTGACTAGTGCCTAGTATTGCCTACCTTCTTAATGTTTGCTGTGTATTGCTTCATAGCTATTTTCTCAACAGTACTTTCAAATCCAAAGAAAGACTTGATGTCAAGACTGGCATCCTGCTCAAAGCAGGTCCAGCTAGGATTTTCTGGATGCACCTATAAAAAGAATCATGCATAAACAATTTTAAATCAACAGATAGCAACAATGAGCAAGTACAAAATACAAAAACAGATGTCAATAAATTAATTGCAGGATATTTGATAGAAACAATAAATAAAAACAAATATTCCAAGTATTCTAGGACGGTACAACAGGGCAAGCGATGAACTGCCTATGCACTTTGCACTCACTTTTGTCGCAGAATCCGGACATACATTTTGCCTAATATCAAACTGCATTAGATAATGATCAATGATGATTTTCCAACTGCAACGCATATCCATGCATTCATGAATAAAGAATGCTCTTATACCAAACTCCAGTGCTTCAGAGGAATGGTCGTCATCACATGAAGACTGCAACTTTTACAATCTAACAAAGCCTTAAAACTAAATCTGAGAGGCAAACACAAATACCGGTAACAGTGACTGTGTAATAAGTACACAAAATTCCACAGAATCCTATTCTAAGGAATCCATTTATAATGAGATATTTGGCCAAGGAAGAAAAGATTCTCAGAACATTTACTTTAAAAATGTATTCTCTGTAATTCATAAATGCATGCATAACCAGTAAATATTTATGCAAAAAATGTAAAATGTATTATTTGCATAAAATGATACATATTGAGCTACAAATGCCACATCTCATGGAATTGGGAACAACTGTACATTAGCACAAACAAAAATTACACGAGTTTCATTACCCACAAACTTCTAAATGTGACTTTAAAATCTCCAGATGAAATTTCATATACAAAATGTTCTTGTGAATGCAACCTGTGATATCTCTATTAATATATTTTTCTTTTTTATATAAATAATATATAATATAAATAATATATAATGCTCACTGAATAAAAGCAGTGCTCTTGTATAAGAATTCGATTAGAGAACGATTCATTGTGCGCTTCAATGTTGAGGGTTCGAGCACGTCTATCGAGGGAGTTTTTCTGTATAAAACACACCTGGTCCACGCCAACAATCTACAAACCAAGTATACTGCATAATTAGTTATGTACATAAGCATTGATCCTTGAAGTGAGAATGAAACACTGAAGTTCTGACAAAATCTTCAAATCACAGAATACATCTTCTCAAGTGGTGTCTGCTGCTGATTAAAGTGCAATTTTGGACGCCTCATTCTAACATTAATTACCACAGTCCAGGGCCGCCGAGAGGGGGGGGCAAGTGCACAAGAGCCCGGCGGTCTGGGGGGGGCCTGGTGTGAAAAGGTTGACAAGCAAAAAAGGTCATCAGCTAATTTTAAGATGTAAAAGAGGCTGACAAGCAAAAAAGTTAATTTTAAAAAAGGTTGACAAGCAAAAAAAAAGATCGTCAAGAAATTTTATTCTGCACAGGGGCCCGGAATTTCTCTCTGCAGGCCTGCCAAAGTCACAGTCTCTATGATCATTGCATTAACCCTTTTGCAACATCAGGCCAATATCTAAGCTTCATAACACATTGGCTATACCAATCACGGGGCAAAATTGGTAGCAAAGTTATTAGGGTCATAATGATTTTTTAGACCTTTGAGAATTCTGTCATCACTATTGATTTGCAGTTACTTTTGTTAATTAGTTAATGATTAGTTGGCCAATTTTTGACAAGACTGAGGAGCCGAGAAAGTATGACTCTCAAATCATGCATTTTTCACTTGCTCCAGCTCTTGCTTGAAGAACAAGGAGAAATTTATAGAAATTTATCCTAGAAAAGATAAAGACAATTAGGCCTATATGCAGTGGCGTAACATGAGGGGGCAGAGGGGGCACTTTGGAGAATGCCCCCGGGTCCCGGGAGAGAGGCCCCCCAAAGAGTGGTTTGTGGTTTTTTTATTTTGCCCATGAACACCATCCAAATGATCTGACGACCTCTTTTTTTTGCTCGTCAACACTATAGACGTGGTTGTAGATGTGGTTGATGACTTTTTTATATTTGCTCGTCAGCCACTGGGGGCCCATATCAAGGATGCCCCCAGACCCCCAAAAGTCATGCTACGCCACTGCCTAGATGAAGTTATATGTCAATAGTTATTGAAAATAGCTTTATCAGAAGAAAATCTGTAGACCTTTTTCAGCAGATAAGGTGCATCAATTGCCAAAAAACATCGGCGTTCAATGATCTGAACGGCTCCGTCGTCACTGACATTGTGTAACAAAACATCACTCCCAAGAAACACAGGAATCATTTTACATGTGGGAAAACGTTTCTCATATGCCTGTCAAAATCAAAAATAATTAAATTCCTTCCAAACGAAGAAAATAATGTTGATATTTTGAACTGAAGTGCGAATATGTGATTACCAGTGAGCATGGAAAAGAAGAAAGAGGAATAATGCCAGGTCCTGACTCCATAATTTTCACCTATGATTGCATTCATATACAATCTTCCATCACTGCAATTTACATGTACTGTAGCTCTGTTTGGTAGAGTACCGGTAACAGTCATTCCACAGAGCAGGTCATTCCACAGCTAACTGTACTGCTCTTCAATTAACCTGGCACCCTAGACATACTGATCTCCATTAATTCATCTAATTTATTCACATTCTCAGCAAACCAACAACTACTAACTATAGCACATAATATGTGTCTGCCTTTGTGTGTGCATGTGTGCATGTGCACATGAGTGCGTGCACGTGTGCAAGTGCACGCGCATGTGTGTCTGCGCATTTGCGTGTGTGAGTAAAACAGTTGTGAACACACATACGGTTACATTTTGCAATCCTGTGCCTAGAACTCTAGTAGACACTTTTGTGGGCAAAGTCACATGCCTCTACAGGCCAAATTTTGCCCAAGGGCTAGGGTTTGCAAATCGCTGATCTAGACAACAAGATAACTTGTTCATAGCACTAGGCCTATTATATATTCCATACAAACTTTATCAAATTTAGTTAAGCCCTATAACATACAACAATGCAGTGGCGGCTCCACCGGGAGGGCCAGGGGGGCCCGTGCCCCCCTATTGAGTGCCTGCCCCCCAGTGGTCCCCCTGTTGGGACCCTATACTTAATGCTACATACATTAAACAACAAATGGTTGGCCCCCATGATTAGAAGTTGCCACTCCAACGGCCCCCCACTTGCCAAATCCTAGAGCCGCCACTGCAACAATGCAGTAGATTACATACATAAAAAATTGGTAAAATAATTTTTTAAAATGTAAAAAACGTTTAAAAAATATAAAACTTTAAAAAATATTGAATAAAAATGTTACTGACTTTTTTCTGAGCGAGATTAATGAATGTGCCTAATCCACCCATGGGGAATATGGTAAACAAGTAAGTCACACTATGCAAAACGACTGTGAAATGAAATAAGCAGCAATAATACTGGCATAAATTGCTTACTCTATGTTGTATGTAAGTAAAGCTGAATGACCTGCTAATAAGCAATCAGCTATACTCTATAGCTAAACAGCAGAAAGCTAATTAATTTACTTGTTGTACCTGACTTCAGAAAATCTGTGTTTTATATATATATTTATTTATTTCATTATTTGTCCACCTTTTATAATAAAAAACGTGAGCAAAAATTTTAAAAAAACTTTAAAACATAAAAATGTGGGAAAATAAAAAATGCAATAAAACATTTATTACATCTATGGTAGATTACATAACTACCGGACCGGTATATATGGTACTCACTACTTTGTGGACCTGCTTCAGAAAACAAAATCTCGCAAAGAAAATAAATGAGAATAAAGTTTAAAATGTCATCTGTGTTGCTTACTCTTCCTCAATATCCATTCTACACAATTAATTCTATATGCTTCAAGCCTTCGTGACCAATTTTAACATAAATTATGGTTCAAAAGAGCAACTTCACTGCAAATAAATATATAGCTATTAAACTTACATCTTCACAGTGACTCTCATAGAGAAATGAGATAAAATCATGATCAACCTATCAATATAAAAATAGCAGAGGTGACTCAAAACATTTAATCTAGAGAGGCCTAAATTTGACATTCAAGAAACTTTTTTCACTTCAGCACACCCTTTCTAGAGGATGTCAGACTATAAATTTTTAAAAATAATATGATTTTCATGTGGTTTAGTATATAGCCTGTGTGTAGTCTGTAATTTTAGCCTGTGTGTAGTCTAGTAATAGCCTGTGTGTAAACCACTGTAAAGTACAATCATCATAATAAAAAACAACAAATAGGCTATTGTCCAACTTTATTTTCCCATAGACAAAACAGAACAAGAAAAGACTCCAATATAATCCTCAATCTTCTGCGCATGCGTTGAGACTACTGGCTGCATTCTGCGCACCTGTCATCAAAACAGTTGGTTTTCGGTTGTTTCGTCGTGGTTTCACCGGGTTGGTGTCTCAATTTTACAACTGTGGCCGCCTGATCGACGCAAATTGTCTTTTAGCCCATGTTTTTGAATAATTACACACTTTTGGAAAGGTTTTCTGGGCTGGACGAAATGGTGGGCGGCGTTGTGCGCTCACTACAGCGCGACACTCCCCTCGACCTGAGGTTGTGCCGACAACGTAGTATCATAGTAAGTACACATGGCCAGGACATATGCCGTGCCTGATGAATCTGCCTTCGGTGTGTACAGCGACGAAAGAGCAAGTGTTTACAATCAACATGGTCGTCTATCTCAACCACAGCAATTTCATCATCTCGTTCCGCAGCTGATGTCATCCTCTGACAACACCGACCGGCAACCGCCGAAGACCGACAATGCAACTCCAATCCCGGATTGGCGTCTGTATACGGCTGCCTGAACGTGTTTTGTGCGTGCCATGGATCATCTGACATTGTAATGCGCTTGTCTTGCATTGTAATGCACTATGTTCGTAGTAGTTGATAATAATAAATATTTTCAGCGTATTATTCTATGACATAGTAGTTTACATCATCTGAACATCTGAGCATCTGAACAAATGCAATATTTTGATGTCAAAGCACCTTTGATTTGGACCTTCGCTCTGTTACGGTGCTATAAAAGTCGTCTTGGATAATAATAATAATAATAATAATATAATATGCCTTGTGGTGTACAAAGCCAACAAGATGGCCATGTATAGAAAGTAATGGAATAGTGACAAATACACTACCGTAGTTGTCTTAATGCCAATTGTCGCACTCCCCTTAATGTCAGAGAATTTTTTATCCCCAATCAAAGAAGCCCCACAGCTCTGACAGTTTGACACTAATCCCCAACAAATAGCACTTGCATATATCATATTTCATTTTGATGCCTTAACGGTCGAAGACACTGAATACCGACACTAATAGTGACTAAATGCAAAAGCTATAATGACAACTACAACAATGAAGAAAATGATAAGTCACTGAAGTCTGACAAGAGCTTAAGATAAAATGACATGTTTGTAGTTATAAAGATGACAGCTTCTATTAACTAATAATTGATACATAAATAGTTACAACAGGAAAACAATTATGATAACAACAGTATTGATAATGATATTCAGCACTGCTGCTGCTGGACACAGCCTGGCAACTGTCGGACCAGCCTTCTGGAATGCCCTCCTGATGCCACTGCGCCTTGCTGGCCCTGAGCAGTCACTACTTAACCTGTGAATTGGCCTTAAATTTCTCGACTTTATCACGAATATATACGGTAGTTACGGTAACTAGCGTTACTAGTTACTCAAAATAGTAACTAGTTACTGACAATAGTTACTCTTGGCTGAAAGTAACTAGTTACTCCACTAGTTACTCAAAATAGTAACTAGTTACAGTAACTAGTGTTACTGTAACTAGTTACTACCCAGCACTGCAAATCGCACCCTAATAATAATGACAACAATATTAAAGTTGATGATAATAATGATAATGATGCCAAAGTCAATTTGATAAATTATTTAAAATATTGATTTAATGATAAAGAAATGACAACTACAACACACATTCACACAGTGTCATAAAATTGTAAATTTACATATTGCCATAAATTTTGAGTAGGGTGTTAGCTGAGTGGTGCAGAGTGGTAACAGTGCTGGAGGATAGAGCAGACGGTCACAGGTTCGATACCCACAGGAGTCCTAAGGTCGACTCAGCCTTATTTGCTAGAGAGCAGTGGTAAAATGAGGAGCAGCGCTAAGCTGTGAGGTTAAACGTGGGTCTGGGGAAAGTAATGGCAACCTACTCCAGATTAATGGCTTATACCACCTACGTCGGTGATTGCCTAGACTGGAGATATGCGCTGGAATCCAACGCTTGAACTTAAGTACAAGACCTACCTTAGCCTTTACCTAAATTTTTACTCTGGTGCAAATGATAATGACAACAACACCTATGATAGCAATGATCTGCAATTGTGATAATGAATATGATTATGCTTAGGATCCAACAACAATGATGGTGACTATGACATGTTATCAGGCAATGATCATGATTGTAATGCAGTGTTTCTCAAACTGTCAATGTCAATATGTCAACTTATATAGCGCTTATTTAAAGTCAAGCTTAGCAAAGCACTTTACACATTACACTTAAACGAGATCTTAAATAAGTGTGTCTTTAGTCTCGTTGCAAACAAATCAGGCTTTGTTTCTTTAGTTACTTCGTCAGGTAACAAGTTCCATAGAATAGGATTCCCACGAGTGACGGATCTTTCTTCAAATTTGGCCGTCTTTGAAGGGGGAGGAACAGCCAGCTGGACCCGAGTACTTGATCTCAGCTGTAGGCGACGCTCTGTTAGTATGGTCTTATGAACAAGTTCAGTTAAATAGTCCGGGCAAGTATGGTCATTAAGTATGTGAAATGTCAGCCAACATCATTTGTAGGTGATTCGCTCTATAACACGTAACCAGTGAAGCTTGTCTTTTAGCAAGGAGGTGACATGGTCACCCCATTGAGCTCCGTAGATCATGCGAGCAGGCACGTTTAGAATTATCTGCAAGCGGTTCAGTTGTACTTCTGGGAGGCCGAGGAGGATACTGTTACAGTAGTCTACCCATGTAAGAACGAAGGATCGGACGAGTTGAATCACTGCTGTCAATGGAAGGTATCGACGGATCGTTCTAATCTGCCGGAGCTGATAGAAGGATGTACGAGTAACATTCCTGATGTGCGTATTGAACGTAAGCGCTTCGTGACTTCGTCAACGAGTACACCAAGAAGGCGCGCTTCATTGGCCGGAACGATGAGAGCACCATCTATTTGGAACGGTGCCTGGCTGATCAAATGCCTCCTCCTGGAGGTCACGATCCACAGGAACTCCGTCTTGCTGGGGTTCAAGGCTAAGCAGTTGACTTCAGTCCAATGATTGATCTTGGTTATGCAATCGCTGACACGGACTCGTAGCCAATCCATGTCAGTAGAGAGGCATGAGGAATGTATCCGAGCATCATCGGCATAGGAGTGCGCCGCCAGCCCGAAAGACCTGATGATTTTTCCTGTCAGTGACATAGAGGACAAACAGAAGGGGTCCGAGTACTGACCCCTGCGGTACACCACTGTGGACCGGTCGAGGAGCAGACATTACACCATTCCAGCTAACTGACTGCATTCTCCCGGTGAGGTAGTTCCGGAGCCAGGAAAGAACGTCACCCTTGATTCCATAGGTGAGTTCAAGACGTCGGATGATTATTTCATGGTCAACAGTGTTGAACGCCACCGAGAGGTCAAGTAAACAGAGAAGGGACACCTGCCCATTCGATATTGCATCGACGATGTCATTATAGATTCGAAGGATGGCCATCTCTGTAGAGTGACCCTTTCGATAGGCAGACTGTTCCTTCAGCATTAGCCCGTTCTTCAGCAGGTATTCGACCATTTTCATGTAAACAATTTTCTCTAGCACCTTGGACAAGAACGGGAGGTTAGATAGATAAAAGAGTGCATAAAAACACAGCACTTAAAGCGATACCACTGCTACTCGATTGTCAATTGTAAGTTAGTAGTTAGTAGTTAGGTAGTTAGTCACATCCGCCGGGTTAGCCCCAGGCCTCTTGAGTCACGGATGGACTATCACATGCTTCCATGACGATGGGAAATCCCCATTCTGAGAGAAGTGGGGGATACTGGTGTGCCGCGGCACACTGGTGTGCCGCACGAGATTATCAGGTGTGCCGTGGGATTTTTGGGAATTAAATTAATTATTAAATTTAAAATGTCAATGTTTAAAATGTCTAAGATCAATGACTGTGCTTCAACACTCTATCTTGTAGCCTACGCGTACGCATAGCCAGCGAGGGTTGTAGCGTCTCCAACGAGTCTGATGAATTTAGAGTCTTGATAATTAGCCCTCTGGGACCTGGGAGGATGGGAAGTGCAGCATCGCAAGCCAAGTCCCTTGGTATACGAGATGATGCTGGTGTGGGGAGGGGTTGTGATTTCACAGTTAAGACTACGTGGGGCCAAGTACAACTAAGCCACTAAGATACAGCCCCTGCCCTGTGTCTGGTTTGATCAGGGAATAGAGAGCATGCTTCTATTAGGCAGCTGGATATGTGCGAGGTTTCCAGTTTCTATGTGACACCTAAGTAGATGTATACCGCATGGGTTTTATCTGCAGAGCGGCTGTTTACTGGCACAGAGGACTTGCAGTTTGTTCTGAACCAATCTATTAAATCTGAAGTTCTGAACCAATCTATTCAAATTGTAAATTTCATAAAATCCTGACCACTTAAATCTTGACTTCTTTCAAAGCTCTGTGAGGCAATGGATTCCGAATATACGTGCCTATTATACCATACTAATGTTCGCTGGCTTTTCACTAGGGAAGGTTTTGAAGCATTTCATCGCCAAAAATTGTAACGTCTTTTCAAGTGTGCCGCCGATGTTTTCACATATTTCTAGTGTGCCGCGAGAGGAAAAGTTTGAGAAACACTGCTGTAACTTGTAATGGCTATCTCAGTGATGACGAACGTTATTATGATAACGACAACAACCCTTATGATACCTCAATTATTGGCTGATGATAATGTACGTTGCAACGGCTGCATATGATGATAACTAAAATACACTCTAATGAAATAACAACAACGACAACTACAACGAAGACTGCAACGACGACGATGCTTACAGCCATTACAAGCTCGAACGGGTATTTGTAGACCCTGACGGGAGACTGATATTTCTGAACCATTTTCCAGACGTTTAAATCCAATCCTTTAGAAATTTAGATCACAATCTACGCATTAAACTCATCGTTCGATCAGAAGGATCGTGATGATGGCGACGACGACAACGACGTTACTCTACCATCAGCTGACCGACAACGACAAACCGACATAACTTAGTTCCACCCATTCAATATCCATCCGCCATCTCATTCACGGTGGCTATTCGGCGGCGCATCACACACACCACACGCACTGCTTGCATAAATGAGACATAGAAGCAGATCTTTCTAGCCGACGCTCATCGTCTTTGATACGGACGCGTCAATAAATAAACACAACCAGGGCATGTTTTAAGAAAAATTTATCACTACAAAATGTGCCCCTAAATTTGCCTGACGACCTTTTTTTAGTCGTCATCCATTTTTTCCATTTTCGGGCTGACAACTTTTTTTACTCATCACAGCTTTTTCTTAGGGAAGTTAGGGGCTGTCCATTAATTACGTCAACAATTTAGGGGGGAGGTGGTTTGAAAAAGTTCGACAGTTGTTGACAGAGGGAGGGGGTCAAGAGAAGTTGACGTCAACAATTTCACTTTTACAAATAATCAAAAACTAGAAAATTTCATGGAATACTACTTATTATAATGGGAAAAAGCATGGCAAATATGTCATAACTCATAAGTGCTCAGGCATAGACTCTGTCTTGTGATATTAAAGTCTATGGTTTTCAGCATAGATTTATTATAATACACTAGATGCCGTCTATCTATGGCAAAGTCAGACCAAAGTTGAAGCCAGTTTGCATTAGAGGTAGGTCGATTAATCGAAATCGTAATCGAAATCGCGATTTTGGAAAAACCGAAATCGAAATCGACACGATTATTAAATAAATCGAAATAATCGATAATCGTCGAAAAAATAAAATCGAAATCGCGATTAATTTTCGATTATTCCCGTAAGTTATATTATACAATATTTCCGATTCAAAGAAAGATCAAGTTACCGTTGATTATCAGATATTCATTGAAAATGGATTCAAACTGCGTATAAAGACAGGCACCATCTTTCTGGGTTTGACAGCAGCTTTCGATGCGGTGTGGCATGCGGGTTTAATGTACAAACTCTCGCTCAATTTGCCACCCTGGTTCTGTCAACTTGTGGAATTAGGCCTACTCATCTTTGACAGACGGTTCTTAGCTCACTTGGGAGATGTCAGCTCCTGGAGACGTCAGCGAAACGGTCTAACACAGTGTTCAGTTCTAGCACCTATGTTATTCAATTTGTAGGCTTATAGGCCTACACACGACTTACCGGATACCATAGGTAGGAAGTTTGGATATGCTGACGATATCGGTCTTGCCACCCAGGCTTGATCCTTTAAGGAGATTGAAGACCAAGGTTATTTCTAGGATTGTGAATTGGGGTGGGGTGTCGGGAAAATCTGGGGTGTGTTTATTTATAGGATTGTAGGATTGTGAATTTGGGGGTGTCGGGAAAATCTGGGAGTGTCGAAATTTGGAAGTCTCTACCGAAAAAGGCTGACAAGCAAAAAACCTTATAGAGAGTAGAGACTCACAAAAAGTCTGACAAGCAAAAAAAGTCATCCGAGGATAAAAGTTGTGGGGTGTATTTCTCCATTTGGGGCAGGCCCCTTCAGAGGCTGAAGGAGGCCCAGGCCAGTTGGAATTTCGAGGCCTCTCCTAGCCTTCCCAACAATTAAAATTTTGACAAGCGAAAAAAAGTAATCACCAATTTTGAGGACCGCAGAATACCTTCCTAGCTTTCCCAAAATCCCAAAATTGCCAACAAGCAAAAAAGGTCACCAAATTGTGAGGCCCCTTCTAGTAGTAGCTACCTAGCTTTCTAGCTCTCATAATTCTAGACAAGGAAACAAAGGGAGGCCCCCAAATGATGGAGGCCCGGGCCAAATGGCCCTCCTGGCTCCCCTCTGAATGGGCCTGTTTGAGGGTGTTCAGGGCTAATCAATATGCATTCTGTATGCATACCATTGTCACATTACCAAATTTTAGGGGGTCCGACCTCAAATTAGGAGTGTTGGGGGGTGTTAGGGGTGTAGAAATATCCCTGTTGAAGACCAACTGAACATCGATACACAGAGGATTGCCGAATACTGTAAAATATGGCGGGAAAGCCAGTTTCTAAAGGTACTGTGAAATAATCGAAATCGAAATCGCGATTATATAAAAAACCGTAATCGTAATCGAAATCGTAATCGTGAAAAATAATCCAAAATAATCGTAATCGTAATCGGAAAAAATAATCGTAATCGACCCAGCTCTAGTTTGCATGGATGGTGTGTCAAGAAATGTTTACCCCGCAGATATCTTGAAGACCCCATAATTCTTTAGCGCTATCATATTTATTCGAGAGCAGCGCCTACTTAGATATGGACGACGTCACCGCTTTAATATCGTGTACCATAGTTGCTTTAAATGTGTTCCGTTTGATCTTTTACTCATCTTTTCCACAATTCTTATTCGTACCAATTGATTCCGAATATAAATACTATAATCGTATCGTAAAAGTAGATTTTTAGGTCGATTATTAGTTGAGTTTGAAGCCGTTTTGTGCAGTGCTGATTTATATGACTATAAGCCTATGTTACTATTCAGTTTATCACGGGTACCCATAATGCCTTGCGCGCACAAGGAGTTCCGGTTTTCTGTTTACACACACTCATACAATTTAGAGGAAGACTGCTTTGAATTTCGTTTTAAGATTGATTATAGTAAGCGATTAATCGATTCAGATTTGTGATATTTGCTATATTGAAATAAATGTTAAATTTGGTTGCATAAGAAAGCAGCGTATTACATACCAAATCTCTAGAACAACTAAGTTATCGTAGGGCGCATCTTATCCATACATATACACCCCGCCTACTTTCTAGCCCGAGTAATGCATTAAGGAGGGTTGCTTATGCTAGACCAGGCCTGAGGAGAGGGGGTGCAACGGTACATTGTTTCGGGGCCCATACAGCTCAAAGGGGCCCGGGTCCGGTGATGATGATGTGTTAACAGAGTGAACTCTGAAAAACACTCTGACAACGGAAAAAGGTCATTTTCGTTAGGAGTTCAGGGGCCCCGGCAAATGTCTGCTTAGAAGCCCATGGCCGATGGTGTTAAGTAATCAATGCCATAAGCCATAAAAGGACTGACAAGCAAAACAAGGTCATGAACTTTTTCACAGACTTGGCAGTTCAGGGGCCCGACTATTTTTTATACTGGGGCCCAGAAATTCTCTCATCGACCCTGTGCTAGACTGTCACTTGTCTGTTAGGGCTACATCCGACATGTCAAAAACTAGACTGTCCATCAGCTGAAGTTAAGTGTCCTGTCTAAGATGTACTCAAATTTTGAAGTGAATGGTAAGAATTGAGCTAAAGTATAACTTGTCGGCTATCAAGTGGGTAGCGAGTGCTTTCATGTCTCTATTGATACATAAAGCCTAAATGTTGCTAGAAGTTTACTGAAACTGACTATGATACTGCTCCTCTCCATCGTCAAATTGTGTTTGATCCATCTGAGTCAGCTTACAAAATACTCATGAACAGCGTCAAAAACTGAAAAATTTGGCATATTTGTATAGAACTGAAATAGTCTTGTTTTTGACTTTATAATAGACAACAACAAAGTTCATGTACTTAATAAATCATGTTCATGACAAAGCAGTTTGAGTGATAAAAGGGATTTTGCAAGATCAGAGTCAAGTGATGACACCGATTTTTCATCAATTCGAGTTTTAATGTCGTCATGGCCGCTCTCGATGGATGATAAACGATGGCTGACATATTTCAAATCCCCGACTGCTTTGTAGGTCTCCCAGGAAGAGAAGGCTTTTCCAACGTGCAATGAAGTCGCCAACTGGACAAAGTTGACAGTCGATGCCTTATATATGATACCAGGTCGTTGGTAGCGAAATATACCCTGCTGAAACCGAATGTCGTATTTATCGTTGAACACCTTGTTTACTGTGCAGAAATATACTGGGGATATATCCGTAGTTGCCAGGTGCATCGGCTTTCTTCCCTGCACACAGATATTAACAAAGTACCATAAGTCTTATAATACATTAAATACTTGTATTCATAAAACTGCAAAATAGCAGTGCAGCAGTTGAAGTAACGATCGCTCAACAAACATGAGAGACCGAGACACCAAAGGCGTTTCAATTTGATGATGTAGGCAAGCCAGCTCTGATAATGCTTACTGTTTAATGGTTATTGCATCAACTCAAAGCACATTAGAATTTTACATAATTCCTATTAAAGTTACAAGTACAGACATATTTTAAAGATCTTTTACACTTCAGTGGCAGTACCCGTAAACGTAAGCAAAACATAAATATTCTGGTGCGGCCCTAAAGCATATATTACACGTGCAAATTTGATAACAGGTAATACATTGCTACCATTTGGCAACTTATGGTACCACTATATATAAAGTGAATAAATAACTTCAATCACAATCAACATTTCAGACAGAGTGTATTTCGTCAACTAAAGTAGGCTTCATGTTCAGATAAGTGCATGCAATATAAGTACAAATGGATGACAGCATTTATTAGTCTTACCATAAAGAAAGTGATCAGAACAGACATGATCCCACGACCGTGGCTGCCAACCCCTACCGCACCATATCCTTCGGAAAGTAGAAATAACGTCATTTTTCACCACATCTGAAATCTTTTCCTCTTTGATTGGAACAATTTGGAACGCAGCAGAAGTCGCCTCCAAATCGCTTCTTCTTGTTTGAAGCCGTTTTCTTATCAGATGATGATGTGTTTTGTTTGATATCATCTTTGGTAATTTCTGTTCAACAAATTCATTAGTTTTGTAATAGTCTTAAGCAGTAGTAAGCAATTTCACTAAGGGCTGCCCTTGCAAGGCATATCTGGCATTAAAATGCCTGAGACGCATACAAAGCCTATTGCGACCTCGTCCAGTTCCAGTGTGTCCAGCATTGGCAGCTCCACCGGGGGGCCCGTGCCCCCTATTGAGTGCCTGCCCCCCAGTGGCCCCCTTGTTGGGACCCTATACCTAATGCTACATACTGTACATAACAAATGGTTCCCCCCCATGATTAGAAGTTGCCACTCCAACGGCCTCTCACTTGCCAAATCCTGGAGCCGCCACTGGTGTCCAGCCTAAACTAGCTGCAGTGCCACTCGAGCAATAACGGGCCCGACCATAGCTGGATACTAACCGAAGACTGCAGACCAAGCAAACCAACAGAATAAGCCAACATATAGGTAAAATCGATAAAATTCTTGTTGCACGGTGGGCCACAGCTGTCGCCTGTATGTACGATGCAGCCGTATCAGGCAGTTTTCAATTTTTATTAATGTCCAAGTAGATTAGGCATCAGCCGATAGCAATTCAGCGAGTCGCAGTAATACGATGAAAGTATGCGAAAAGACTCAAAGAGACTTACTTACTTAGCATGATTTAAAGTGGCTTAGAAGGCATTACTGCCTGTGTGAAAGCCACTAGGGGCACTAACGGGGCTTGAACCCGCTCCGTCAGCCTGACGCTCCAGCACGTAACCCACTCTGCCATCTTCCGCCCCGTGACGTACTCACCTATAGAATTAAAACCAGAATTACATGTTTTTAGCTTCCCTAACCAACTCTTACTTTCGAGCACAACTTTTTACGTGAAACAATTAATTTAAGCACATAAAATTTACTATCTGCTGTACATCTTATGTATGGAACCAACCGGAACTCCTTGTGCGCGCAAGGTATTATGGGTAGCCGTGATAACGGGAATGTAACTTTCGAAGGCTCATTTGCGGCAGCGACTGCGCATTGCGCAATGTCGCCGCATTTCGCATAAATCAGACGATCAATTTATTCTAAACACCATATTTAAACAACTGGTCCACATTAAATAAGTTAAACGGCTAAACGGTATCCATGCCAACAGTGTACCAAAATTTTCAAGATTTATGCATGGTAAACATTTCTTGACACACAATCAATGCAAACTTGCCTCACTTTCTGATACCATAGACTTTGTCTTGTGATATTAAAGTCTATGATATGGACGACGTCACCGGCCGCCGAGTAACTCGAGTAACGCGAGTACTCGACTCCAAATTGGAGTCGAGTAATTTTCTTGGAGTCGAGTACTCGCATAGAATAATTAAATAAAGAATAGAATAGATAAATAAAGAATAACCAAAGAATTTCATTAAAATTTGGCCTACTGTTATTTGATACAAATTATTAAACAGTCTTATTTAGGTTATTCTTAATCGTTATGCCCCAGTTAGTTCAGATGTTGCCCACAGTGGGCCAAGTCTAGTGTGGACCTCACATTTTTTGCCAGTACCGGTAAAATAGTTCAGTTCCTGTTCTGTAACTTCTGTTATACTAAACTTGAAAACGCTTGAATATCCGAAAATTGATATGTAACTGTATCTAATGTTCTGCTTTGGTTAAATGAGGGTCATGAGGCAAATAATACGCATTATGTGGCGTGTAACGTTTGCAAATCATGTATTTCCGGTTTTACGCGAGTACTCGAGTACTCGCTAAGCTACTCGACTCCTACTCGACTCCTAAACTACTCGGTTAGCGCAGCCCTACTCGGCGCAGCCCTAGTGTTGACTCCCGGCCGAATGATACTCGAAGCGACAATCGCTAGGTGACGCCATGCACTCGAAATTCTTGACAGAAATGGAGCAATGCAGGAAAAAGCTAGTGTTTATAGAAATGAGATGTAGGATTTTAGGTTTTTAGGCCTTTATATGTTTGGCATGTCCACATCCATAAACCCCTCTCTGTATTTCTATCACATGTCAATATCCATAGACCCTTCACGATCTTATCACGTGTGTTATGATTTTTCATTTTTCGATTTAAGAACAAAAATCTAACAGCCTAATATTTGACTTTTTGAAAAATCTAGGTTTAAAAAACTAGCTTTTAAAAATCACATTTTCCAGCCAATGATCTCAATTTGGTTAGAAAACAAAACAGGAAAATCTAACAGCCAAAAATATTTGACTTTTGAAAATCTAGGTTTAAAACTAGAAAAAAATCACGTCATTTTTTCCAGCCAATGATCTCAATCAGGAATATTCATCCGATCGTGATTGGTAGGTCATCAAGGAGACAGAAGGTCCTAATTAAATGTAATGGACTTAGTGACATAGTTCCAGCTAGAATACAAAATAACTAGCAGGACTCGCTTACAAGTAGGTCTATTCTTCTTTTAAAGTAGCCTAAGCTTAGGCCCTACTAAGAGATGCCGCAACTCGAAGACGAACCAATTTTTCATACCAGAATGCAGAGGCGTAGTTAGGGAGGTACATATGTCCCCGGGCGCCGAGGTGGGGTCGCCAAAACCGGGTTTAGGGTAGCAAAAAAGAAAAATAAGCATCAAGATACATGTAGTTGTGGCGACCTTCTTTTTGCCCTTTCCCGCTTAGGATCAATAGTGACGAGCGTTTTGCTTGTCAGGGTTTTTAGTAGTAGTAGTAGTAGTAGTAGTAGTAGTAGTAGTAGTAGTAGTAGTAGTAGTAGTAGTAGTAGTAGTAGTAGTAGTAGTAGTAGTAGTAGTAGTAGTAGTAGTAGTAGCAGCAGCAGCAGCAGCAACAACAACAACAACAGCGGTGGCAGCAGCAGCTGTTAGTAGCAGTAGCACCTGCAGCAGCATAATTTTTTAAGCGCCTGTTATTTTGAGACAATGAACTTTAGTCTGAACTTTCTCTACCCATGTAATCATCCTGTGATCGGATGATGTTTGAACTTGGGCTGACATTTTATGTCCGGCTTTCATTCTGTTTTCTCGCTTTCTTCTACCCTTGTTCATACCCCACCCTCTCCCAATTTCGACGCAGGCTTTCACGTTGGTGATTATTGGCCGTCAACATCCAGTGGCGTAGGCGGGGTTTCGGGTTAAGGGCGCTATAAGACTTACTCATACAGTAGCGGCCTGAAATAGGAGAGTTCAGTTTGGTCTGACAAGAGATTGAGGAGCACTTCAGCCCCAGCAGAAGGACCGGCAATAGAGAACAGGTACTACATTTTGAGTCTGGATCGAAATGTCGTAAGAGACTCAGGAGAGTGATTTCAAATAGAATTAAACACTGAGCTGTGGATCCATTTACAATGTCCGTAGGATAACTACTTGTCGGAAATTACTTCAAAACGATGACATATTTCCTCATCGGTTTTGTAGAACTCTCCAAATCAGTCTTAGTCTGAATAAGTTAAATAGGGGGTCCGGGGTTCTCGCAGTACCCCTTCATGAGCGACATCAACGGGGCCGATACCTTCGCCGTGACCGTACAAACTCATCGATGAGAGGGGGAGCAATGACTACATTTGATGACCATAAGGCCAGTCTGTCTCTTGGTCCTTTCTAAGTCCTTCCAGGAATCCTGATTCACACTTCCTCCTCCTCCTCCTTCTCCTCCTTAACACTAGTGCAGGCAGCCCTGCGGTCAACGGCGTAGATGGCAGCGAGGCCTGCAGAGTATTCAGAGCTGAGGCCGACTGGCCGCCGCCGTTGTGAGCTGTCCCTGAGTCACCCGCCACTGGCCAATCCCATATAGGCAGATAATCTTATTCTTCGCTACAGATCTAGTCTTTGGTTTCGTTGACTTGGCTGAGACAGACAGCGAACGAATTGAGCAAATATATCATTCGAAATATTGATGCGATTTTTCTATTGGTTTCGGCGTCTTGAAAACGGCTTTGGGAACTTCTGGTTGGTTTTTAACAGCAAAATAGTGATTTCTAGAAGTTAGTTAAAGGCGATTGCGACTCTTTTGATCTGTTATGTAGATTGCTATCGCTTCAATAACCACAATATAATGTATTAGCACTAATTAATAGAACTGTAGATGTGGACTGCGTTAGGCCCCTATACCCTTTAGGCTAACGACTGTTTCTATCATTTTAAGGTATGGTAGAAATAATTATAGACACTAATTACTGTACACACATACAGCCGTACAATAATTATGATCTAGTGGGACGGAAGGTGGCAGAGGCGGTTACGCGCTGGAGTGGGAGGCTGACGGAGCGGGTTCAAGAGTTCAAGCCCAGTTAGCGCTCCTATAGTGGCTTTCACACCGGCAGTAATGCCTCCTAAGCCACGTTAAATCATGCTAAGTTTTAAGTCCGGATAAATGCCACACTCAAGTCCAAAGAAAGCAGTGGGGTAATGCGGCAGTGATACGTCTCGAAGCGAGACTGGCTAAAGACAAGACAAGTGCAGTAGAAACTGCGCGTGATGTTTACCATTTACGTATTTAAGGGAGTTGAGTCGGTCTGAGTAACCGACTGAGTTATTAATGTGTGGCATTCGTAACGTCTCTGACTGTGCATTAATGATATGCAGTGTATCTTTGTTGCTTTAATTTTGTGCAGTTCACTCGACAGGTGGCGCAGCTTCGACGACCGAGTTCTGTAATACAGTATTAAGCAGCAGTCACAACACGGCAAGACATGAAGACCGAACGAACGGCTCGAACTGAATTGACCACACGTTGCACAGCGGATACAAGATGCCCGCTAACGATCAGTTATGTCGTCACAGCATACAGTATATATTAGGTGTTCTCTACAAGGTTATCCATGGGAGTCAACCAGGCTTCAGGCTTGGGGGGGATTGACTTGGCTGGAGGGGAAGAGACACGGTTCAATGCAAATATTTGTGTCAGTGCTGGGCTGTTTAGGGGGTTTTGTTGTTTTGAGAGGAAAATTCCTCTTCCTATCAGGCCTGTAAAAAACACGGGAGTAAATTATTTGTGTATGGATGCGAACCCTGACCAGATGAAAAGCACAAATACTCGCTTCTTTGAAATATGGAGAAGGATTTAACCATAGCTTACTCCACACATTTGAAGATACCTTTGATATTGAAATAATTCAATATAAGAGACGATATGTCGAATCTTATTCAATAGTAGTAGTAGTAGTAGTAGTAGTAGTAGTA
Source organism: Metaphire vulgaris (assembly GCA_018105865.1). Lineage (NCBI taxonomy): Eukaryota > Metazoa > Annelida > Clitellata > Crassiclitellata > Megascolecidae > Metaphire > Metaphire vulgaris. The sequence continues at coordinate 11,144,590 of CM030833.1, read as the reverse complement.
GTAGTAGTAGTAGTAGTAGTAGTAGCAGCAGCAGCAGTAGTAGTAGCAGCAGTAGTAGTAGTAGTAGTAGTAGTAGTAGTAGTAGTAGTAGTAGTAGTAGTAGACGAAACAATGCAGTGCCAATGGCGAAGCAGAATTTTCACAGTCCAATGTGACAGTTGATGGCTGATAAAGAATAATGGCAAAATAGGCGAAATACGAAACTATTTATTTATTGACATATATTAATCATACCGATCAAACGTCGCATCGAGACTGGATGCACGCATTGCCATCGTAAAAATCCGATAAAATTAGACTGAGTTAGGGGTGGTCGGAAATTACAACGCATATCCATGAGTCCATGATTACCATGAAGTTATTCTAATTGGGCCTAATGCGCTGTCTTTAAAGCGCTCTGAATTTCTGAAGAAGATTCGTCGTCGCGACTGCAGAGCGGCGATTCTTTGACTTAATGGACGCCAGTTGAGGATTTCTTTGGGTTTTATCGGCTGTATTTGCCATCACGATAATGCCCTTGGAAATTCACCATTGTCGCCCAAACAGTTCGAACAAAGTACCCCCCCCCCAACGTGGACCACGCACGAACGGAAATAATTTTCAACAGCCGTAGAACACAGTAAAAGGAACCGAGAGTTTTAAAATAGGCCTATACTGTATGTTAGCTTTACAATTCGAATGGCGTCTTAAGATGTGGTCCAATTTTTCACATTTCATTAGACAGACTATTGTGACGAGTTACTACAGTAGCCTATACAGTACAAGCGCTGTAGGGCCTTCGAGGTGTATTTGCCCTCAAAGGGCCATGGAAATTCCTTATGTCACTATATGGGCAGTACGTCCCTGATGGCAGCAACCATAGATGTAAAAAACGTTTTTTATGTTTTTTATTTTTTCTTAAAAAACATGTTTTTAATGTTTTTTAAGTTCCTTATGTTTTTTATTTTCTGTATCTTATTGCCTGCATATCAATTTCTGAAGGGATACGTTTTAATTATTCTGCTTGGATTTGGTTCGCTGGAGAACTCCACTATTTCCAATGTTGGAGTTGTGGAATTTGAGCTGGGGTGAGATTTCAACTCTCCCGGCAACTCCAACACCGACTATTTCTTCCTTCGCAGAACCCCAAGGAATTCTTCATGCGGAAATAATTAGTGTTCGACAGCAGGTGTCATCGTCTGCACTGAGGAAGGGTTAGGGTTAGGGTTATCGTTCGGAATGTTGGGGCGGTCATCTGATAGAAGCCATCTCTGACCCGGTCACTTCGTGGGTCGAAGGTGTTGTGTTTCAGCTTTCGTTAAGTCGCTCGTGAGAATGTTCTCGAGGTCCGAGGGTCAAAGGTTCTATAACGCCTATCAGGGCTTTTAGATGTTCAAGTGTTCTACACGTCACAATAGTATTGGATACTTTTTAAAATCATATTTCATTTGTGCAACGACTGACTGAGTTCTGGATCGTTCAATTGAATTACTTCATTAATATGTGTCGAATGTAATGCATGGATGGATGGTCAATAAAGGACTGCAAACGAGGCCAATGTTTTTTAAGACAATGTTTTTTAATGTTTTTTATTTTTTTATAAAAAACATGTTTTTTCATGTTTTTTATTTTAAAATTTATGTTTTTTACATCTATGGCAGCAACCTTCCATATACGGACATTTCGGGAGGGAAATCTAATCGTAGAATGAAGCAACTTCTGGAGGGAAATCTTTGTAGAAGCATACAGGCTAACATAGGCTAACTTTATTTAGAGTAGGACTAGGCCTAGGGCCTACTGCAAGTGCAACTAACCCTAACATTTCACGCAATGTCTTGTAGCTGAAGGCGTGGCTGCGGCCTTTTCCCGTTAGCAAGAAAGAAAATGTGTTTTGATTGAATTTTTAAAATAAATTTTGAAGAATTTTCTTCAAGTTTATGTTTCCGATGGCTTCGAATTTGTTAATTTCAAAAAAAATTAGCTTAATTAGCCTCATTTGTGATTTGATGTGGCGCTAATCGTTTACGCAAGATTAGACAATATGAAAAAACTACACTCTTCTAGTCTTCTATATCAATCAGTCATCTACCACTATTTCAGGGCATGCTGGATAATCCAGACAAATCGCAAAGTTCTTGTAAGTAGAGGTCTATATTGCATATTGTTCTGATCTGTTTCGGATCAATCAGTGACTCAAAAATATTAGATGAACAGAAAATAGCAATCCACTCTAACCGGATTTTTCTATTAGTTACTGTGCCCGTCGTCAACTTAGTTTCCTGTGATTAGTGGGACTTCTCCAAGTCAGACTAGAATTGTCTAATACCAGTAGGGTAGTAGTTATTGACCGGAGGGAAACGTTAAATGCCCCAACTGCTCCACAAATCGAACACTGACGCGATTCTGGTAGGAGTTCCTAATCCTGGTTAAACCTATGGATTGAAAGAGATAGGCCTATACAAGTACCAGGGAGCGATAATACTCGGTTCATCGATTCTGTTTACATCAGACGCGCTTAGTGTGCAATAATAACGGAAGTTATGTAGCGCAATCGTCTACCGGTCTCAATATTTTCAACGGTATTTATGTGACGAGCATTGCCGGTAAATGCCCTCATTATTGTTGCTCAGCGTCCGCGAAGAGATTTGTTTTGATCCCGTGCACGAGAGCGTTGACCGAACCGCGGTTACCGCGCTACGAGTAGAGAAAGAAAGAGAGAGAAAACCAGGACGCTGCGTGGCTACTGAGTATAGCACACGGGCGCGATTGACGACTGATCTGATATTGGAAAACAGAACTGTCTCTTAGGACTCCATTTGCAGATTGAAAATTGTCCTAAAAGCGGAAATAAACTGTGTTTTGCACAGACTTTTCTTCGAAATACAAAAGATATCTTATTATATGTTATGACCTGCATGTACAATGTACGGCATACATATACGGAATTCACAATTCAAGCGACAAAAACAGCTGCAGTGTACTCTGCAGCTATCGTTGAGAAACTATTAAATATCGAATAACGACAATAACGTCAATTATTTAGCAGAGGCATTTGCGACTAGGCCTAAAAGTAAAGTAAAATAAGTAAAGTAAAATCTCGTGGATTTCTATAGCGCCTTGGAAAGCAGCACAACAGTAGCTGCTTATTCTTAGGCGCTCAGCCTCTCTTAAAATAGCTATAGGAAAGGTGTGGGATCAGCCAGGCAATAGTCAATATCCGAAGGGCAGTGAGGCTAGGTTGTTACAGCTATGGCGGAAATGATTTAAGAAACAGGAAGGATTTAAGCTTAGACCTGAAGACTTGAGGAGATAGTGCAGGAATTATAGGAAATGAGGAATCAGATTTTATTGTTTTAAAGTGTCCAAGTGTGCGAAGGAAGCTGGGATCGAGTTCCAGAGTTCAGGTGCAGCGTATGAGAAGGCACGATTGCAAATTTTCAGGGATGATTGATTTAGCGGGCGTGACAGAGTGAGAGATGAGATGACGAACGTGTGGGTCGAGGAGGCTGAGGGGCTAATAGTGACCTAAGGTAGACAGGTTTTGATGACTGAAGTGAGCTATGTGTAAGTGTTATTATCTTATATTGGATACGTTCAGTTATTTTAAGCCAATGTAATGATTTTAGTATGGGGAAATATGGGAGAATTTAGGTGACTTAGTAACAGCACGAGCAAGTGCATTTTGTATTGATTGCAATTTGTTGATAGAGGCTTTGGGAAGGTTATAGTAGAGGGAGTTACAATAATCTAATTTGGAGTGGACTATTGAAGTGGCAATTGTGGAGGCAGTTTTAGTATCTAGGCAAGGACGTAGGCGGCGAAGGTCACGAATATGAACATAGCAGGCTTTTTGATAATTGGGAAATTTGTGATTCGAAGTTTAGAAAAGAATCAAATTTGAATCCTAGATTTCTAGCAGTTGGAACAGGGATTATTGTGGTGTCAGAAGCCAAAACTAGTTTAGGATTGTCAATTTTTTTGAGTTGTTGGGGTAGTCAATTAAAAGAAACTCTGTCTTAGAAGGGTTAAGAGCGAGGAGATTAGATGACATCCAAGCAGAGATTGATGAGAATGCAGATTCAAGCTCAATAATAGAAGCATTGAATGAAAGAGGTGAGAAGGAAAGGAATAGCTGAGTGTCATCAGCATAGAGTTGGTGATTTAAATTGAGGAATTGATTAAAGATGAGAGTGGTGTGGTGTAAAGGCTGAACAGTACAGGCCCAAGAACAGATCCTTGAGGCACTCCAAAATCTACAGCGTGAGATAGAGAAATTTGGCTAAGACAGGACACTTGAAAAGACCGGGATTTAAGATAAGATGAAAACCAGTTGTGAGCTATTTCAGATATTCCAAACCAAAGAGAGAGTCGTTCGAGCAGAATTTTGTGATCTATAGTATCAAATGCAGCAGAGAGGTCAAGGAGACAAAGGCCAGTAACTTGTCGGAGACCGATTGCGGTTAAGAGTCTATCATGAATGTAGGCGAGAACGGTTTCAGTTGAGTGATGTTTAGTGTAGGCAGACTGATGAGCATTATATAGCGAGTTATTTGAAAGGTGTTCGGTCAGTCTGGAAAGCACAATTTTTCTCAGTAAGTTTTGATAGAAGTGAAAGATTTGAGATGGGGCGATAGTTATTAAGATCTTCTCTGTCAAGACCAGACTTTTTAGGAGAGGAGTGACAAAAGAGTTTTTGAATGAAGATGGGAAAGTGCCTGAGGTAAGAGAGAGGTTAATGATTCTAGTTATGATAGGCGTAAGCACGATGGCACACTGTTTGAGTAAAGAAGTAGGTATGGGATCTAGATCACATTGTTTGTTTAGCAAGGATAGTAGAAGTTTGGATACCTCTTCTTCAGTTGTAGGAGTGAAGCTGGATAAATTGCATGGGGTTGTGGGGAGAAGGGTAATGAGGAGAGGTGGTTTGAGTAATAGTGAAAGACTTAAGGACACTGCGAATCTTAGAGATTTTTGCAGAGAAGAAATTAGCAAAAAGATTCAGCAAGTTCTGACAGAGAAATGGATTGAGGGGAGGTTTTGATTCTTTGCGATGGAAAAGATCATTTACGGTTTTCCAGAGCTTACGTGGGTTTGAGCTATTTGTTGAAATGATGTTAGAATAGTACTTCTTTTTGGCAGATGTAAGGAGATTATGGTAGCGGTTGGTGGCGGAACGAAGATTTAAAAGGTCAGATGGAGAATGTGTTCTATGGTATGTTCGTTCAAGACGTCTACGAAATGACTTGTAAGCATGAATGAAAGAGTTATACCAGGGTTTGCTGTTGTGTGATGAAATAGGTCTTGTGATGATAGGAGCATGTTTATCAAGAAGACTGGATAAACAGAATTGTATTTATTGATCAGTGACGGCAGAGAAGTGGGGGTTAATAATTAGTTCAGATGATTTAATGTTGTCACAGAACAAGGCTACGTCAATTTTGTTAAGACGGCGGAATGAGTAGGTGCCACGAGGTGGAGGAGTTGGCGAGCAGATACTTAAAATGGAGAAGATGGGAAAATGATCAGAAGGAGAGAATTGGCTAATTGCTGAAATTGGAGATAGTGATGAAGAAGAAGACGTGATGAGCAAGTCTAAAGTATGTCCAAAAGTGTGAGTAGGAAGAGATATGTGTTGCGTGAGGTTAGTCTGAGTGAGCAGTTGTATGAATTGGATAGAGTTGGGATCATCACACTTATCAACATGTACATTAAAATCACCGGTAATTAAGAACTCATGTGGAGTTGTTGCTGCAGAGCCTAAAAAGGAGGAAAATTCATCGAGGAATGTCGTGAATGAGGTTGAATATTTTGATGATGTTGGGGGGCGGTAAATGTTAAAAATAGTTAGTTTTGAGAGAGGAAGATTGAGAGTGACAGATGAACATTCAAATGAGGAGAAATTAATTGATGAGGAGTTGCTAATTTGTATATGATCATGAATAAGGAAAGCGGTGCCTCCACCTAAATTACTAGAGCAGTTGGTAGACTTTTTTGAACGAGGAAACTTAGGAGGAGAAGCCAGGTGGGGTTGCCTCAATCAGTTGACATGAAGTAGTAGACAGAGATACCCAGGTTTCAGTTAGTGCAACTATGTCTATGGTAGAGGAGTGAAGTGTGTGCGTTGGAAAGAGGGAGTTTAATTTTATGTCAGTGAGTTCATGTAGTGAATGTGTGTGTTGAGGATTAGTGAGGGATCTAATGTTGAGAGTGCAGAGTGTTATGTGTGGTTGGGATGGTCCAGGATTTGGGTGGATATCGCCTGAAAGAGCAAGAAGGATGAAGATGATATCTGAGCGTCGCGTGAGACGGAAATGTGAACGGTGAATACGAAGATGTGAACAACGGAGGGTTAATGAAAAGGAGATAGGAATTTTGTTCAAATGTGAGTATTGATCAACGGCAGTTTGCAGTAGGCCTAGCCTACTCGTATAGGCTCCTTAATTTAAGCATTAGTAAGTAAGTAAAGTAAAGTCAAGATTAATGTGGTGACTAGTCAACAGACTGCGCGAACACATTACATAACTAAATAACTAAATACAGTAACTAGTTCTGAATAGCCAGGACTTGAGGCGTTTCTTGAATGTGTCGAGTGACGGAGACTTCTGGATGTCAGCGGGAAGCGAGTTCCAAGCGCGCGCAGCAGCTACCGGAAAAGCTCGATCACCAACAGTGACGAGACGCGTCCTAGGGACAATCAGTTCAGCCGTAGTGGAGGATCTCAGTCTTCTACGGCCTTCGAGATCCGAGACGCTGCGCAACTCGGTCGCCAGATAGTTCGGTCCTGTTCCGTGCAGGCAACGATAAACGAGACTTGATAGTTTAAACTTAATGCGCTCTGGCATGATGCTGATGGTGTCCGTTAGACATACTGTAAGCTCAAAGCACTAATAATATTTGCCCAAATGCGCCTCTATGTAGGCCTGCCTTAGTAGAAGCGCGTATTCGACCGCGAGCGTACTTTTGCTGGTCTCAACTCCTAATCGGTAGAATCTTGCTAGTGGAAACTTGCTAGTAGTAGGCCTATTAGTGTGACGTCCACGCAGTCTGGCAATTTGGAAATGTATCAATGACATTGATGCTGTTGTCTTTTTTAAAAATCGAATACAGCCTTCTGAAAGTCGATCGAATCGATTAGCAGTTTTAGACTCATTCTAGAATTCACTTTATTTCTATAAACGCTTCAAGCCTTCAGATGGGATTTCTGTTTTTGGAAGTGTGAGGACAAGACGCATGGGGGCGCTTGGTCACTTTTGGTGACACAGTTTGCGGGTAATAGCGATAGAAGTACATGCTACAATAGCAGCGAAAGGCTATAACTTACAGGCCCGTCAAGAGGAGGGTGGCAGGTGCAACTGCCCAGGGGTCCGGCGATCTGTATGGGGCCCGGGCGGGTCCTCAATAATGTTATCACATGGGCGGGTCTGCTATTAGGCCTATGTCGTCTCATGCAATACTATTTATTGCTAAGAACACCGGGCGGTGCGCTGGAGGAGGGGGCGCTGAAAAGGCGGTTGAGGGACCCGGTCAAGGTGTGAAGGTATTGCGTGTTCTTTAACGCCTTGAAATGTCTGACAAGCAAAAAAGGTTTCACACTTGATGTGCATATTTTTGAAAACTTGAAAACCGTAGAACTTTTCTACTTTCTTCACGATAAAACTTTTAGGGGCTCGCGACTGCTCTGCCCTAGTGTATTCTAGCTCTATATCCCATGTAGTAATCCGCACTAAATCAGAAAGTGCCTTCGTTGGTGTTCGAAATAAGATAAGCATAGCAAAATGTAGGCAAGAAAAGATGTCAATTTTTCATTAATATGCGCTCGACTCGGCTCGAATAGTCGTTTTCTGCATGAAATGTCTGGCGAATGTAGCCTTAGAGAACACATAAAAGCAGCTCAAAAACTCTACGTCAAATCCTGGATGCCAGTTTCCGAGATTTCTGTAGCATTTTCTTGTCCTTCCCGCAGTTACATCTGCCAGCGTTGCAATTAAATTTTCGTCATTTTATACAGCGCAAATAAAATCATTAAAATAAAAGATGTTATAAAATCCAAAGCTTCACAACACGAACAGAGGCGCCTTATTAGTCCGTTTTGTTCAAAGTCTTAATGAATTGTCCGCTGGTGGTCACAAACTTTGATCTGGGAGTAGCATGATCCCCCCGGCCCCCACTATTACTTTTGGAAACATAGATCACATGCACTTAGTAAGTAGCTTTGGATTAGTAGCGTTTTATTCTTGCATTGGCTATTTTTAAGTTCCTCATCGTTGACTGCCATATAGCATACAACTCAGAAGCGTAGACAAGATTGGAGAATAGGGAGGGGGAATGCTCCTCAATTCAGTCCGTGTTCGGTCGGGAGATTAATGCACAACCGGTCGGTCTTTGCAAACTTGCTTCGAAACGCAGGGTGTAACTCCCATATTACTCAAAACGTTCTGGTTACCAGGCCTTTGGGGCAGTGCTTAATCTAGGCCGTTTCCGGGGGGAAACATTGCCCTTTACCCCCGGAAATTTCAAATTCCCTCCGGAAATTTTGGAATACTACATGGACTAACAGCGGCCCCTAGCAGAATCATCCCGGCTTTGCCAGTTTTCCCCCGGTTTTTCAGTTTCCCCGGAGTCCAGTAGTCTAGATTAAACACTGCTTTGAGGGGCCTATGTCGTTCCACGACCCCTAGTCGGGGCCGACCAGAGTTTGCACAGGTGATAGCGCTTCTTTATTCTGGAACCTTGGGTATGTAACTGCGGTCAGCGAACGGTTTTCCGAACGTTTGGACCTCGGGCTATGATTTTCTAAAAACGCGAACCCAAAGCTGAGATCCAGAGGTCCCCGGTTCACTATTTAAGACTAATGCAACGTCTACGACATTAACAAGAGCAGGATTAGAACTGCATGCACAGTATAACCAGACCGACAACACTAACAACACTGCTCCTGTGGCCATAAAGTTTGTGTTCGATCAATCAGAGACGGCCGTTAACCGCAGAAAATAACGGATACTTTCTGTTTTTATTGAGCCACCCGACTGTGAAATAATAGGAGTTATTATCGTCGAGAGTTGAGTCAAAGCCGGAAAGAGATTTTCAGTTTATTTCTGATTTTCGTTCGCTGGATTTTCTCTGTGTGTGTGTGCATATGTGTGTGTGTTCGTTTGCTTGTCTCGTTCTGGTATGTGTGTGTATCACATGTTATCTGTCAGTCGCTTGCGTTGCTGAAATCCGAAAACGGCGTTAGATAAATCATTCTATTATATCATCGGATGCAGTATGGACGACTGCGCGTATAGCGTGGCATTATTCGGCGACTGACAACAGATGTAAGACGTCGCTAGGCTGGCATTTACCGACCTAGATTACTGCAATTCGCTTCCATATGTCAGCACCACGGCTTAATATCAAAATCACTTCTTCTACAGTAGTGTGGATTTAGGCAAGTCTTATATTTCTTGTGGAGAGGGGAGGGAGAGATAGGATAATTGTGCATTAGACTAAGCTCATTGTTGAAAAGTGGAAAACAAAGCAAAGGAATTTGAAATAAAACTCGAAACTCAGAAATACAAGAAACAGAAACACGAAAACCCGTACTATTGCGAATATTTTATGCTAGCAACAATCAATATACTGTATAAATATATACAGTGTGTCTACAAAAAAAACCAGCAGGAAAACTATGATTTCTTAAAAATTCCTAAATATATTTATATCAAAATTGCCACACGTGTACAACACACATTTCCCCGCCTTTCTGCTTATTTTCATCTCATTTGCATGTAAGGTGGCCATTTTGTGAGATATCAAAGTCAAACTTCGATTTTTACTATTCAGTCGCAGCATGACACACAAGAATGGCTTTGTGAGAACTGCACTGACTTCATCGACAAAAGCTCTTGGCCGCCAAACAGTCCAGACCTCAATCCCCTCGACTATCATGTCTGGGGAGCCAAGCTGGAACAGTTTAACGTGCTAAATCCAATGCCTCATAGCATAACTGAACTGAAAGTGACTTTGCAGAGAATCTGGAACAACCTGTCAGATGAAACCATAAAGGAATCTGTTTCGGGTTTTCGGAAAAGACTCACTGCGTGTGTTAAAGCTAAAGGAGGGCATTTAGAATATCGTATTAATAAATAAATAAATAAATAATCATTAACAAATTATGCCCGATAACCATCTTGAACAAGTGTGGTTTAAGTTGAAATTTCTGGACAATCAATAAAATTGTCTGTTGATTCGTAAAAATCGAAGATTGACTTTGATAGCTCACAAAATGGCCACCTTACATGCAAATGAGATGAAAATAGGCAGAAAGTTGGGGAAATATGTGTTGTACACGTGTGACAATTTTGATAGAAATATATTTAGGAATTTTAAAGAAATCATAGTTTTCCTGCTGGGTTTTTTTCGTAGGCACCAAGACACCTATATATATATATATATATATATATATATATATATATATATATATATTGTGATGGGTCCCATGAGTACCTGGGTCCCGTGAACGAGTGTGTAACTGTGTATATGTTGTCCGTAACTTTGAATTTTAGACGTCAAGTTCTAAAGTTCTCATTTTATATTCTTCTCTATATACAAGAAGATGAATTGAATGCTGATTGGGGAGTTTTTACAGCAGCAGCAACAACAACAACAACTATTATTATTACTACTACTACTTCTACTACTACTACTACTACTACTGCTGCTGCTGCTGCTGCTGCTACTACTACTACCACCACCACTACTGTTATTATTGTTATTAAATTGAAATTTTGTTACGCGCTATAGTACCTAATGTCAGGATCAAAGACACATTACAGAGCCATGCCCTGCAAGAATAAACAAAAATCATATTCAACGAAATAAGATTAAATTAAGAGTGGCGGAGAAAGACTCCCAGATTGACTTACGGTAACAGTTATCAAGAGTGATTCGAAGTCTGTAGGCCCTAGACTCCCTATAGAGTAAATCTATTATTAATCTAATTAATTTGCTGACGGAACAAAATGTGCGTCGCTGTTCATAGGAGATTATTACTATACATTCTTTCTGAGTCTTTTCTGTTAGTTTCGTCTCCTCTTTCATCTCTTCTCCTCTTGTTCGTTAACATTTATGCCAAGCCTCGTCAATTTGTCAAAACTCTTCCCGTCAACAACGAATTTAACGCCACAGCGCAATAATCACCAGATAGACTACTGGCAAGATTTTATCTTCTTTCGTCAAGGTTCTGGAGATTTACTGCATACACGAATATTCCGTGGACGTAGCAGAGATGCTACGGTGACGAAAGACTTGGCAGTCAGCAACGCCAGTAGAGGCAGAAAGGCTTCGTCAGAATGCCATTAAATGCTAGCACCTTTCGCCGACTGAAATATAGCGCCTCTCCACCAAGCTGATAATTGTTATGAGCTACGAACGGTTTTTCAGGTTCGTTTACAATCGAAGCTCTGTCGTAGAATCGGGGGGCGGGGGAGGGGGGAAAGCCAGAGAGAACTTAAGACAGGGGTGCACAACCCGCGGCCCGCGGGCCACTAGTGGCCCGCCGGCGATTTTTTGTGGCCCGCGGACTTTTCCAGGATTTCAATGAAAAGTGGCCCCCGAAGGCTTTAAAGTGGCTCCTACAGGTTTTCTTGCTTTCATATTAGCACTACAGAATAAGCAACAGACTCCCATATAAAGCACTCTACACATACAAAGAAGGAAAAAGAGGAAGAGGAAGACCCAGGAAAAAGTGGATGGATAACATCAAAGAAGACTTCGAAAGATATCAAATGACAATAATAGATGGAATGAGATTAACAACGGTAAAAGATAAATGGAAAAGTTTTGTGTCTAGCTATTGCCGCTAATGAGCTGGCAGAAAGCAACTATGATGATGATGAATAAGTCATTCGTTCCAAGGGTCTAAGACGCCATCAATTCAAGTTATTTATAGAAAAGACTGAAGCAGCTTACCATTATTCATAGGTATACCCTTAGCCCGTACCCGCGGGTACGGGTAGGGTAGGTACACATTTTACGGGTACGGGTCGGGTACGGGTACAGCGCTACGGGTACGGGTATAGCGGCTACGGGTACGGGATGTTTTACCCGAAAAGTTATATTTTCATTTCTCACTACTATAGCAAATTAGCAATGCAATAATAGAAAAATAATATTGAGTAAAGTGTATTAGTATAACTTGTACATCGCGTTCAGTTTGTCAGACAGCATGCATTTTACTTACTGAAAAACATAAAGGAAATACAGATGACGTAATCTGACATCTTCAGTAATAAATCTATAATCATAATGGCGTCCTCTGACTCCTCCAAGGACTCTTTGACCGAGAAAGTTCTTCTGGTAAAGTTTTGTAGTTTAACTTGAGCTCTAATGCCTGCTCATAGATAAATGATATCTACTAAATATTTTAAACAAGCCCATTCATGTCGGCTTAAGCTGACTGATTATCCTGATTTCTAAGTACTAGATCTGTCCTAATATAAACATGCGTGCTATTTACAATGAATAGTTATCCCAATTTCGTAGCCCCAATTTCACTGTTGCCTCTCTATAGTCTCTAGGAACGGATACGGGTTCACGAGTCCATGTACAGGTCCTTGTAGATGCATGATGGGTACGGGTCCAAAATTCCAAATCCAAAAACTCCAAATTCCAACCAAAGTCGGTTACGGGTACGGGTACGGGTACGGGTACGGGTACGGGTAGACAGCTTACGGGTCAACGGGTATAGCGCTTACGGGTAGGGTAGGGTAAAAAAGTTTTTCCAAAATGCATTTTGCTGTACCCGCACATCTCTACTTACCATGACATACCATATTACACAGCTGTGAGATGGTTAAGCAGAGGACGAATTTTAGAATGCTTTGTTGAACTGATAGCAGAATTTCGTGAATTTCTTAACAGTAAGGGCATGAAAACGCATTTGTTTCATGGCAAATATTTATTGACTGACCTTGCATTTCTCACGGATATGATAGTACACATGAATACAATGAATCAACGACTTCAAGGAAAAAATCACTTAATCTTCAACATGTTTCAAAAATAGCGAGCTTTTCAGTTTAAATTACTATTGTTTCGATCGCAGGTACGATCTGGAAATCTTGTTCATTTTCCGGTCTGCTTATTAACTTTTCGGATTTAGCATCGATGCGACTTTTCTGAATACTGTGGTATATGTGATCTATTGCTGAATGAATTTAATGAATTTCACAGCCGATTTCTCACAATTTCTCTCAGTTTCTGCTTGAGGCCTTTGATCTCCAGTGTTCAGACGAATTAAAAACGGTTCTTAAGGATACTGAGATACTGACAGTTTACAGAAGTCTCTGCCCCAAGAGATTAGTAAAACCTAAGAATTTAGGTTGCAGATTTCTCACATTTGGAAACACTTACTTGTGTGAACAAACATTTTCTGTAATGAAATTGAAAAGAATGTTCTAAGGTTCGGGTTGAGTGCTCGGTTTTGAAAGTTGCAACAAGTGAACTGCCACAAAATATTAATAAAATTGTTAAAGACGTTGAGTCTTAACTCCATTGGCTATTTTTAAAAACGCGATTGACCTTTGCTTTTAAAATGTTATGAATTAATCATTGAACATGGTCATAGTATGTTTTGATTAAGACCTTAACCTGAAATTCTACATTTAAATTACCAATCATTTCAATTTCATTTGTTTCTACTGGGTTGATTGTATTCATCAGAAATTCTATTAATTCCATTAGTCCTGTCGAATTAAATTTTATCCATAACCATATTAAATATTGCTATTAACGGTTACTGTCAATGTACCCCTTCTGTGTGATATAAAAAATGCATGTTGCCCGCGGAGTCTTGGAACCGAAAAATGTGGCCCTTCATCATTAAAAGGTTGTGCACCCCTGAGTCTTAGGAGGATTCACACAAACTGAACTGAACTCATTCACAAATTCATCGCAATCCGCCAAGAATACACAGACAGCTTTTTATATATATATATATATATATATATATATATATATATATATATATATATATATATATATATATATATATATATATATATATATGGCTACTGACATCATATATATCGGTTTCTACTATTGAGACTATTTGCCGATACTTTGTGGCACCGGTTTCTTTCGAGCCATGCATTTCACATTTGCCGAGGTCATTCGGTACTCTGGAACAACCGCTGTCCCACGGCTTTCGTCGGGTTTCCACGTGGCGGGGGTGGGTGGTTGGGACAGAGGATGAAGGTTCCATGTATAACGCTTTCAGCATGCAAGCGAGAGCAAATAAGTGGAAGGCAACCGTATTCCTCAAACAGCGCTCCAGTACACTCTGTGCTGCTGCATACACTTATTCGGATTATGTATATTCCAGGAAATTTCCCGGCTTGCATTGCGATCGGATGCTGTGGACGGGGAGGGGGAGATGACGGTGCACTGTGCACTGCGCAACAGCGCACAGCGGAGTTCGTAGAGGGCGCATGCGCGTGTAATCTGCTTCCCCGCGTCCGATGACGACGACGACCATGTCTGGGAACAGACTATAGGAAAGCATGGCGGGCGAAATGGATTCTCGCAGGATGCGTGTAACGAACGAGACGATCGGAATTCAAAGTAGCGCGTTGCCTACGATTAGGCCTACACGTCAGATGACTTCATCCTCCTCCTCCGCAGACGGAGAAAAAGATCCGTCCTATGCGCGAACCGACTTCAGAATGCTAACGATCGATGCTCGTCTCCGGCCGATCTGTTCGGACAAAAATCCTTAGAGTTATTTTAGCGCGAAATCCAAGATTCTAAATCTCAAACAAGACATCAAAGCTGCTGCAGGAAATCTTTGCAGTAACCGTCGTTCTTACCGCACCCGGTGCAGATTTCCTATTCTTCAAAGCCAGACGACACACGACTGCAGTTGCCTGTCAAATAGAGAGATTGCTCTGACCGCACTGGCTCCTGGAACACTCGCCCGTCCCAGTCTAGACTCCTCCTCCTCCTCCTCCCCCCTCCTCCTCCTCTTCCTCCTCCTTCTCCTCCTCCGGTCAATGGGAAGGACTCGTAGGCGCTGCGAGTGGACAACAGAGGACAACTGCCTTGAGAAAGCGACGTTCCGGTGACGTTTCAAGGTGAGAAGCAACTGTAATGCTCGGCGAGGATAGTGGACGATTGGTATAGCGCCATTAGAGGGCAGCGTTGTCTTAGACGCCCGTCGGGTCACTGCGGTCGCAGCCGAAATAGCTTTCGAATTGAATTTCTTTGATTGAACGGGTTTCTGTTTGTCGGCAAATTTCATACTCAGTACATGGCCAATTAGGATAGGCTAATATTCAAGCAGTCTAACATTATTCTTGTTCAGAGTTAATCCATATAGTACGTACGCAACGAAGAGGTAGGAGGAGTAGGATGTAGGAGATTTTGCCTATGTACGCTGTGCAAACGGGGGAGGGGGTTGAAAATATGCCTATCTGCGTACGTATACTTTATGCGCGCGTGTGTGTGTTTGTGGTATCCTGCAGCAGGTCATAAATCATGAGACTTATGGTCCAAATTCTAGGGTAGGTTTTCATCTAGTTAGACCATAACTGTGACATTAGGATCTCCATCCTGTTAAGCGTAGAGGCCAGTGGAGGCAGCGCCGTTGCGACTGTGCGATGGATTACATTATGCCAGTTTTCCTGGGAATGGAAGAGAAAACAACAGTGCGTTATTTTTGAATCTGTTCAGATGTCGCTAATGCTCGAAATGTCGATGATATACCAATTGCTGTGTCAAGAGAAACTGCATAAGAACGAGAAGGCAAAAGCTCATGACGTAACTAACGTGACGTGACATGGGAAACTGAAAAAGATTTTACAAGCACTTGGATGACGTAATAAGATACCGTTAATGGGTTCCCGGAACATTCGGTACCGGAAGATTCGGTACCGGAGAATTCGGCACCAAAATTTTACTTGTGGAAGATTCGGTACCGGATAATTCGGTACCGGATGATTCGGTACCGGATAAATCGGTACATGTTCGGCATACAAATCAGTAGCCATAACCCTAATTCTAACCCTAACCCTAATTCTAAAACTGTATAAATCAGTAAAATGAATATAATTATCAATAGTATACCTACCCAAATTCTACTTAAATATTCTACCTAAATATATATGGGCATATACATAAGCACAGACACCACCCAAGGCCAGAGGGACCCTGGGGTTGGGGAGGGAGGAGGTGGGAGAGGTAGAGCCAGTGTCTAACACATGTAACCGAATTTGCCATTCTGAAGATACCGTTCCCAATGTTCCGGTACCGAATTTTCCATGACCGGTACCGAATTTTCCGGTACCGAATTTTCCGTCCCGAATCTTCCGGTACCGAATCTTCCGGTCACCCGTTAATGAGTCACGAGACATCAACTGTGACGTCACAAAAGCCGTATATATATATATATATATATATATATATATATATATATATATATGGCTACTGACATCATGTATGACCATGGGCGCCCGCACATTATAGCAAGAGGAGGCACTTGCTCCCCCTGGAAAATGAAATACCAATATTTCACAGTGAAATTTGAAAACCTTGCTAAAATATTAACCGTGACCATTGTGTTAAAATGTGTTTTGTCCCTCTTTGTCCCTCTGAAAACATTTATGTGGCATAACCGTGTGACCATTGTGTTTTGCCCCTCCAGGATAAATTTCTGTGGGCGCCCATGTGTATGACGTCATACAACTGTTCACTGCAGTTCAGGGGCTATATATTACGACGTCGCAAGAAACTGAATGTGATCCTGCAGCTGCATAGGCCCCCTATATATGACCGACATACTTGTAAACGATATTAATCGCTTTGAAGTTTATTAGCGTGTAATACTTGTTTCAGAGCTTCCTCACGACAGAACTTTCGCCTGACTTTCTTGTGGAATATCACAGACTGTACCGCGTTGGTTCTAATGGATACTTTATCATCCAAGAAATGGATCACAGTCCAAAGTCGTCGTCGTCGTCGTCGTCATCATCGACGTTCGCGCTTTGGATACTGATTTATGGAAAGGATTCGCTGGAATATCGGAAGCGTCGACGAGATATATGCCAGTGATACAGCACTCTGTCGCTAGGGGGAAGGTACAGCACGGTGCTTAGCCGCCCATCAACGCAACTGCAGGTCTCGAATTATTGATGCGAACAGACGTCAGCAATTCCAAACGATTGTGTAAACTGTCTGATGTCTGCTGCTGCTGATGATGATGATGCTGCTGCTGCTGCTGATGCTGGTCGCCGGCCACGAGAGTACACGATGTGCGTCTGGTCCGCAGCAAACACCAATCTGTCTTTCTGACCGTCAGAAAACGAGGTTTGCCAAGCGCCTCCGGTGCTGACTTTTAGCATTTTACATGTATATGAGAGCACAGATCCAACGCGATGGAAATTCTGAGTTTTTCGTTCATTCTTTCAGTTATAAGGTTCTCGTTGAATTGACAATTTTCCTCTGCAACAACACTCGACGACAGCAAGAATCAGTTTGAGTTTGAAATGCTAGTTAGGTTTTGCAACATGAGATGTCAAGTCTGTTATTCATGCTCGACTAGTATCTCGATATCTTGGATGAAAGACATATCTGCTGCGTGCAGAATCATATTTCCTTGTTGAAATTTATTGACACTCGAGTAATTTCCATTTAAGATATAGTATTGGGGCGCTTTCTCTAAAGTCTGTTAGAGTTTTACGGTACCTGATGAAATTGAAGCTGAGGATTTCAACTTTTAGAAGCGCGATAACGTGGAGTCGATCACAGTTACACGACGAAAGTTGGCAATTTTTCTCAGACAATATAAGAAGCAAATTGTCGTTGTCTAAACGGAGAGTGAGATCGTTGACGACGTGAAAATACAATAACGATCAATAACAATCGTTGTCAAGATGCCTGCTCGTAAGGGACTCCTGGCTCCACAGAACACGTTTCTCGACACTATAGCGACCAGATTTGACGGAACACGTAAGTTCAACGACCAAAATAAACTTAATTTTTCTGTCATAGGTCCATAATTTCACGAGATGCAGTATCTACTGGTAATCGATCATACAGCAACACATTGAATTTGTTAAAACTATTCTGTATGTCTTTAACTCACTGTTGACAACTAAGTCAGTGATAAGTGATGGGAAATATGTGTCGATTCACGCGTATCTTCGAAATCGTAATCAGACTTTTCTTTATAGACGCCATTTTGGCAGAGGAAAAGTGATGACTGCTTTTTCGTCTGATAAATTAGAATGAAGCCTTTTTAACTACTGCAAAGTCTCTGCTTCAGTGCTTCTTCGAAGAAATTGCGAATTGCGAGCCCCAAAAGGGTGTCACGTTATAGCCTAATCGCAAATGGTAATCATCGAATTAAGCTGTTTAAAGTTCACCGATCGAAAAATCCTGAGCAATTCAGATCGAAGTAAATATCGTTGATGGCGGATTCAATTATTCCGACCTTCGGTCAACAATATTATTACGAGTGGGAGGACCGCGATAGCGATGGCAAAATTTGCTCGTTTAATATTCTCACGTGCAGAAGAAAATAATGTTGGAATTATTTTTAATAAAGATCAACGTAGAGGTAAAAGCCCGCAAGAGAGTTGACGGATGAATAGCGCTTTCATGTTTTCATGGTTCGGCTGAAGGATAGCGATGGGCAGTGGCGGTTCCACCATTTTGATGTCTGGGGATGCATCCCCCACCGGAGTTTTTTTGCTTGTCAACATTTTTTTAAAGCTTTTTAAATTTTTTACATTCCGTGAACTTAATACAGCGGATGCGGATGACCTTTTTATGCTTGTCAACCTATTTTTGCGGTAAATATATAAAACAATTTACTGAAAAATACTGCGGATGACGTTTTTTGCTTGTCATCCTTTTCCGGCAAGGTTCTTTAACATTTAGTGGGCAAAACACTAAGAAGAATTACCTTTCTCTCTCATTTCTTTATTTAACTTTGCATCCCCCATCAACTTCCTATAAATTTTTCATCCCCCGCCGAGAATTCCTGGAACCGCCACTGGCGATCGGCAACCTTTCTCTGGCCATCTTTCCTTCCACAGATTATATGCATTCGATGCAATAATTAATGGGTGAGTCGATTGAGAAAACGCAATGGGTACAGATAACCAAAATGTCTCTGACGCACCGAGGTTTGAACCCTTGACCCTGGCAGCTCAGCACAACAACCAGACGCACCAGAAATCTAGTTTTTGGAGATTTCATCCAGAGATCATAGACATATAGAAAGCCTTGATGCTCAAGTTCAACTGCAACATCAAACAACTTTCCACCGATGATGATGACGACGACGATGTCTTTTGGGAATGGTCGCGAGCGACATGTTGCTTCAGCGCAATATCTCCTCCTGCTCCTCCTCCTCCTTCTCCTCGTTGCGCATAATTAGGTCAACTCAATCCTTTTTCACAGAGCGTGTTCTATTAAGCGAATGGAAAGCAATGCCAGTGTAATAACAGCTTCCGTCCGGAGTCGGGAGTACTCCGGACCCCGTCTTCATCCCCGTTCTTCATCGCTCTGTCCATCGGCGTATTTCCGCACTTGTAATTATTATTCATCGTGTGCATCGCGATTGGCTGCGTTTGATTCATGCATATTAATGATCATGCGTGCATCTCTGCGCAATCGGCGACTGTGTGCCCAATGATGACGCTCACGGCCCGTCTTCATGTTTATTCATGACGATGATGCGCGTAATTTGAATAAACAATCAAGCGCAAATAAGATACGAGAAAAGCAATTGAACGACGATCGTCTGAACTCTTCTGAATCTGGCAAATTGCAGTTGCGGACTGCACGGGGCCTGCAGGGCATTCATCCTATTACATTCTGCAGTCCTTCACGGCATTTGATGATAGTGGGTCAGCTTATCAATGACGTAGCCAAGAGGAGTTTGGGGGTTAAACCCCCGTTTGGCTGCCCAAAATTTTTTAATGAGTGTCTATGCATTTTTCATTTCGGGACTCGATTTCGGGGTTAAAACCCCATTGGCTACTTGGCTATAAAATGTAGCACTGTGTAAAAGGTGACGACCTTTTATTGCTTTTCAAGATTTTTGTTGGTGTCGGCAAAACCAAACCTGTTTAATCTAGATTCCTGACACTTTCGGTTAGGGAAACTAATGCGCGATTAAAGCTGGGGAGAAACTGTTGCGTTTTTTCAAAGCCGGGAGGAATTCTGCTCAGAGGCTTCTGTTAGTTGATGTGGCATATGTCTCAAAATTTCCTAGGGGAATGGATTTGAAATTTCCTACGTATGTTGAAAGCTGGCATGATTTCCTCCCGGAAACGGCTTAGATTAAACCCTGTCGGCACCTGGAGGAAAAAATAGAAAAAGACGAGATTACCTTTTATTGCTTGTCAAGATTTTTTTGAAGTTGGTGACGGTCAAAACCAAAAGCCAAACCTTCCCTTTCCGGAAATCCTGGCTACGCCATTGCAGTCTATAATCTTTGAACACTTTTGGTTAGTCTCAGGCCAAAATTAAGTAAACTTTAATGCGCGATTATTTTTCTGAATTTGAAGTTAAACCAACCAAGTTGCGTTTTTCAAGCTTGTGCCAATGTGTGCCCATCAGTCGTTGAATCTTCTCCTTCAGTTGTCGACTCTTCGTTGGCTTCATCTCGAGGGGCAAAATGCTAGGCATCCTGTCTCAGGCGCCTTCATTTCTGCTGTTTGATAGGCCCTATTCTCGAATGGATTAGTGACATCGGATTGACTCTACGTATGTTGATATTAGCTGCTAATGATTAGCATTTCCGTCCCGTGACTTTTGACTTACGATTCCACGACCGTCTACTGATGTCCATTGTCCAGAGGGCAGTAAGTTCGGACGTTGTTGAAGTTATTCCACTGATTTTGACCGATTTATTTATTAATTATTTGATCGATTGGTTGGTTATTTGCCTATTCGCGTGCCTATTGCTCTGAAATGGCAAAATGGTTAGTAATAGTGGACCTCTTTTAAATTTATGTTTTATAATTATAACAATAAAAAGACATCATTCCTTGGGGGAAAACACCGACTTTTACTCTAAAGTCTCCGGGCTTAGACCGAGGTGATTGCTCTCCTGCAATGACCGCAGCAAAGACGATGATCTATAAATGATGCTAAAACAGATAGGCTCTATGCTTTTTGAGATGTGTTTTGATAGCGATCGTTGCATCTCATTCGATTTCCACGAAAATCCATCGATCAAAGACAAGACACTAGACGACTATAATATGATATCTGTTATAGACGGCGTCTATGATGAGCGCAGATACTGATTAATTAAGCTTTTTTCGAAGAATAAACGCACTTTTCATGTGTTTTTCCGCTAAAACGTTATCTCGCGAGTCGTTGATAAAAATTTCAATTATGAGAAGTGTCGTTCTGAAGGATTAATGAACGATTGGGCGGAGGAAGGAAGGAATTAATCAAAACACACGAAGCAAACGTATCGTGTAAACATGCAATCGTTGCCAATCAAGTTACCAATCAAAAATTCAATCCGAAAACAGTCACAAAAACAAATCAAACTCCAGCGAATGAAAACGATGAATGTGCTGCCGACGATTTCCAATTTCTGGCGTTGTCTTCTGTGAAGAGTTCAGTATCCGAGCGAATTGGTAAATTCGTAAATGATATTCTCGGGAGTTCTTGCGGTGGGTGGGGGTGGGTTGGTGGGTTGAGTTCAACAGCTGCCGCCCATAAATAGTCGGGCGGAGTAAAGTACGCACTTAGACGCTGGGGTCAAGTAGGGCCAAGTCAGGGCTGCTTCCGGGAGTAGCAAGGAAGCTTGGCGCAATTGCTCTGTCCCGATAAGAACCGAACGATGGGAGGACACAACAGCAGCGAATGAAAGTGATTGGCAGGTGATAAGATTGCTCGTCTGATGTCTAGGTCGTCGTCTTCTGATTAGCAATTTTGCGCCAGTTCGCCGTCGGCTAAGACGTGACATGATGTCGTGCTGGAATGATACGCGATTTCATACGTTATGAACAATTCGCGATTTAATGCAAATTACTAGACTCTCTTCGAATATCGAGAGCATCAAAATCTCGCCATTTTATGCCGACAATATACGGCACAATGCCGTGGAATAATATGACACGGTGACGTTTTCAACGTGGGCGATTTTATTTCCAGTTTAGATTCCATCGAAGAAGCACTAAAAGGGCTGTAAAATATTGTCCTGAAAATTGAGATTCAGCGAATTTAGTGATCTCTTGAGTTTGGTTGCTGCTGCAGATATCACGACATGGCATGAGCCTCGATCATATACCCTAACCATACACACTCAAGGCTCACTCGGTCTAAAGCACGATGGAATGACGCGCGTTGATTTCCTTCTAGATTGACATGCATCCACACTTAACGACGACATTTTTCCTGATCACCAGAACTCTATTCTGCTTGACCAGAAAGGTCAAGTCAAGTTAATACGTCATCGTCGCTTGGTTGGTGACGGTTGGCTGCACGAATGGAGGTCGACGACCTCCAGTGTACTCTATCTTGGGCGGATGCTCATAGTAGACGCGATAGATCGGTCGTCCCCATGGTGATATTGTCTAACCAGCGTATTCTTGGCCAGAAAGGTAGCCCTGCCAACTTTTCCAAATTGGACTATGCCACCCCCGCATTCGTTCACAGAGAAAGCGGAGAGGATACACACATTTGAGTGGTTGCAGGGATATTTTTACACTCCCCCACCCAACACTCCCAAACACACCCCAATTTGAAGTCGACACCCCCAAATTTGGTAATGTGACAATGGTATGCATACAAAATGCATACTAATTAGCTCCGGACATCCCCCAAATTGAGGTCGACACCCCCCCCCCAAATTCACAATCCTAGAAATATCCCTGAGTGGTTGTCAGTGTGTAGGGATAGAAAAGCTTTCTGCTCATCGATGTCTAGGTGCCAACTCACAGGAATCCAATGAGACAAAGAAGTGGAAAAATATCCAAAAGGACAAACATCAAGGGGACCATAGACATTTCTCCCGCAATGGACGGCGACGTTCCCACCTTTTGAAATGTCGCGCACGGAGAGCGTCCTCTTCGCCCATCCATCCATCCAAAGTCAACGACTATTCACCACTGTATGTGGAGTGAATTTTTGCATAGGCCTAGGTTCTGCAGATTAATTGCGTGCGAACGAGTTTAGACAAATTATTTTGGGATGCCAGAATTATAGCATGCATAAATGGGGTCAATGCAGTCGTTAGGTAGTAAAGCGGCGCGGTGGAGTAATTGTAATTGTAAGTTTCTTGACATGCAATCGGATGATTGAGGGCATGGATGAAAAAAACGTTTTTTAATGTTTTTTCTTCTTAAAAACATGTTTTAAAATGTTTTTATAGTTCCTTATGTTTTTATCTTATTTCCTGCAAATCAATTTATATCAATTTCCTAGTCCTGAGCATCCTCAAATTTTTAAATTTTTTTATCAATACATTCTGAGAGAATTCGGGCTCATCTTCTTGGTGATGCTGCAGAACTAGCGTAGTAAGGCATCACATATTCAAGTCAGTCAATATTATTTCATATGTCAAATGCGACGCGTGGATGGATGGTAAATAAAGGACTGAAAACGAGACCAATGTTTTTTAATGTTTTATAAAATTTTCTTTAAAATATGTTTTTTATTTTAATATTTATGTTTTACATCTATGATTGAGGGTTCGAATCTGACACTATAGTCATAACGATCGTGGACAAATCGTTCACCCCGGGTGACTAAAAGCCAATTGGACCAGTCTTAGGGTCCCGAACTCATCACAATTAGGCTGACTGTAGTGTTACTAAACTGCATAATACGTATCCGTTTGCCGACTTGATTTATTATTACCAAGGACACGAGATTTAGCACGCCTTTTCCACAGACTAAATCATATGCCACGTTGCATCAGAATGATCGGAAGTAGGTGACGATTTTCATGCTATTCGGTGCACTCTCCTTTCGTTTTCCTTCGAATTTCAATCGGCCAAAGATATAATCGTCTTTGTCTTCGCAACGTGCAGCATCTAAGAAAGCGATTACAACGACAGTGAAAGATGCGTTTTTGACGAGACACATTTGCTGGTTGAAGTCTAAACCAATTTCGCGGAGATAAAAACATAATGAAGCCTGGTAACGAACGACCACTTGATATGCGGCGCCAAGACTCGACCATCTATGATCTGTGTACCAGTGACCTCTTAGAAAGGAAGCAGATGAATAATATAGATTTAATCTTCAATAAATCAATCAATTAATAAGTTTCTATGGCGCCACTAGCATAATGCGTAGGACATCAACAGAAGGCTCGCCAAATCCAGTCCGAAATAGATCCAGGTCAAACCGGTAAGGTCGATCAGATCGGCGGGGTAGCAATTTAAGGGGGATAGGCCAGACATGGACATGGGTCAATTTTTAAAACTCAACCCAGCCCATCACTATTCAACCCCAATCCAACCCACGAAAACAACTGGGTTACTTGAACCCAGCCCAACCCAACCCAACCCATACATAATAATTTCTTAAACAGTAACTGGTAGTCAGCAGTTAGTGAAGAAATTAAGCAGTAAATCCGTAGGCCTAAGTAAAATTTTAAGACAACGAATAATCACGAAAAGACGGAAACGGTTGAAACCACAGAATTTGTTGAAACAATTGAATAGCGTTGAATATTATAGCGCAACTCTGACGACCATTAAATGAAAAAAAGATAAAATTGTCCATTACATCATCACTGAAGAAAACTTGACTCTTTTTTACCCAAATAACCCAACCATCCAAAAATGAAAATTTCTGACCCAACCCAACCCATGGGTGGGTCTAACCAATGTTCATGTCTGGGATAGTCTTAAGGTAAGACTTAAAAGACGTCAAAGTGTTGGCGAGGCTTCAGATATTAATTAGTTAGCGATCTCTCAAAAGACGAACGAAGAAGACCCAGGAATTAGAGAAAGAGAAGACGAACAGGTGTTATCGAAGGCCGAGGATGATAACGAGAGTCGAGATGGACCAAAGCAGTCGTATCTTTTCACGCGAGGATGAAAACAAGACCGTTGGATGGATGGATCGATGAAAGCGAATCTAATAAATCGACTGCATGAATTATTCAAACCGGTCAGCTGAGACTCTGATGAAGACTCTCACACATCGCGTTGTTACACTAGAATCTCATTAGGACGCCGCCGGTTATAGCCATTATGGCGACAATCCGCTTATGATGACACTTCGCGGTGACGGTTCAGATTTTTCGATTATAAATTTGAAGAGTACGAGTGTATTTTGAAGAGGCGTGGCTTCTGATATGACAACGTTTTTTAAAATAGCTCCAATGCATGCAGGTAAAGCAACGAGAAACCAGATTATTTTGAGAAGCATAGATCTCTAGATCTCTGCACTCACTGTCACTGTAAGACATTAAAATTCCGATCCACGAGCCAAAAGCTGCGCCACATCGGTTATAAATATCTTTCCAAGGCTTGCATCTCCGCAATAAATTCTGTCTGACTGTTCGGCTAAATTCATTTCTGACATAATACAGATATTTCTCTGGATCGATGCACTCCCGTCGATGTGGCCGGAGATTTTGCTGATTTCTAAACAGAAGAAAATGAAGAAAATATACGATTAAGATGCAATGAAGAACGAGTTTTACGAGCGTGGATCGCATGTCTTCGCCTAACTTCCGGTTAAAAGCCTTTTTGAACGATAATTCCAAGGTCATTACGAGGTCATTCCAACGACGTATCATATACTGGACGCATAATTGATTCATTCCAGGTTGTATTGACTCAGCCCAAAGAAAAGACTGAGAAATGAAACGAGAATTGCTTGAAACAAGGACAATTGAGCACCGGGATACTTTCAGTTGAGTTCAGACTAGTATCGAAAAATCAGTTCTCCAAGTGAAACTGATTTTACGCTAAGAGTCGACAAGCAATCGAGGCAAAGTGAGTTTTTAGATGACAAGGGCAGACTCGATGTAATGCTACATTACATGTCAGATTCCTATTTGAATGGCGTCGTCTTTTTAATGTGTATCCAGAACGGATCAAAATGATCGGAAATGTCGGACTAACGTTGAATATGAACAAAAATGAGTTCGAAAATATCTTGAGCAAACACATCGGCATCAACAAGATAAAAATCAGTGAAAACAACAGAGACTCACAAATAAGAAAACATCTCCAGTAGTTCTTCGCCCTGACCCGTCTTTACAGAGCAGTTGTTAGTAATTGTGCTTGTGCTTTTCAGATTTATCGCCACTACTACTACTACTACTACTACTACTACTACTACTACTACTACTACTACTACTACTACTACTACTACTACTACTACTACTACTGCTGTCTACTACCACCACCACTACCACTACTACCACTACTACCACTACCCACCACTGCACTCTACTACTACTGCCAGTCTGCTCTACTACTACTACTACTACTACTACTACTACTACTACTACTACTACTACTACTACTACTACTACTACTACTACTACTACTACTACTACTACTACTACTAATAATAATAATAATAATAATAATAATAATAATAATTGGATTTTAAATAGCTTTGCCAGATTTTTCTTTTATTTTAAACCACGGTCATTCGTACAGTCGTCTATTTCAGCTTCTGCTTGTTGAGTCTGCTACAACTGTTTTCGTTAAGTCAACAAAATGCAAACAGAATTCGCAGCATACAATGCCAAACAGCACACATGTTAGATTTCAGTTCTTCATAGTTTTGTACTAGAATCAGTGAATCACTATGTATTATTCAAAATGACAGAGCCTATCTATAATAAGTGCCTAACTTAATTAGAGTGAGCACACGTAAAAGTGAGCACACAAGAGAGAGTGAGCGACAGAGAGAGTAAAGCTGTGAAGGCAGAGTCACCAGGGTAAGCCTTGGTCGACTACTAAGTAGAAAAAGCACTTCTTGTACAGGGAAGAGCTGCTTCATTGCGAAAGCAGGTTCCCAAGGGACAGGGTTGTGCCCCATCCAGTGGCGGAAGATGGGAGTGGGGGGGTGCCGGGACCAGGCTGCACCGGGTGACACGTTATAGTGGGTGACACAGGCAAACAAGGATGACTTTTTTGCTTGTCACGGTATTTGAGAAGGAAAAATAAGTCTAAATGGGTGACATCACGATTTTACCCAAGAGATTTAATTACAACGCCTATTTTTATTTAAACTGGCCCCATCTATGGAACAGGCGGAAGATAATTATTGTGGGTTACGTGCTGGAGCGATTCAATTTGACGGAGCTTGATAAATCAGAAGTTGCCCCGTTATAACCTATGACTAGTTTTGGCTTTTTCGGATTCACAGGCAGTAATGCCAGGGGTCCGGAGTGGGGAAGCCACTTTAAAATCATGCTAAGGTAGAGGAAACTATTACAATAGTCAAGATGTGACGAAATAAAAATGTATAATAAATGTATAATAGTCTGTGCTACTTCTGTGGTTAGAGAGTCTATTATTGGACGTAGTTGGCGTAGTTGGTAGAAGCTTGTTGAGACTCGAGACTGCTTTGCTGATGTGGTCGGTCATAATAAGACTGTCGTTAAAAATTTCTCCAAGATCCCTGACAGTCTTTGAGCTTCTGATGTTGGCTCGACGAAGGTTGAGAGTAATATTTTCGAAATCAGCTTTCGCTAGTTGTCGACTCGACTATACCCTAATATTATAAATTCTGTCTTTGAGGCATTTAGTTTAAGTTTATTCAGCTTGAGCCAGTTCTCGATATCGGCGATACAGTTTTCTAGTGCTGGAATGAAGACGCTCTTTAGATTAGCCGGAGTGAAACTGCTGTATAATTGCATGTCGTCTGCATATAGGTGGAAAAGGACGTGGTGACGACTAATGATCTCTTTGATTTTACTGATGAATAAGATGAACAGCATCGGTCCTAGTATGGAGCCCTGTGGAATTCCACAGGTGACTGGCCTTGGACTGGAGAGCTTCCTTCGAAAGCGGACTTGCATCGTCCGATCTGTCAGATATGATTTAATCCAGTCTATGGCAGCTCCTTTGATCCCGAACGATTGTTCTAGCCTCTTGAGGAGTAGGTCATATTCGACGCAATCAAATGCAGCTGTTAAATCGAGGATGACTAGTGCAGTTACTTGCCCTTTGTCGGCTGCTTCGAATATATCTGATAGAATGCTAAGAAGAGCAGTTTCCGTGGAATGATGAGATCTATATAAGCGGATTGCTCTGAGGGTAAGAGATTATTTTCGAGGAGATGGGCTTTGAGTTGTCTTGATATGATCCGTTCGATTGTCTTCGATAGGAAGGAGAGGTTGGATATACTGTAGGTCGATAGTGTGATAGAATATTTGCATCAGTGTTCCCCTTTTTAAGTTTCGGTGACATAATCGAACTCTTTAGTGCTTGGGGTACAACCGCCTTGGTTATTGATGCATTGATGATTGTCGTATTAGGATCCAGAAAGATTTCAATTCCCTCTTTGATGATGATGATGATGATGATGACGATGATGATGATTTTTTGGACATTGGCTGCTATTAAACTTTAACAAATTCAACCGTTCTTGAAGATATGAAATGTTCCTGGTTTCTAAGTTTTTTTGTTTCGTCAAATAATACAGTTTTACAGTCGAAATAACTTTATCGAGATTATCGTGAATTGTTTTTGCTCTACGCATTACTTCGTAGAAATTGAATTCGACAATTGTGGCTGTGTTATGTTGAGTTTCGTAGAAAATGCCCCCAGTGGGCGTCGTAGGTGATTATTTATAAGCTATTATCAAATGCTAAGGTTTTTTGATCGGCAATTTCGTTGATTTTCCTCGGCTGATACTCAGTTAAGGAATTTGCATAATATCAGATGAGAAAATGGAATGCGATTCCAAGTGTAAATAGTGGGCGATAGTACAGGGTGGCGCGATAAACCGGACTACATTAAATGCAAACCTAAATGTGACTAGTCCGGTTTTTTGCGCCACCCTGCAATAACAAGTATGTAACATGCGCCGTAGTATCTGTCGCTTTTAGAGGCGCCATTATCTAGCACTATTGTAGCGTTCTGCTTTCAGTTCGTTGTTGAGTCTGAGAGTGTTTGAAACGGGTCATGCATGGCGCATGATAAGTTCGTGGAAATGCGAGCAGTGGTACATTTCCGTTTACTCAGCTATAGGTAAGACAAGGTGTGCTTGATGGAATGCTGCATGTATAATCAACTTTAAGACGTCGAGCCCTCTATTTCAAAATGAAATTTTTGTTTGGTGAAGACAACGCGGCGCTTCTCGCAGTTCAAAGCATTCTTCGCTCGTAGACGTAACGCTTTTCCCTCGAGAGATGTTGAAAATTCGAGATTTTTTCTCGACTTTGGACTGTGTATCAAATTTACTTAATGACTTGCCTCTTGCTAGATGCAAGTTACTCCATTTCAAGGGAATCTACTCCTTTCTTTCGAAGCTCAGTGGCATTTTTGGGAAAGTTATTTTTCCTGAATGCTTGATGGATGATCGAGTCTGTTGACTCACTTGGAACACATTTAGTGTAGGCCGAGGTCGCGAACTTCACGTTTCGTCATTACAGTTATCACTTAGAACAGATGTTTAAGTGTTCGAGTGTAGCGATTGTCTTGCATATAGAGCATTTGTTTGCCTCTAATTGCTTAATTAAAGACTTCAATTATTACCCACAATATATAGAGAAACCCGATTTAAATGGCATTGCCATGACTTGACTGTACGGCTAAGTGAATGGCAGTGATGGGCAACTAGTTAACTAATTAGTTACTAACTAAAAGTTTAACTAAATGTTTTAGTTATCTTCATAGTTTAATTAAATATAAATATAAATAGTTTAGTTAAAATGCTAGTTTAGCTGAAAAAAGTTAGTTAGTAACTAAATAGTTTAACTAAAACTTTTTAGTTGGTGTCCCGAATTCTCAATAACAGTCCCTTTTCAATCTATTCTTTTCTCAGTCATTTCTCCAAACAAACTTGACAAACTTGTGTTCCTGCAGTCTAGACTAGGACTTAAATATTAAATAGACAATAATTAATGATTTTAATGGTTCATTGACTGATATGTTCATGTTGCGAGCATCGTCTGTGTTTTCATGAACACATACCTGATACCTGAAAAATAGTTGTCAAATTAGTTGCAAAAAGTTTAACTATATTTTTTAGTTTAGTTAACTATTTTAGAAAGTTAGTTTGCAACTAAAAGTTTAACTACTACTTATTTCTAGTTTAAATTTAGTTATAGTTTAACTAATGTTTTTAGTTAGCTACCCATCACTGGTGAATGGTTCTGTAAATGCTGCTTTGTATTTTGAAAGAGAGTTTTAAAACCAATGCAAAGGCCCTAAGTGATGGGATTGAGGAAAATGAAGGATTTAATGTCGATTGCACAAATACAACATCGATTACTTGATTCAGATAAATGGCAAATCAAACGGCGGAACAAAATGAGTGGTGACGAAACTGATCAATTTTAACTGTTTAAAGCACTCTCTGTGCTCATTACCAGCTACGGATAAAGCGATAATAATAATAATAATAATAATAATAATAATAATAATAATAATAATAATAATGTAGCGAATTTAGATAATAGAGTAGAACCCTTAGTAGCAATAGACGCAAGTGAGCCATTAATAATTCATGAGCTTAATCTTGACAGGTAGCCGCCCGCATAGGTAGATAGGCCCAATATAATAATGATAGATTTAGAGCAGTAAGGCTAAGAGATAGGCGATTAATAAAAGCGCGCAGCAATTAAAGGGCAGCGATGAGTGCGAGCTAGTTAGATGAGTGCAAGCGTTAGTGGCCGGCAGAAATCGTATAAATAGCCGGTTCTGCCACAGATCAGGACCGATTGCCGAGGCGGCGTGTGGAAGAAAGGAAGGTGCGTATGTATCTAAATTGAAAGTCGAGCACCTTTAGTAGAGCACCTTTAAGAGGGCACCCAGTCAAGGAGCAAATTTTTGAGGTCGGAACACCCTTGAGATTGGAGCACCCTGAGGCTAAACTTTGAGGTTGGAGCACCCTGAGTGGAGACAAGGTGCGGTTTGAGCGTAGGGCGGTGCGTAGGTGCGGTAGAAGCACTGAGCGTAGGGCGGTGCGGCAGCTGAGGTGCGGAGGCACTGAGCTATAGGGCGGTGCGATAGGTGTGGTGCGAGAGGCACTGAGATATAGGTGCGGTGCGTAGGTACGGTGCGAGGCACTGAGCGTAGGGCGGTGCGTAGGTGCGGTGCGAGGCACTGAGCCATAGGGCGGTGCGATCGGTGCGTGCGAGGCACTGAGCGTAGGGCGGTGCGTTGGTGCGGTAGAGGCACTGAGTGAAGGGCAGCGCGATAGGTGTGGAGAGAAGTAAAGTGCACGGAGAGAGGTAAGGTGCACGGTGAGAGGCAAAGTGCACGGAGTGAGGTAAGGTGCGCAGGTAGAGAACGAGCCAGATAGATAGAGGTGAAAGGACACTTTGAGGAAGGGATTAAGCGTGGAACGACGGAAGAAAGTACAGAGTAGTGCGCATAGTGACAGGTGATAGTAGTAGAGCCTGAGATCTTAGCCAAAAAGCTAAGACGAACGACCACGTGCCTTTAGTTGAGTCAAACCCCGTGTGCGTCGAACCGGGCGGAGCCATCTTGAGTTTAGGAGGCGTAGGAACCTCGATAGGCCCGGTTCGCCACAATAATAATAATAATAATAGCAACAACTGAACTTAATCTTAAGTGGCTTAGTAGGATTTCTCATGTGTTGAAAACCACTGTCGCGCATACATACTTCTATTCCAACTTCTGTTTGTCTTCAGTTGTATTCTTTGTGGGTCGACTGAGAATGCAGGACCGAAAAATGCCGGACTGGAAAATGACGGACGAAATTTCTGGGGTGGAAAATGCAGGACTGGAAAATGGCGGACCAAATTTCAGGGGTGGAAAATGCAGGACTCGAAATGGCGGACCAAATTTCAGGGGTGGAAAATGCAGGACTGGAAAATGGCGGACCTGTTATGGTGTGCCCGTGTTATTTTATACGTTTTGTCTCATGTGTCTTGATATTATGCCAATGAATGGAAATGTTACTGAATGTTAAGGCTCTGCCTACTTTATAGTATGTTGCTACTTGCTAACGAAAAACATACGCATACAAACACAAATGCCGGACTGGACAATGAAGGACATTATCTCAGGGGTGGAAAATGTAGCACTTGTATTCTAGTAAAGGTTGATAGTAATAGTAGTAGTAGTAGTAGTAGTAGTATTTTTAATTTTCCAGTCCTGCATTTTCCACCGTTTGGTCCGCCATTTTCCAGTCCTGCATTTTCCACCCCAGAAATTTCGTCCGTCATTTTCTTGTCCTGCATTTTCAGCGCTCCCTTCTTTGATTCTACAGAAACAAAATGTGCAGTAGGTCTATGACTCTATATAATACCAAACAGCACACATCAGATTTCAGTTCCCCATAATTTGTTGTTGTTGTTGTTGCTGCTGCTGCTGATGATGATGATGATGATGACAGTAATAATAAAGCGAGACTAGTTGTGGTAAATCAGGCTTTAGCAGAGTCAAGTGCATAAGGAGTGGACGATTCGTTCTGACCATTCGTCTAAATGTGACTATTGAAAGGTTGTTAACCTTTGGCACAACCCACGACCGTAGGCCCTAACAGAGGACATCCTGAAACGTCAACGTCACCAATATGTTTTTGCCGAAGAGTGCTAAGAATTTCTCAAACAGAGAATATAGCCTATACATTAAACAGTGGAGCGAGAGCGAAGAATAAAGGCGGCGCAGATAGAGAGGTCTCCGCTCATAATAACATTGGAACAAGAAGGCAGCCGCCGTTCTTCCAGCGGATGTGCAAAAGAGTCAGACACAGACCGCCATGACAATAGCCAAACTATCAGGAAAACACGAAGGGAAGGAAGTTCTAAGAAAATCAAAGCTCTTTCCTCAACATATGTCACGCATAAACGAACGATGCATACGTGCATGATCAAAAGAACGCAACACGAATGCACGAACTTTAGCGAAAGGATACATGCATTAAGATGTCTCTCATATTCGAGATATCCTTGATCCGTCTTAGCCGCTAGATGTTGCCTCCAATATCAGATAGTCATTCTGCGCGATTTCGCACAGGTCTGGAATTAACCGTATGTACACCTGTCGGAAGACAAACCCTGTCATCAGACTCGTCGGGAGAAAAAAAACAGTAACGGGAAGCGTCTGCGACTGTATAGCAGTTTCTGTAAAGGTTAGATAGACGAACACGCAAATGAAAAATAAAGCCGAAAACGAAGAAGACGACTATAAAAAGGAATGGAGAGGAGGAAAACGAAAGAATTAAGGAACAAGCACGGAGATTCGCTGGAACCGGAAGAGCATCTACTAGGAGGACTAATGATGCCACAAAGACGCATCTTCGTCGTCTTCTTGTAGTTCTCTGTCATATCATCACGAATCGATTTTCGGTGAACCAGAAGAGCAAGCGTTCGGACATCACATCCCGGGCACGAGGCCTGCAAGCCACCGCCGATGCCAACGGCCACCGCTATATTGGCGCGTTTGCCGGAAGCAACGTGATCTAATAAGGACTCTTATAATACTAGGTGTTTACCCGTCAAAAATGACGGGAGAGATTGGCTGTTTTACCACCCAATTTTGTGCAAATGCAATCAGGGGCGGCGCTGGGTTTTGTAATTTGTTGACTGGGTGGGTCTAATGCAATCTACAGAGCCAGGACCCGCCGGCTCAGACTACCCCTCACCCCCCAATCAACATTTTTCTGCGTATTTGAACGATTTGCTTGGGTGCCCCTGCCCGAGGCTGGGTGGGTCCGGACCCGCGGACACCCCCCCCCCTAGCGCCGACCCTGAATGCAATAGGATTTTGCGCAATTAATTTCCTTAAATCGCCGCCTTTTCCTTCAACCGAGTTAACGCCCATTCGCAGGAATTTGCTGAAACTTGATAGTCAAGGTAAGTGTACTGATTTGGTAGTGTCGAACGACATGCAGTGCTTGATTCTCTTGTTTGCTGTGCTGCTTTTCACGCCGAGCAACAGCCTGCTCCTCATTCTCACTTGATTGTCGAAAAGCTCGTGAACGCTGGACTTTTTTTGTTTTGCACGGACGGTTAGAAAGAGGAATAAAAAAGCTAAACAGTGGTGCAAATCTCATCTTTTTAGCTCTTATATAGCCTGAGATATAGCAAATTCCAAAAAAAAATGGAAACTTTCTCAGAATTCAAAACTTTCACGAAATTCACCGATAATACTTATGTTCAAACATCGGGGTCATCGGGTTAGAACGGATAGATCTTTGCCAAATGTCAACCGATTTTCAAAATGTTTGGTTTATTTTGTTCCTCTGACATCCCTTTACAATTTTGCCGCTGACCAAAGTGGGGTTACCGCTGAAAATATTTTGCTAGCGGGCTTTAAAAAATTTTTCGGGGGAGAGGGTGATATTTTAGGCCGTAAAGTGGACTCTACCCCATATTTTTTGTTTTGCACGGACGGTTAGAAAGAGAAATAAACAATCTAAACAATGGTGCAAACCTCATCTTTTTAGCTCCTATATAGCCTGAGATATAGCAAATTTAAAACGTTACAGCAATCATTTCTGAAGAACGCTTTTCCAAAAATTAAATCCCCAGTACGGTGTGACAGCGTCTGAAAATTTAATCCACACTTGGGGTAAAATTTAAAAAAATAGGGTTTGAGGTTAGGAAAGAGTAAATATATATAATAACGGGGGTAGGGCATTGGGAGAGGGAAGGGAGATTTGGGAGGAGGAAAGTGGGTTGTACGGGTTTTCGGAGCAGCGTTGTGTAGGTTTGGAAACGGGGTTTGGGGCCGGTGGGGTAGGGCGGAGCGCTGATGGGTTGGGGCCTGGGCGATTGGGAGAAGGATGGGTAGTTGGAAGGGGAAGGAGAGGGAAGGGGAACGGGGGTTTAGGGCCGGGGCGGGAATGGGTTGGGGCTGGAATGGGCTGGGCCTGAGGCGATTGGAAGAGGGATGGGGGAGGGAAAAGGGATGGGGAGGGGAGGGGAAACGGAGGTTTGGGGCCGGGGCCGGAATGTGTTGGGGCTGGGGTGATTGGGAGAGGGATGAGGAGAGGGAAAAGGGATGGGGAGAGGGAAGGGAAACGGGGTTTGGGGGCGGGGGCCGGAATGTGTTGGGGCCGGGGTGATTGGGAGAGGGATGAGGAGAGGGAAAAGAGATGGGGAGAGGAAAGGGGAACGGGGGTTTGGGGCCTGGGCCCTGAATGGGTTGGGGCCAGGGCGATTGGGAGAGGGATGGGGGAGAGGAAAAGGGTTGGGGAGACGGAAGGAGAACGGGGGTTTTGGGGCGATTGGGAGAGGGATGGGGAGAGGGAAAAGGGTTGGGGAGACGGAAGGGAACGGGGTTTGGGCGGGGGGAGGGATTGGGAGGGGATGAGGAGAGGGAAGGAGATGGGATAGGGAAGGGAAAAGGGGTTTGGGGCGGGGGGAAATGGGTTGGGCCTGGGCGATTAGGAGAGGGATGGGGTGAGGGAAGGGGGGACGGGGGTTTAAGCTGCAATTAAGACGCTTCGTTAAACGCTCCGTTTTGATTAAACAATATTTGGTTGTCAATGACAACAGCGTCTTGCAATACCCGCCGTGTTGCCGTCGGACAGACAGACATCGAGAATTATATATATAGATTACAGACCTGTTTGCAATATTAGGCTTCATGCTTTGAAGCGTTCATCTCTCGGTCTACCACACGCAGAGTACCGTAAATCGCTAAAGCTCTGACGCAACGCAAAAGAAAACTAATGGAAACTGGAATTAAGAGGAGATACTCAAGAAAAGAGCAAAGCGTAAATGTCCAGAACGGTGTCTCACTATTTTCCTGTTGCTTTTCTTGTAACCAAATGTTATATTTCAAGCTCTACTTCAAAATACGAAAAGTATCTTTCTAATAATTTTCTGCTGACGGCAATGACTCATTTTCCTTAAAATCAAGGAAATCTCATTACGTTTTAATTATTTACAAATTCAATAACCATTTGCTCCTGCCCTGATAAATATATCTTCTTTTCTCTTTTTCTTGTCTTGTATTCAACAGGATGCTGAGAAATAAACTTATTTGATTGAAAATCTCTCTCTCTCTCTCTCTCTCTCTCTCTCTCTAATTGCATTATCTATTCTGGCTAAATGCAGAAATATGACGTCCTCTGTAATCTGACTCTGTACTGAAATAGCCAACATAGCTGTTTTGCATTGACGCGAGTTGGTTGCATTGACAGTGAGATTGTCCACGGCTCTTAACGGATTTCTGCTCGATTTGATTCGATTAGTTGCGAATTAATTCGATAAGATTTGTAAGTGACGGCGACATGGGTGGCGAAGGTGTTGGCGGTGGCGGTGGTGGTGGTGATGGTGGTGGCGGCGACTGCATCGCGGTGGTAAAAGCGACGATGGTGGTGATTGAGAAGCAGAAGATGTGGAAGAGAAAGAGACGGGAGGGAACAGAACAGAAGATTTAGGAAATATAAACAATAAATACAGATAGAAGAACGCAGAGCTCAAGACAGACAGACTAAAGCAAATATAAAGAGAGAGAGAGAGAGAGAGAGAGAGAGAGCATGATGAAATTCTGTCACTTGTTCAGAGTGTAATTAATCTCAAATGACTTGAACGACGGTGGTCTCTGCGTTGAA
The DNA here is from genome assembly GCA_018105865.1 of Metaphire vulgaris. Classification (NCBI taxonomy): domain Eukaryota; kingdom Metazoa; phylum Annelida; class Clitellata; order Crassiclitellata; family Megascolecidae; genus Metaphire; species Metaphire vulgaris. The sequence continues at coordinate 11,107,918 of CM030833.1, read as the reverse complement.
ACCTTTCAGCCAAATGGCTGCGTCTGCGTCTGATGCTCATTTGGATAGGATGTCAACCTGACTTCAACCTGACTCTCAGCCAAATCTTGAAAATGAGATGTGGTATTCACAGGATACTATAGGAGGTGCAGGTACAAGCACATCACTTCAGCCTGAATGTCTTGATGTTGGATTATTGTTGTCTTATATATTATATATCTTATATATATTCTTGTCTTGGATTATATGTTGTCTTATTCTGAGCAAGAGACGAGTTCTCTCGAGGCCTTTTGCAAGACTTCTTCTTTGACCAATCAGCAGCGGCGCATTTGTGCTAAAGTGCGCCTATTAATGAACTATCTAATCTAATCTAATCTAATCCCTGATGACGCTCTGACGCTCACATGTCCACCCGCGTCGTCATGATGACTTCAACATCACCGATGACGCTCACATGTCCACCGGTGTCATGTTGACTTCGGCTTGGTCTGCAAAGCGCTTTATGCTCTGATTATAACCTAGGCCTTATCAAAGCGCTGTAAATTTAAGATTTTTGAGAAAAGAATTAATTTCAGCTCAGCCGTAAGTTTTGGTGCCAGGAGAGGCTTGAGTTTTAAAAGGACAGCGACATTTCTTGGTAATTTGAAGTTTCTCGATGGTCTAACGAAAGATAACCTGCACTGCGCATGGCAAGAAGACAGCGAGGATCATTCATTATTCAGTTGTTTCCATCCTTGACCCCAGTGCAATAGGCCTACACACACACACACACACACACACACACACGCGCACGCACACACACACACACACACACACACACACACTCACACACACAAATACAGAGTTAATCTGGTGACCAGCTTTATCAGACTTACTTTTGCACGGCGTTCGTTTTCGCCGATTAAGTGATTAGCTGTCACGTGAACAGCGCGCAGCTGCATCCAATAGCACTGCTGCAACCTTTGCCCTTTCCCCCTTCGGCTCGATCAGTCTGTCTCTGTCAACCAGCGATTATGCTGCGCCACAATTGATGATGGATTCTGTTTTTGGTCTTCTGTATTTAGTGTGCTTTAGCTTTTTTAGTTTTCGTTCAGAAAGTAAAGCCTTAAGTAAGTGAGTAAGTAAAATCTCGTGAATTCCTATAGCGCTTTCGAAAGCAGGTGCCGTAGAGGCTGCTTATTCCAAGGCGCTTAATCTATCGTTGAAATAGTGATAGCCCAAGTTTCGTGGTCAGTCGGGCAAGGTCACTTCCAGAGAATGCGTCAAACGAAAAAATATTTCGATCTTTAAATCTTCATTTTCAGCTTAATTCTTGCGGCTGGAAGCGCTCCTTTTTGCATCACGCGCTGCTGTAGATTTACAGTGAGCTTATATTGTGCCGTCTGCCTATGATATCTGTGAAATTTGCTTGTATTTTCTATTGCAGATATTTGTTGAAATATTACTGAAATTCTCTTATTGCTGAAATTTGGATCGCGTTAATTTTCGAGAAAAACAGATGCTGCTCGTTTCGATCTTTCTATTCTTCTTTCCTCATTTATTCCTTCTCTTTTTCAGCATATTAAAATTTTTATCGATAGAAATTTTAATTTTCTCACTATTTATCACTACCGCTGCCAGTCAAAAATGCCCGCCTCTAAATGTTGGGAGAGGTTGAGCAGAGAGTGGGGGGAAGGGGGACAAGCAATACCTGGTGGTAGTTGGCTATGATTCTCGTCGACACTGAAAGACGTCACAGGGCATGTCGATGAAATCTACGAATGAAGATTCGTAGTTCAACTCAACTTCGTTGAGTTGAACTGACGTGTCCCTTAGTTCCACTGATTTTTTTGTACTGTGACTATAGGAGCCATCACCGATTGATTGGCTGGTGGTGGCAACCATAGAGACAATTTTCGACAACAAAAATGTCTCAACGGTTTGCAATGTTAAATGCTGATAGCACGCACAACATCGATGCATATTGGCAGATTGCACGTTACCCTGCTGGTTCCAGGAAGAAGTGTAGGTTTTACTCAAGATATTCTGTAGTTTAAGGATAGTTCGTGTAAGTACGTAAGTAAAATCTTGTAAATTTATAGAGCGCTTTTGAATGTAGTATACAGCAGTAGCGGCTTATTCTTATGCCCATAGTCCTTCTTGAAATAGCCATAGGCAAGGTGGATTGTCGGTCGGGCAAAGGTCAGTCTATCCACGTGTCACTGATATACAAAAAGCGAAGATGTATCGGTCTTAAACGTTTGCTTGCCAGGAACGAAAATAGATTTTTTCCTGCGTGCCATCATTTATGTCGCTTCAGCAAAGTTAGTGTCAACGCATTTAATGCTTTTATCATTAGATTTCAGATTGTATCTAACTTTGGGCATCTGAAAAAGTAGTTCTGACCACTGACTCATGGACATTTTAAAATCAGTAAAACCCTTGGCTTTGAAATTGAATCTATACTGAGGCCTCAGTCACAGCATCACTGATTGAATTTGTCTGAGGTCTGGACAACCATGCATGTTCTTTCCTGACCTATTTCTTCCCATCAGATTTCATTCCTAAGATGACATGCGCCTATGGCTGCAGTGAGAGGAAGAAGACCCTGGATGAAATAGCATAAAAATGGCCAGGATGGGTATTTCTTATTTTTTAATATTGAAAACACAAAATGGTTTGAAGATCAGCCGAATTGTTTTAGCCAAATAAAGGTCACCAAAATTTATCTGATAGATTTGACAAGTTCAGCGATAAAATGTGATTGTTTAGGGGCACAGAGCTCCAACCAGTTTATCCTGTGTGACTATCTCTCGACATTAAATAGTTGCTTGAAATTTTGATCGATCTTCCGAGGCAAATTTTTCGGCATCTAGTAATGCGACGGAAAAGCGGCGAATACTTATTTAGGAGCCAAAGGACAACATCAGTAATAATTTATTATTCTCACTTCAGCTCTCCAGACAACCAGTGGCTTGTATACAAGGCAACGAAATGAGACGTGTCTTCGTAGAGTTTCTGACAACAAACTGCTCATGCTCTTTAGCAGTAAACAAAAGTGTGTGCGTTACTCTAAACCAGTGGTTCCCAGACTTGTTAGGATTTCTTGCATTGCGGTCTCTTAGAAATTTTTTTTGATGACTCGCGGACCTTATAAAATTTGAACTAACTTCAATCAACATCTGCAACAAACGTCTGGTTACAAATTACCAGAAAGTGGGGTTTTTCGTTAAAATGTCTAATTTAGTACACAAATTTCTACAGCATTTGTATAGTATACATGGTAACTTGTAGTAAAAGTCTTTAAACAGACTTATTTCCGGATTATTCAGTATCCCCACAACGTCCTTCAAGTACCCTCGGTTAAGAATCACTGCATTAGAGCCATCCGTGTGCTTTTGTGTTCTGAGGTTTTGTCGAGATATCTTAATTCCTTCACGGTCCTCTTGAAATCGCTTGGCTACCACCTCTATAGGGACCGCGTACCCCAGTTTGAGAACCATTGCTCTAAACGGATGTGTAAGAACAAGTCCCGAAAACGTAAGCCATCTGTTGCATGGTGGAAAGAATTACAAAGCGAGGAAGCAATGGTCTCAAACATTCCACCTGTTGGTTTCCATATCGAACTTGTTGTTTTTGTAACCATGTGTTTCACCATGATGAATTTCAGCAGTGGTCTAATGAAATTTCTGTCGGCTCTAAATGATGCATGGGTTTGCTAGAACAGCATTATCTAAAACTGAATCGATATTCCTGTTAGTTGAAACTGTCCGCCCGGTTCCAAATTGAAGAGCAGGTGCTCTGTTTCGTAAAAATGGCTGCAGTCGACTGCTCATGCGCCCTCTAAGCGCAGAACGTCAAGGATTATTATCGAGCGACGATGACTGAAGATTGCCTCCGACATCAGACTCTCATACGAAGAGACGGAACCAACCATTTTACGGCCATTTTGCCTTCACCGACAATTCACTACCAACGATTATGTCGCCTTTGATTTGATGAGCGGGAGAGAGAGAGACAGACAGGCAGGCAGGCAGACAGACAGACAGGCAGACAGAGACAGAGAAAGAAATAGAGAGATAGAGATAGCGATAGAGATAGAAAGATAGTACTATACTGTACATAGGTATGGGAATACGTAATATTTATTGTTATTGTTCATGACAATTTATATAGCGCCGTAACATAGCAGGGGCCAAAGTCCAGGGCGCTTTGCAAGGATAAATTATATATTATTGGCTTTCCCTTGTTGTAAAAAGCTTAGGGGCATTTTCATGATTCAAGTCGCTATCTATGTTCGTTTCCACAATGGCTTCTAATTGAAATGATATCGTTTTCGCTATCGTTGTACTGAGAAACCTTTTCATCATATTTAGATAATAATTTAGGTCGACTTGTTGGAAAATTCTACCCAATGCTGACAGAAGCTGTACCTCTTCGCACGAGGCGGGGGTGGGGTGGGGTGATAGGGTTCGGCTGAAGAGAGGCTTCATTTGTTCTGTCAAGCAATCAACTTTCGCTAATCACTCTTCACTCTCTTTGGCTTCCCATTAAATAGCGGGTGCACTTCAACATCTGACCCGGAGTATTCAAATCAATTACAACGAACCCAGTTACCTCTTTTCAAAGCTGCTCTCTGTGCAAACAAAGGAATACTCGACCAGATACTCATCTGCATCAGTAGGCCTACTTTCACTTCTCTCGTACTCGGACAGTTGCTGGTACTCGTGCTTTCCCGGTGCCAGCCACCAAATCCTGGAACTATTTGCCTCAGCCTCGTGTGTGCACTGAAAATTCACTATCAAATCTTGGAGCAAGACTAAAACCCAGCTTTTCATCTGGCTTATCCATCATAGACGGTCATCAGGTTGTCCTGTCTGATATCCTGCAGGGTTTGACTTGCATCTTATGCGACTGTGATTTGGTATGCCATCATATGCATATATTATATGCCATATATGCATCTATGCATTATGAAGTGGCGCTGTAAAATTTAATGCTTAGATTGGATCAAATTCTGAACTATACGAAAGTTTTAGTCCCTCAACTAATTCTGAGATTTCTGTTCGGTTCCGATCAGCGTAAACGCGTTTTAATACATTTTGTCTAATTTGACGCTAAGAACTAATTAGCCTTCAAGGGATTCTTCCAAACTCGTTTGCCCGTTGGAGGGTAAATATCCGTATCTGCCCTCTTGGGCATGAAAGGCTATCTATGCAAATGTTTTCCACAAAACGAGCGATAGAGGTCTCATCAGAAGCGCGGATCGAGTCTTCCTCTAGCGTGAGATTATGGAAATACTGCGACAACGTCTTCAGATAAAGACGTGACGCAAACTGTACTATGTGGGCACGTGAAACGAAGGAACACTGCTAAGGGGGTTTCACATCAAGTGAGTGACCAGGAGATGTATTACATCATTCGACGATGATTCCGGGAGAGAGAGAGAGAGAGAGAGAGAGAGAGAGAGAGGAGAGATTTCGAAGCATCTTCCAGTGCTCAAGATTCGCAGTTTTCACTCGCTTTAGAAAAATCGCCACGGGTAGAGAAATATGCTGCCAATGTATGGAAACAAGGAAAGACGGCAATGAATCCAGATATTCTGAAGAGGAGGGCACAGGCTGCCGTCTCATTGGCTATCAGAGCCACACAATCTGTCTCGTTATGCATTATTTATACTTTAATTATGAAGCTCGATTGTGCGGCTGTATTACAGAATGCATTCAGAAACAGCGATTTTTTACTACGAATTTGGTTCGGACGTTTGCGGTGCAGTCAGAATAAATACAGCGCCAATCACCAGTCCGCCATATTGAAACCTGCTTCGCCGTCGTGACATGGACGACAGATGGCGCACTGTCGTGTGTATTATAATAGCCGCATTAGTGCGCCGTGTATACGGTCGCATTTATATAGCGCCGGCGTAGACTCATAAGCCGAGCCGACTTCCTGGTTACTAAGCAACAGGTGTATGAAGTCGTATACTTCAAGGCATGATGGAAATACAATGCGCTTTCCAGAGCTGCATATTCACGCAACGCTGGCCGACCACCAAGATGAAAAAAATCCAATCTCATCATAATAAAAAGCGGTCGAAAGCAATGAAAGCAATGCTCAGTGAAAAAACCGTTTGCACTGGATTTTGTAATCTTCGTCGGTTCCAGTATTTTCCCTTCTGTATTTTGTTGCTGGTTCTTCCAATGTTTAATAATTAATTGTTTAATAATTATTAAACGTTTTGCAAATTTATTCAAAGATCGTGCAAAGCTCTGCTTGTATACAAGTACAATGCGCGCTTGGATAAAGGTACAGGGAGCAGATTAGAAAATGCCCCTAAGTCAAGTTAGTCTCACATTCGCCATTGCCATTGTGAGTCTACAGACACTGACTCCTCTTGACAAATCATTCCAATCAGAAACGACGTCCGCGATTCGTGCAGTTCTTCCATTCTTGGGCTATATAGCAGTATATTGATTCGTGCTGAACGACGCTTGCTTTTTCAGGATATGTTAGATTGGTCGATTCATGCGACGATGTCCTATAGCCTCAACGTATACCCGTAGGTGCCTTAGGATAACAGTGGTAGCTACACCGACAAACGCAATCCATTGGAAAGAGGAGAGGAGAGGTACTTTTCGGAAACAACCATAACAAAGTCTGTATATTATCGCAAGCGATGCAAGATTCTCATTGCTGGGGTTTTCACCGTCAATTTTGCATGAGACGAGGGCCGAGTTTCCCAGATTCGTTAAAATGCAAAGCACGACTGGGAAAATGGATGTCCTCTGGCGGCAATTTCAAGAAAGATGCTGGGATCGTGTGTGGCCACCAGAACGTGTAGGATGAACGCGTTGAAGGGACGGCGTTTTTGCCATTCATATTACTCAGGCGAAGTAAGTAGGCCTAAGACGCGCAGTCTGATGAGTTTTTTCAGCAGCAAAAGCGCATCATATAATGTTTTCATATCTAAGTCAAGCATAGACTACTTTAGAGGATTTACTGAAACAGTTATATTTCATGTGATACGAAGCATCACATGACATGACACGTCATGATCATTTAAAAGAGATTCTGACTGTCGGAGGGCTATTTATTATTTACAGAAACTGACAAAGTCGTCGTCATGCACAAGATCCCAAATGCTTCTCTAAATCTAAGACGCGGTTCTTCGGTTCGCTGCCACGTGACTTTGATATGGGTCATGTGACGTCATTTGATCGCTTAATGCGGGAGTTCTCAAGGCAGTCGGCTGTCAGTTACTGGCAATTCCTCCTACAGTTCGTATAGAATAGGAGAAGGAAAGGTCTTTATACAGACACGTCATTCGACGCCGGCGTCAAAGGAAGAAAAGTTGCACAGTTCAATTGTGTGCAATATTTTGGTTCAAAGTAAACCATTTTGACGACGAATATTAACGCGCTCTGTCGTAAAAGTTTTCGATGGAGAATGTCAGGTCCTGCTCTCCGCGATAAATGCAGGAATTAAATGAGTTTCCAGAAAAACACATTCATTGTACGGTTTATTATAGGCGTTTATTGGAGTCAAACCTTTTTAATAATTATGACACGAGAATAGACGCTTGGTGGGCTGGTTGCTTGATTGCTTGCAGCGCTATGGGTTGGCATAGTCGGTTGTTATGCTAAGGAGACAATCTGTCTGAAATAAAATCATGCACCGTTGCTTCGGTAACGGACGGAAAATTTCGTTAATACTCGTTTTATGGAATGGGTCTTTTATTCTTGACAGCGGCTGAGGACAATAATTTTCCGCGGATAATTTCTTCGTGGTCGGCGATAAAACTGCCAGCGAGCAAACTCAATTACGGATATTCCTGGAGCGAAAACAACTTTGCACAGTCATCTCCCTCGCCGCCGTCTAGGCCCGTCTTCATTCTCAGCTCTGTTTCACGTCCCCTACTTCTTTCATCACATTGGTTTCTGGCGTTTCTCGTTTCTAGTCTTCGATGACTCGGAGCTAATTTCTGCTCTTTCATTTTGTTTTTACTGTTGTTTAATGCTGTTTCTTCTTCTTCTTCTTCTTCTTCTTCTTCTTCTTCTTCTTCTTCTTCTTTCTTCTTCTTCTTCTTTTCTTCTTCTTCTTCTTCTTCTTCTTCTTCTTCTTCTTCTTCTTCTTCTTCAGTTGTCTTTCTATAGTTTTTTTCGTGTTCATCTGACCGAACCAATCAAAAATTCGCCTAGAATTTGGTGACATCTTATGGCTCTCAAGGATTCTTCTTTTCAAAAGATATTTCCACATTCTTATTCTTGCTCTTTCTCTCCCACATGTCGCGATCACTTCCTGTTTCGACGTTCAGCGTGATTCGGTTCTGTTTCGCCGTTATCACTCCTCTCTAATCACTCTCTACAACTGCCGTTTGATAATGACGCACTCGAGTCCAAGGGCTGTCTCGGACAGACACTTTTCTCTGATCTAAAGCCTTCGCATTTTGCGCGCAGGAGAGAGAGAGAGAGAGAGAGAGAGAGAGAGAGAGAGAGAGAGAGAGAGCAGGATTTAGGACCCTAACGCCATCTATTTTTTTGTCAGTCTCCTCCAGAGCATTTTGCGTCAACATAAAACGCTTCACGATTGTCACTGCACAGATCTACACGCATTGATGTGAATAGGTCAGTATAGAAAGAGTCTTAAAGTAGTAAGGGCAGAGGTCAACATCTTCGAAAAGTAAGTAGGGTAGGTATAAATTGGTGTCTGGCGTCTTTCGGAAAGTCAAAGGTCGTTCTTACTTCATCCAAATCTTTTCACTCCATCCACACACCTAGATAATGAAATTAATTACCTGGCTTGCTCTTTCTCGCCGGAAATTAAACGCTATTAAACTGCCGATTAAAACGCAGAATATTATCTCGAACTAAAAGACAGCGTCAACTGTTAATACACGCACCGAGAATAGACTAAAACTGTTCGTCATTCTTTGATGCTTAATTTAGAAGTTAAACGCCCACTTCATACCGAAACAATATCCTCTCTTAGCTTACTCCATAATTTATTATGTAGGCCTATGTGCTCACACGTTGAGCCTATAGGCCTACGCACGGTTCTATCAATGCCCTTATATAATAATAATAATAATAATAATAATAATAATAATAATAATAATAATAATAACATTATTATTATTATTATTATAGTTAGACTATTATTATTATAGTTATTATTAGGCTATTATTATGTGAAAGTTCGATGGAAAATTATTATTATTATTATTATTATTATTATTATTATTATTATTATTTTCCATGTACATTTCACGATTGCTTGCTCAATTCTTTCTCTGATTTTCGTATTAATGAATTATTCATATTTTCCACGTTGAACCTGATTTAGCTTCTATGTCAATTAGATAGCAATCGGACAAATCTTTCATTTATTGAGCACCCAAAGTTAAAAGTCATCGTCGTTTCCAATTAATCACCAATTTCACGAGAAATTGCATTATTTCGAGCGCAATTTCTTCGAAACCTTTCCTCCTCTTCTGACTCCTGCAGCCCAGAGTACAGATCAGCTCGACGTCACGTGATCTTGTTACGCCATCTGTTGACGTTGTTCCCAGCACGAGTATCGAATAAACATAGAATTTTGCCTGAAGCGGAACTAATGCAACTCAGGTCTAGAATAATATTTCGGAATATGGCTTCGTGGTTTCTTTGCCATAAATGATACGGAAATAGTTCACGCAGTAACGACAGAAAAGAGCATCCGCTCGAGGGTGAAATGCTGCCCCACGGGGGCAGATTTATGACCTTTTCGCACTAAATCCGTGTTGCCGCCACGCGTTTTGGAAATACACAAGCCTGACACGAAAAGCGCAAACAACTCGTTGACGAGGACTTCGTCTCTTATGCGGACGGATCCGTGGAAGTTTTGTCAAGATTGACGATAGAGCAAATTAACGGAGAGCATGTGTTCAAAAATTTATTTTAAAGTTTCAAAAGTTCGACTACTGAGTCATCGGGGTTTCATTTATTCACTTGAATGCAAGTTCTTTCGATAGACGAGAAACCGCAAATTATGACAAAATGACAAAATTGGAAAGGACATCGAAAGGCTGTGAGATGGTTTTCGTTTTTGAAGTAACTCTGCAAAGTGGCGGATATAGAGAAATCTGACGAACGTGGATCTGTAGACTAAACGAGGAAAGGAATTAGGAATACACAGTACACTGTAGACTATGTGCAGAATTTCCATCACCATGTTCATAAACGCTTCGAAGACCTTTTGCAGTTTTAAAGACCATGACGCATAAACTCTAAAAATCCTAAATTTGCAGTAACGCCTTTTCGATTTGGTCATTGAATGGCCAGCATTCAAGACTTGTCCGTTTAGTTCTTGGTCAAAATACAAGTTATTATGTCGTAAAATATGTTTGCGATGATTATGGTAAGTGAGTAAGTAATTACATAAAATCTGGTGCATTTCTATAGCGCTTTTGGAGCAAGTACAGTAGTAGCTGTTTATTCCTAGGTGCTTAATCTACCGTTGAAATAGCCGAAGTTAGTGGCCAACCGGGCAAGGTCAATTCCAGAGATCAGCCAGAGTGAAAGTGGAAAAGCAGCAAGGCAGATTACAAAAAAGAAACAGAACTAGGCGTGAATTAACTCTAGATTTAGTAGTACTGTAGTATAATTGCGAGACGAAAATCGTCAGAAAACTATCTCAATTTCAGAGTGTATAACCAAGGTACAGAAGGTTATTGCGCAGAGGAAGCAGAAAGGTCAAACAAACGGGAGAATCTGTGTTGGGATTTCTGCCGAGGAAGTTGTCTTTTAAAAAAATCAGGCACTGTAAATAACTCGTCAAAATGCACAGAATTCGTTTCGCACAAATAAGAAAATCGTTGCAAGCCAAGTTTTGCCAAGTGGACGGATGTTTCGCTGAATCGAGAGAACATCGAGCAGCCACGCAGTCCCCTCCCCCAAAGAGATACGTCGGAATTAAACTAAAGACCATTCTGAACATCACCGCTATCACCAAACAATGTTTAGAAAGGAGCGAAGTCAGGTATAGTGGCATGGCTGCAACATTTCTAGACATTACAGTAGTCACACTGCTACTGTTGCTAACTTGCTACTATACTGAAAATCGAAAGGCTACGTTGCGCGACAGCACGTCATTGCGAATTGGTACGAGGCAGGTCCATCTAAATGCACCATTCAGACACGCCTAGGCAAAACCTCCCGCCAACTTGATACTGTGATTTTTCAGCTTTTTCGGATTTTCAAATTCTTGCCAGATATCTGCTAATCATCTGAGCTCTTCTGGCGATTCTGCACATCGCTTTTGATTCTGGAATTGACAACCGTGAAAAAGGAAACGGAATATGAGAAACAGAGTCTCAACCCAATTTCTCTTCCACTGTCAGATTTCAAAAGGCTTATGACAAGGAATCCCTCTGGAAGTGACTTGATGCAGGTCGAATTAATACTAAGTCTCAGATAAAATATATTTTTATATATTTATGGATGTTTAGAGCATTGAAGCGTTAATATTTTAGAAATAACTCGAAACTATTTCGAAGAACGGCTGCAGTATCGCAATGAAATCAATGGCGTAGAGAGGCAAAGTGCCGCCTGGGGCGAAAATAGAAAGTGCCGCCCTTGTCCATTTTTATCCGGTTAATGAAGTTGGATTTTGAATTTTGACTATTTTGCATATTTCATATTTGTTATTGTTTTATGGTTTTTCATATTGTACTAGTGTAGCATAGGCCTACTAAGAAAAGGAAGCCATAAAACTGAATAAGAAATAGTTTTCAACCAAATCAATATGATGTTATAAATTACATACAGTATTAACCCCTTAACTGGGGATCCCAGATATATCCGTCCATTTTACATTGAGTTAGAGTTAAATACACGGTTAAGGGGTTAAAAAGTCTTGAGCAATACTATTTCACTGATTCAATCTGACTCTCATTAGAGTTCCCAGATTAGATAAAAAAAGACTAACCGCTATCGTAATTTTCCGTATGCATGGACAATTGGATATCCTGTCTTACAGCATTAATGCTTTGAATCCAACAAATTTTGAAATCAAAAATTAGAGCTAATAGTAGGCCTATAGTACTAATTAAATGTAATTTAATGTCATATTAAGTCATCTACTAATCAATGTAAAAACTTGAAATTATCATTTTCTTGCTTTCGACACTGCAAAATCTGTAATAACTGTGTCGAAGTTAATCTTTTTGACAGCTGCCGTTCAATTGAAAGAATTGCTAAATTGGAAAGTCGTGATTCAAAATTAGTCTGACGTCACTTTTAAATTTTAGTTTGATTTCAATTAAGCATTTTATATTTGATTTAAACATAGATAGACATAGACTGCAGAAAAGTGCAACCACTAGCCGCTAGCGACTATGCAATTGCTTACGGCTGGTAGCTTGGATTAGTACGTTAGGTCATGCAGAAATTCATGAGTTCAGCACAAGACGAATAGTGCCAGCCGATGTTAATATGGCTTAAATTCAAATCAATTTATTTAGAAAGAACAACGGCCTATTGAATTACTGATTGAAACTATAAAAGGAATGAGCGATAATATTTCAAAATGTAATTATAAAACCAAAAATAAATTCCAACCAAATGAGCGCACCGATATAATCCAGAATATAAAACGTTAATATTAGTTATGAAAATCACAAATTTCTCCGGCGTAATAGCGAAAGTTTAAAATCTGAAGCAAAATCCAACGACTCGAAATTTGAATAGTTATAGTCTGCGTCACTGCTTCCTTCATCCTCAAGTAGTCTAGTGCTCTAGGCTATGTTATCTACTTAACGTCGAGGCATCTAACGCTAACCTAGTGTAACGACAGTAGCGTGATTGCCAAGGCGACAATTATAATGCATTTTACTGATTAATAGAATGCAAAGTTAATGTTACCTCACAATCACGCGTTCGCCTTCTCCTTCGCAAAAACGGACCTCCAAATTAGACGAATTTCTGCTTTTGGATTTTTAAAACCGAATCGAAAAAATGCCGCCCCTAGGACTAGTGCCCCTCCTGCCCCCTCGCTACGCCACTGAATGAAATGACACATTTATGGAATGACACATTTATGGCATTGCCTATTAAGCATAAATGGGTCGGGTCGGGTTAGAGTCGATGGGTCTGGTCAGTCGTAGATATCAGTGGGTTGTGTCTTTAAAGTTGCACCAGCGATTATATTCGAAATGGAGAATTTCCACAGTTATGGCAGAAATCAACGTTTTTGCTGTGCGGGGCGTGAACCGTTTAGACTTTAGAATGTGACGTGTTTCGGTACAACGCCAGGGCGAGGGCATTGGGGCTCTTTGAGGGGGGACGACGACTACATTGTGAATATCTGCGAGTGAAGATGAGACCGCGGAGAGAGGGAGAGAGGGAGAGAGAGAGAGTGCCGGATGAATAATGGATCAACCGACGAGTCCGACCCTCAATCACTAAGACGCCGAATTTCTTTGATGTCTTCGCAATGCTCGTTACTATAGGGACGGTTGCCACGGGCGACTGTTTCTACTTACTTACTTTTCTCTCCGGACACACACGAATCGATAAAGAGAGGGAGACGCAGGCGCACAAGGCGACAGACTGAGCAAGACAAACACAAGGACGGACGCATGCAGGAAGACGTTCCACGAACGGTCAGAAGGCGCATTAGCTGCACTACGGAGTTCACAAAGACAGTGCCGTAAATTATGATTATGGTTTTCTTTATGCGGCGCCTTTTTGTATTAGGCCTGTATCGTCCGAGTTGCCAATGGATGAGCTGTCTGTCAGACAACGCTCCAGACAACACAGGTCTCTGTTGTGATATGATCAGCATCGTCGTCATCATAGCGACCGGAGCTTTACCACCCTGCATGACTACGGGAGCTGCATGGGAAGCGCGTTGGGGACAGAGGGATTGTTACGGTTACGAGACGAGAGATGAAATTCTGACGGCAACTGCATGATTTAGTCAACGGTTAACGAAGTCTGTCTTGAATGCTTTCGAATTAGTGACCACGAAGCAGCAGAGGTTACGAAGTCAATTGAGCGTCTATGAAGGATCGACGAAATGGCCGATTTGTCAGAAAAGCAGTGGAGTGTGTAGAAAGAGTCTCAATGTCTGACCAGTGGGGAGTTGTCCCTCCCCTCCCAATCGACCGTCAGGCAACATTTACAGGATTGCGCGCCTAATAACGGCCACCAGCACCACGCCACTGGCCAAAAGGGCCACTAGTCGAAAGGGCCACTGGCCGAAAGGGCTAAGTAAAAAGTAAAGTCCTTCCCGAGCTCTCAAGGCTAACCTCAAGGCTCATAGGGCGGCGCTGATTTCCGTTACCAAGACCCTCAGCCAGGCGACTGGTGCAAGTTACATGATACGGGGCCAGTGTTCTCATGCAACGCGCCTGTTTACTTCGCGGATTAATCCGCTACTCATTTGCCATCGCCATCTGGCGAAAGAAGGCTGAGTCGACCTTAGGGCTCCTGTGGGAGTTGAACCCGCAACCTTCTGCTCCATCGTCCAACGTTGTTACCATTCTGCTAACTTCCCACCCTTTGGCCCGAAAGGGCTACTGGTCGAAAAAGCCACTGGCCAAAAGGGCCACTAGTCGAAAGAGCCACTGGCCAAAAAGACCACTGGCCGAAAGGGCCACTGGCCGAAAGGGCTACTGGTCGAAAGGTTCTATGGAATTATTTTAATCCGCAAGCGCCAAAAAGCGAAAATTTTTCAGCAGATTTTGATCGTATTGCAACAGAAAAAATTCGTTAGCGTTCATCTCGAATTCATAAAGTTGCCGCTGCGCCATTTCTAGGATCATATCTGACGCCAAGTGCAGTTGACACCTGCTTCCACGAGGCGTATATGACCTCTCCTCTCAATATCTGGCAGTGATGGATGACTCCAGACTAGCGAAGAAATGACTTATGACGACGTCTTAACGTTCAGTAAACCAGAGGATTAATTCAACGAACGATATTAAGTAGAGCCTTTGTGTGTGTATGCGTATTTATGTGTGCGTGTGTGTGTGTGTGTGCTTGTGTGTGCTGAACGTGTTGCAGCGGTTGTGAAGAGGCCGGTGAAGATTCTGACGCGATGAAGAATAATTCTGTAAGTAGACGTTTTAGAATCCTTCGTTTTTCTCGTCCACAGAAGACGCGATTATGAATGGAGATTTAAGCTGACAGTTATTGCGGTGACCGTGGTGGAGCTGAGAAGCCATATTGACGCCGTACAGAGGAGCGTCACGTCTCGTGTCATTCGTGTCGTCGCTCTCGCCTGTAATACGCTTGACGCGTTCGAGTGACAGCCTGCTCTGTGGTCGGCGATTTCGTGCGATTTTATGACGCAGTATTTGAAAATACCAAACTGTAAGATAAAGAATATTGGTCTGACAGAGACAGAACACAATAGATACACAGGTATCGAGACAGACAGACAGACAGACAGACAGACAGACAGACAGACAGACAGACAGACAGACAGACAGACAGACAGACAGACAGACAGACAGACAGACAGACAGACAGACAGACAGACAGACAGACAGACAGACAGACAGACAGACAGACAGAGACAGACAGACAGACAGACAGACAGACAGACAGACAGACAGACAGACAGACAGACAGACAGACAGACAGACAGACAGACAGACAGACAGACAGACAGACAGACAGACAGACAGACGAACGGATGACAGATAGACAGACAGACAGACGGACGGTCAGACAGACAGACGGACAGACGGACGGACAGACAGACAGACCATTATTCAAGATTTACACTAGGCTGCTATAGTAAAACCCTATTAGCATGAACTTCATACGAGTCCGTGTTAGACGAATCTGAAGACACCTGTTGAGCCTCGATTGGACCAAATAAAATGGTTTCTGTTAACCGACGACTCGTACTAACAAAATCCCCGCCCACTTAATTCGACAATTTAGCCGCCGCGAAACTATAGCACATTTGATTAAGCAGAGTATTAAAAAATAGCTGACGCAGAGGCAGAGTGCCATGGACCGGTGCTTAAAATGTTCACTGATCATCAGTAGACATGAAAATGCTGTTAGCACTTCAAGAGTTCCGCTGTGAAAGATCGTTTTCATCACGCTCCATTACGACGAGATTTTGTAGTCACGTGATGACGACGATTTTTAACAATTACTTAACATTAGTCCTTGATGGGTCTGCATTTATCATTAAAGAGAATACGATCTCCCCTAGTTCAGTTTAAATCTCTATTATATATATATATATACACTGTATATACTGTATGTACTATATAAATATATATATATATATATATATATATATATATATATACTCATAAATGCATGAATGTATGAATGAAAGAAAGAAAGAATGAATGAATGAATGAAATGAGTGTATAGTATACAACTATACATGTCTATCTAGAAACTTGTCTAGCTATTTATTTACTTGTAAAAAACCTATCAATATCTAGGCCCCCTATGGCACATGATTTCACACTTATCATCGTGATTTTGGTGTAATCTCGAATGACTCAGTATTTATTTATGTCGCGGGTGAAAATATGTTGACAATGCTCGTCATCGGAGCTATTTTTTGTAAGATGTAAGATTTTACTTTCCGATGAAGTAGGCTAAATATTAACTGAACGATAGCAGTGGCGCAAACCTGGTCAGAAGAACGGTCGTGTCATAAATTTTCTTAACTAAAAGTACATTGTCCGAGGTATTTAGGCCTAAATGTGTTTCCATTGTCAGACCAGTGATTGATAAAATTTTTTGCTTTTTACTTGTCATAGTTTTAAGATTATTAAAGAAGTAAAGAAATGCAGAGAAGAAATTGTGACTTTTAAAGCATTTTTAGACAAAAAACACCCATGTCCACAACATTGAGGGCATGACTTCTCCGAAGAAAAACCCATGCGAGGACATGAGGACATGGGTGGTAGGTAGTCTGCGCCCATTAACGATAGAAGAAGCGTCTTCAATGCATTATTTTTGTGTAAGATGTAAAACTTTATTTTCCGATGGAGTATGGGCAAAATATTAACGGAACAATAAGCACAAGCGTCTTTAGATGTCCACTCGCCTCGTTTTATTACAAAGCAGATTAGTGCAGAGCGGCGTCACGTGACCAAGAGACGCGATCAAATTCAATTAATCCGCCTGTATCCACGAGTAGTGTGGTTCCATCAGACCCCTCTCTCTCCCTTCTTCACTCTGTTCCAGTAGATCTGGGGCAGTGCATCAAGCGCTTTTGCTTTATAAATCTGTAATTTAGCTATTAGGTTTTGGCTTCGATCGTCAGTGATTAGATTGCACCTGATTAGAACAGCAGATAGAGTGCTGTAAGAATCTTTTACGTGAGAAACCATGCACTAAATTACCAAATCTTGCCATTCAAGCTTGTCTCATCATCTTCAGTTTCAGGTCTAACAAAATTTCTCATTTTGTCATAGTTCTATTGGGTTTTCGAGTGTTTATTGTTGAAATTCATGTAATTATGGCAAAAATCATTTGGCATCTTGAAGTTTCTGAGGACTGTTGACTCCTATTCTAATTATTGCAAACTTATTGATATATATGTCCTATTTTTGAGGCAAAGTAGATTTTTTTCAAATTTAAAATGACTTGCACTGATAATGATGTTGCGCTAATTACTGCGAGGGAATTTGGACCTTTTTGTTCATTGATTGTGGTTATTTTGATTGCAGACAGTAACTTCGTCCTCGGAAATGCCCAGGCGCAGGGATTTCCCATCGTCTATTGCTCAGACGGATTCTGCGAGCTGACAGGTCACGTGAGAGCTCAAGTAAGTAAGGGGAAGAACAGTCTCAAAGAACTGCTTACCGCTTCAGGCTGTTATGTAATGCAATTTAATGGTAAATATAATTTGTATGTCGCCTCTTTCTTTCGGCACGCACACACACACACACACACACACACACACACATACATATATATATATATATATATATACTTACCTCGGTGTTTCTTGTGTAAAGAAATAGATCGTAGGTAAGCAAGGCATTCTAATGGGATTTTGCAAGGGATTGGCTCAAGGACGCCGGTTGTTAATTCTGCAGAAATAGACTGGTTGTTGCAGAGCCGAGGTGGCGAGTGAGCAGGAGGAAGAGCAGAGAGTGGATGGAGCACGCAGATCAGCATGGGAGGCTTTTTCACACGACCATTATAACCGCCGTTTCCTCTGAAAGGAAACATCTTTGCGTGTACCATTATAAATGCCACGCTAATCTTGTATTTCTTGAAAGACCCGGGACTTGATCGCAGTACAGCTTACTGTAAATATAAGTGCGTCGCGACCTTTGAACCATCGTCGCCATGCATTTTGACTGCTACAGTATGTACAGTATATGTGTATAATGTAATATAATGTAAGGTTTGTATAACTCCTTTTCTGTTTTCACTCAGATGCGTTATCAGCTTAGGAGCCGCATAGGCATGGTATATGGGATGCGTTGGGATAGGGTTTCTGAGGCGGCGTATCCATCAATATCTTGGTCGTGGAACGGTGTTACTCAATGTTCCCCAATATTTCGAGTTAAACTATTTCTATTGCGCTTCGACATTCAATGGAAATTTATGATTAAAAAATAATATTACCTATTTTCGACCATGAACGGGATAAGAACGAGCCGTTCGTTTTTCATAGCAATTAATTATTGGTAAAATAGCGTTACTTTAGAAAGCCCTGCCATTCGATTCGATTAAGTCAGTACTAGCAACTGCTCTCATGCTCTTCCATTGGGATGTGTGCAGCAGGAAGCGGCGTTCATAATTTCAACACAAATTCACTGCCTGAAAGAAGTTATTTGGTTTGGTTAGAAGCATGAAGTTGGGAGTAAAACGGGATGAGAATGTTCAATTATATAGCGCCAATTTGCGGATATAATGCCCCCCGGATTTCTAAAACATATTTGCTTTCGGACTGGCATCAGTCCGTTCCAGAGCACATCCCAAGATCCATTCGATTGGGAAGCAACAAGGTTCTTGAGCCGACATCTCATGATCCCAGTGCATGTGCGTGCCATTAGTTGCTCTTCTGCAAGTGCAGACGTCTTTCAAACTTTCAAACAGAGACGGCAACACTGTCTAAGTTTCGTACCATCGATGATAGAGAAATCATGATAAACGTGTGGTGAGTGGATCGGATCACCGGCGAGCAGAACGCCGCGCTTGGGTAGCAGTGTTTTATACAAGCCTGTTAGGAGGGGAGATTTCCCCCTCCAAAAAACCCTCAACATCCCCCCCAAATCCCAGCACTTACACAAATTTTGCATTGAACTGTGTCTTTTCTCCTCCAACCAAGTCGATCCCCCCGAAAGCCTCAATTTCCCTCCAAAGGCCTAGAGTCTGGATAAAACACTGCTGGGTAGGAGCTACGAGGCGACGAATGTTTAAATTGCGATTTTTTTCACTAATTTTTTTCTAAAATTGGTAACGATGAAGTCATTTCGAAAGAAAACGTTACACCATACACCAGAAAACTGTACACTTTACACCACAACTTTACACCGCATGCTAAGTTTTTTTAGGGGAGGAAGATGGCATAGTGGGTTACGTGCTGGAGCGTCAGGCTGACGGAGCGGGCTCAAACCCCGTTAGTGCCCCCAGTGGCTTTCACACAGGCAGTAATGCCTTCTAAGCCACTTTAAATCATGCTAAGAACGTCGTACCGTTGCTCTGTGCATATTTTTTGCGAAAGGTCAGCGCTAACGATGCAATATTAGCACATCCTCAAACCGCACTGAAACAACTTTACTTTTATGCAGTTTCTTTGAAGATCACTTGGTGATAGCGGCAACGTGGAACGCCGTCATGAAATCAGAGGCGTCGCGTAATGGTAGCTTGGGGGTGCCTGGGCGTTCAACAACTGACTTTCCCAATCTCATTAAATTGCCGATTACCTTTATGGGGGTGCAAAATAATTGAAAAAATGACTTTCTACTATGTCTCATTAAACTGTTGATGACCTCTATTGCTCCTCAGTCTTTTCTCAGAAGCTAAGGGCGCAATATGTCTACTTCGTCCATGCAGGCGCTGACATTTTTTTGCTCGTCAGACTTTTTCTCGTCGGGAATGGGTACCCCCAAAATAAATTGCTGCTCGGCGCCACTGAATGAAATCGGAACGTCATCGTTCAACAGGTCCGAATCGCAGTCATTATTGCAGAAACGCCGAAGCCATTTTTATCTTGCACATTATAAAGCATCGGTCAAAAGAGAAGATACGAGGCTAAGAAGGAAGCGCGTTTTCTTGCGTCGCAGGTGATGGCCAAGAGTTGCGCCTGTAAATTTCTCTACGGGTCCGAGACTCTAAAGGAGGAAATCGGCAAACTGGAAAGCGCCCTCGAGACTCACACGGAATTCAAAACGGAAATACGATTCTACAAGAAAAACGGTAAAAGCCCATCCTATTCTGGCGGGAAAATGGTATACTCACAAATCTCTGGTAGTCACTCGTAGAATTTCTTTGACGTATAAAACGACAAAGAATGCAGCGGCAACATTTAGTGCTTTAGCGGTACGTGACAATGTGCCAGTGTATTGGTCAGGGTTCAGAAATGGGAGGGGGCGGGGACGTGGGGAACATCGACATTTTCGAGTAAAACAAACCAGCAGGAAAAAACGCCGTCAGTGAGTTCTTGGAACATCCATTTTGTCTGTTCCGATAAGCCTACACCACCACCACCACCCCCGCGAAATATTTCTCAACGGTTTTGCACAAATCCCGCGACCAGGGATATTTTTACACCCCTTAACACCCTCAACACTCCACCCAATTTGAGACCAACACTCCAACACATCCCCCAATCTCAGCTATGGGATGACCTTATTTTTTGGCTTGTCAGACTTTTTGGCAGGGGACCCCCAGAATTTACCGACACCCCAAATTGATAATCCTAGAAATAACCATGCCCGCGACTCATCCCATTCAAAAAGGGTTGATAGTCCTCCATAGAAATAACCATGCTCATGTAACGACTCATAATATTTCAAAATAGACATTATGTCGCGTTAATCTTGTCGTTCTATAATAATAATAATCCATGGCTAATATCAATAATAATAATAATAATAATAATACATGTAAGCAGCGATTCGTTGCATTACGTTCGGCATTCTCTCGCCTTCTTCTAAGCATTGCAATTACACGGAGATATCTGTGAAGTTGTCGCGACAGGAGACGCTGTTACGGTCTGGACGGGGTTTCGTTTTCAGGGAATTACTTTCTGTGCCTCTTGGACATTGTTCCGATCAAGAACGAGAAAGGAGAAGTGGTTCTATTTCTGGCGTCACACAAAGACATCACGAAAGAACGGGAGAACGCTCCGTCGCGGTCTTCGCCCGTTGCCAACGGTAACGACGCAGCATCGCTTTCGCTTTCGATGATTTGTTACAAAAGTCGTCTTCTCGTCTTCTGTGCTAAGAAAAAAATGCTAAGAAAAAATGCTAAGAACTGCATAAAAGCGCTTACGCAGGGTCCACACGCGGACGTCACGTGATTCAGGTCACGAGGTTTTGGACGCGTTGATTCACTTGCTTCGTTGATCAGCAGTTGTTCAAAGAAAACAAGAAATCTTGTAGCAGTATTTTAATACTTTAATTACGCAGAAAATTAGAATTTGATTTATTATCAGCTTCAGACAGAATTACGTTTCTTTTGATATCATCATCATCTTCTTCATCATCATCATCGTTATCGCCGTCATCGTCATCATCATCGTCATCGTTATCGTCATCATCATCATCGTCATCATTATCATCATCATGATGATGATGATGATGATCATCATCATCATCATCATCATCATCGTTGTCGTCATCACCATCATCATCATCATCATCATCATCATCATCATCATCAGCTTAATCATCGTTAAATAAATTTAAAAATATTGTTTCTGAGTTTAATGTTATTTGCATATCTTTCATTAAGTTCCTCAAATATTCATTTATACTTTATGTCTATTTAATATTATATTGTTTTTGCTTTATAGAAATGGTAAATCATTGCGAGAGTCTCATTTGTATCGCTTAATATGAAAACTGTGCTCATTCAGTAAATTCTGCAGATGTGAAATCTGGCAATCAATATCTTTATGTTCTGTCTTCGTAATCAGTTTTTGCATGTTAACTCCAGTTCAGTCTACGAGGAACTGCTAAAACAAAGGTGCCATGGCACCTCCTGTATGTAAGACTGACCACACTGGGTCACAAAGCGAACAATCACAATCCTTCGTGCCTCTGCCATGGGAAGAACTAACACGATAAGACATTTTTTTCAACATCTCCAATCTTTTGACGATCATAATAATTGCCTTTCTGTATTCAACATAAGGTGCCGGAGACGGTGATGATGATGATGGTGCCGATGACGACGACGCAGCGACACCTGACGGCGGTCGTAGAGTCAAGAGGGCGCCGAGTCCATCGTCGAATTCCTCTTCCGGCGAAGAACCGGAAGAGCCGAGCAACGCCTACAAGTACCAGCGAAGACGAAGTCGAGCTGTGCTCTATCAGCTGTCCGGAACTTACGGGAAACAGAAATCGACGAAAGGAAAGCTGAACAAGGTCGCTCTCTCCGAATCTCATTGTTCGACATCCAAATATAGGATTATAAATATAAGAGGGCTTATATATATATATATATATATATATATATATATATATATATATATATTGATAGTACATGAATGACTTTCGAACCGCTTAAAACGGAGAGAAGGTTTGGCCTCAAAAGCGACCGGAATATCAGTTAATATTTACAGGAGCACCTTGTTTTATTCACTAGTTTCAGCTGTTATTAAAACAGTGGTACGTAAAAAACAATACTCATTCAGTTAGAATTCTACTGGATATAAGATAACGGATTTGGTTGGTTAAGACTTCACTGACGTTACTGAGGCAGAACATTCGATCTCCTACATTGACGGGATGGTTTCAACGGAAAAGTGGGGGGAGGGGACTTAAAAGATAGCTCCTTCTTTAAGTAATCTGGCTGCCATTTTTGCTCGCCAGCTCTCAGGTAGGGAAAAGTGTGTCTGCGACAGGTGATGCCTAGATATTTGAAATTACAAACACTAACTAACCACATGGATCAAGAGGAAATAGGAACTATTTCAATGTCTATAGCATTTACGTAGATGAAACTGCTCGCTTTCTTACTTATCTAATTATGAATGCGGTATTTCAGATAAAAAACCTGTCTGGTAGTACGGTGCCAGAATACAAAGTGCAGGAGATCAAGAGGTCAAAGTTGATCCTTCTGCACTACGGGATATTCAAGATCGGGTGGGATTGGATGATCCTATTGTGCACGTTCTACATCGCCATCACTGTTCCATACAACGCCACATTCGGAATTGCAGAGACTCGCGATCAGAGAGCATCGATTGTAACTGACGTCATCGTTGAAATTCTCCTCATTACGGGTCAGTCGGTGTGTTCGGTCTCACCGATAAACTATTATCATCCACGAAAAACTTCTGAACGTTTATTGCGCATCTGAAAATAAAACGAAGTCGCGAGGATTTTCAGGACGGAAGAGGCAAAAAATCGAATTGGAAATATCAACACCTGATGATCCAAGCAAAGTACAGTAGAACATCGATATAACGGACTCGGTTATGACGTACAGTCGGTTATACCGTTATAGCGTATACCGAAACGCACGGCCCCGCGTGATGCGCTGCCGTATTGGATGGTATTCATTAGATATGGCTTACTTCGGATGTAACGTGCTAAATTTTACAGACCCGCAAGGTACGTTATAACGAAGCTATACTGTAGTCGTTTCCATTGCCGCGAAACTTCGCTGGCATTTAAGTGCGTTGATTTTTCTCTTCGGGATAACAGACCAGATGACGTATACTGCACAGTGTACACGGGGTTTGTCTCTAGTCAAAGTGTCGATGTTATTCTGGACGATGTTCATAAAGGATATTGTTGCGATGTTGTTGCCATGGTAGTGACAAAATTCGATGTCAACGCCCTTAGTAGATTATTTCTCTCGCGTGACCATGGTGACGAAAAAAGCGGGATGACCACAAGACGAAGGAGACCTCATGAAGCGCTCCAGATCAGTTGGGCCGTTTGCCTAGATTGGGTCTCGATACCCTTAGGTCAATGCAGTGTTTATTCTAGGCCCTTTTGGGGAGATTTCCCCCCGCCCAAGTTTGAACCCCCCCAAATTTCTATATGTTGCATTGGGGGATGAAAATTCCTCCCAAAGTGTGACGAAAGAGGGGTTTTCATATTGGAGAGGGGAAAAAGAAAAGGATATGACCACATAGAAGAGTATTTGAAAGAAAATGAAGGACGTGATGACCTTCTTTTTTTTGCTCGTCAAAGTTTTTGGGCAGACAAACCTTCTCCCCCTCAAAAATTTCAAACTCCTCCCAATGTCAAGGTGGCTAGAATAAACACTGGGTCAATGACAATGGAAATATGTCTCTGTTCATTTCTTGTATTCTCTCTCTCTCTCTCTCTCTCTCTCTCTCTCTCTCTCTCTCTCTCTCTCTCTTCGTATCAACTATTACGTGATCTTTTGTGGCGTTTTCGCTTATATGTGCCTCTGAACATGCTTTAGAAGCAGTCGACTGAATTTGAAGCATTGAGATTCGCTTTCGCAAAAGCATTCCACAGTTTCGTTTTTGCTTCGACGTAACCAATCGCAGTCAGAGACAAAGCGATTAACCTTTCGTCTCTCTCTCTGTTAGCATTTGATGAGCATCCAGAAAAAGCAAAGAAGTGTCGACGAGTGGCGATATAAAGCTGATGAAATACGGCGACTCATCGAGAGACGCTAGCGACATCTCGAAAATGGCCATTTATTCTCGTATTCACAGCTCCTCTCCAGTTTCTGTATTGCGCCGGGGCTGACGGTACTTGGCGCGTTGAATACAGCGGAGGATTAAGCTGTGTCCATGGTTAGTCACTGGAGTGAAGGTCAGACGTTCTGAGCGTAAACTGCCAAAGTTGTACCATTGGAAAACAACGAGAGGGACAGGGAAGCAGAGACGCAGGAACAAAAACAATCCGGCTAAATAAAAAATGACATGCGAATGAACGGGAGTCATAAAGGACTTCTCGTTGTGATTCGATGAGTGAGGTACGCGGGTGGTACGAGGGGCCGGGGTATGGTGACTCTCCATAGAATCGATATGCCTAGATGCATTACAGATTTGGGTCATTCAGTAATAATTAATAATTAATCAAAGTCTTTAAATATGCATGAGAGCACAGTGTCAAATTCTAATATTGCTCACAATTTCTGCGGCTGGGGGGTGTGCCTCAGACAACGCTGGGGAGTTCACAACGCTCCCAAAATCATCAGCTAGTTGGAATAAATGAGCTTCTGCCGTTTGTGCACGAACCTAAACTATGTATACCTGTATGTTAACTTGGGCGGTTACTAGACAACTCGCCGACACGATCATCTCGCCTACAACCATCTCGCCAACACGGCGAATCGCCGACACGGCCTTTTGCCAACACGACCATCTCACCAACACGGTGATTCGCCGACACGGCCTTTCGCCGATAAATGCTGGCGAATCGCCGTGTAGGTGAAATTTAAGGCCACTGCCTTACATTTCTAGCGTTGATAAGACGGTCGTTCGCCGAAGTGATCCTGCAAAACAACGGATCAGAATAGTCACCTACTGGACACGCAGTCAAAAATTGCCTAGATATAAGAAAAGAAACCACAAAACAAGAGGCGAATAAAAATAAGGCTGCAATTCCTGGACCGATCAACTCCTTCGTTTGCTGGTTTTTTCTTTGGACGGAATTCTCCATTTCCGATGTCTTCTCCAGATATTCCCTCTTCTACGTTTCTATGCCCAATTGCTTGACGATATTTGGCTACTGTAATGATTTTTTACTAGGCCATCTTAAAGTTTTTGACGAACATATTCATCAACTGCCGCACATCCCACTGCGCTATAAAAATTGTCTCAACAACAACAACAACAACAACAATAACAATAATAATAATTCACATCGATCATAATCACTTAGCGTTCATGCATAGCGTTCCTTAATAGGTATTCTATGCAGTGTCAGTTCGGCGAGTGTCAGTTCGGCTTAGCAACAATAGTAGGCATTCAGGTGACATTACTAACGAAAAACAAAATCCGCCGACATTCTATATTTTATTTAAATGACATAAAACACTTAAGTGCATCGACCTAAAGATTCTTCCAATCCAATCCTGCCAGTGAATCTTGTGGTCTCATAAGCTTATCTAGTCAATTGCAAATTGTTTGATTAAGTGCACATTAGGTGTCTTTTCTTTAAAGTTTTTTGCAGGATCATTTCGGCGAATGACCGTTTTATCGTCGAGATGGTCGTGTCGGCTAATCTCCTTGTCGGCGAGTTGTTTAGTAACCTTATTAGCAGCCGTTCTCTCGTTCACAGAAAACGAAACTTCCATTTACGGCTGTCTCTACGCGTAAAACTAAGAAGTCTCTGTGACGGCGTCATTAAGTAAGTAAAGTAAAGTAAAATCTCGTGGATTCTATAGCGCAGTGTCTCGCAAACTTTTTACCTCGCGGCACACTAAACAGAACAAATTTTTTTCACGGCACATTCTTCATAAAATTACAAAACCAACCAACAATTTATTAAATTGAGTGTTCTTTATTAAGGAACTGCCGGGTCTGCAGTCACATATAATGATATGTAGATGTAACAAACGCGAAAGTAACGTTCATAGACTGTAGATTCTCGCCGTTGTTTTCCTTAGTGTCGTTTTCACCTTGCATTTTCTCAGATCTTGCCAAAAATTTATCCATTTCAAATTTCATAGGGCTAAATCTCGGTAAAAGCATCAAATTCAACTGTTACTATACTTATAGTTACCCTACTATTGCAACATCTCAACACATGCAATGTAATAATTTCAAAACGGTAATTGGGTCAAATGTATCCTTGCGCGCTCAGACGCTGTTGTTTTTACATTGTAAAGGTCGCAAGGACGGTGACGTCAACGAAAGACGTTAATTTCTGGCAGTTGTATCGTTGCGCGCGCAACGTTATATAAAAAAATGGATGTCCGATATATTGTATTGTAGGCTGTGCCGCAGGCTGGTGAGGTTCTATATATGACGCCATTTTTACACTTGCTCATCCGGCAAAATTTTTAGGAAGGAACAAAAAAATTAAAATAATAGTAAAATTCTGAAATTCTTTCACGGCACAGCTGGAATCTCTGGCGGCACACTATTGCTATAGCGCCTTGGAAAGCAGCACAACAGTACCTGCTTATTCTTAGGCGCCTTAATCGCTAGCTAGAGGGCGGTAGTAACATCAAATGAGTAGCAATGGCAACATTGCGAAAGTAACCATAGGTTCGGCGGAAGAGACTGGCCACCGTCCGCCGATGTATGGCTTAGCCACCTATGGGCTGTTGGCTACATAATACGGGGATCAGCACCGGACCCTACGGGCATTGAGCCTACGGGTGAAACCTTTACTCTTTTTTTGACTATTTCTCATTGAATATTTCATGACGTCGTGACGCCGTGTGCGTCCTTTGGTGTCACGCTGCCCCCCAAACGAAACCGAGATGTTCAGATTATGTTTCGATAGTAGTCCCCGGGTCCACTTTCTCGCGAAATAAGACCCTCGCAGTAAGAAATGAAACGTTTCATTGCTTTTCATTCAGTTTCTTTGCAGTCTTTTTCAGTCGCATCGAGCCAAACCGTTACTTGGCAACATTTAATGACAGAAGCGAGAGTGATGGTGGAGGGGGAGGCATTGAGGGTGGAGTGGGAAGCCGAGCATCTGTAATATTGAGCAGGTGCTGCTCTGACATTTTGCTACTCTTTGCCATTGTGGCTGTAGTGTTTCGATGGGACTATGTTGCAGGGCCTGTTTTAACGTGCAGTGATACACAAAATGTGCAGTGATAAAATGAAAACGTGCAGTGGTTTTTCTGTGCTTTGTGCACATCGTTTGTGCAGTGATAAATTTTCAGGACGACCATTTTTGCTTGTGTTTTTGCGCGGATGTCCACACATTTTCTGAGTTTGATGCAGTGATAATTTTTTCTTAAAACAGGCCCTGCTATGTTGCTTTGCTTAGAATCTTGCTACTAAGAGAACTACCTTTGGGCGGAGACTGTGAAAACCACTATGATTCGGTATCCGGACGTTTCATCTCAGGACGATTCATCTCAGGACGATTCAACGCGGACGATTCATCTCAAGGACTATTAATCTCAGAACGTTTCATCAGGAGGATTATTCATCTTAGGACTATTCATATCAGGACTATTCATCTCAGATAAAGTTATAAGGGTTTGGGTTAAGTTAGGGCAATGAATAGTCCTGAGATGAATAGTCCTTGACATGAATCGTCCGCGTATAATCGTCCTGAATTCTATCTTACCTGGGATCAAAGGTCGAGCATCTGCACCAGGATTCCTTTAGGTTCAGTCTCGACTGTTTCGTGCAGATTTTTATCCGCCTAACCAGTTTTCTCTTTGGATGCTATCAGAATCATTCTCTTCTCCATCGTCTACGTCGGCCATCTATTGTCTTCTGCGTTAATCCACCTTTTACCGACAAAGCTGCATCTTAGCCTTTTCCTTTCAGTTGGCCATCTAGTAATCTTAATCACTAACTCTATGCTGATGACACTCAGCTCAGCTATTCATTTCCTTTTCACCATCTTCATTCGACTCATCAATGGCTACGCTTGAATCAGCATTCTCGTCTATTTCTTCATGGATGTCATCTAACCTCCTTGCTCTCAATCCACCCAAGACAGAATTCCTCTTAATAAGATTACCTCAACACTCAACAGGTAAACAAAATTGACAGTCCCAAGCTAGTCTTCACTCCAGACGCCACAATAATCCCTGCTCAGACTGATAAAAACCTCGATTTCAAATATTTCGAATCACAAATCTCTCAGCTTTCACAAGCCTGCTATGTCCATATTCGTGATCTACGTCGCCTTCGTCCTTGCCTCGACTTCAAAACTGCCTCCACAATCGTCACCTTCATAGTTCACTATTTCGCAGATGCTTTTGCCCGAAGTACACTTTATCCAATCTTGGAATCCGATACTGGTGACATTCCGTTTTAGTCCACTACTAGACTACTGCAACTTCCTCTAGGCCTACTATAGCCTTCCAAAGACCTCCATCAACAAATTACAATCCATTCAAAACGCACTAGCCCGAGCGGTAACTAAATCTCCAAAGTTCTGCCATATCTTACCTATACCGAAGGCACTGCACTGGCTCAAAATTTCCGAGCGCATCTGCTGTACACTTGTACAGTGTAGTATAAAATAATAACGATCACGTACAGTTCACTCCATTCATAAAAACCGGTTTACCTTCGAAAACTCCTAACGCCTCAGCCTCCTGGACCTACACGATCGTCGTCTCATCTCGTGCACACACTCACGCCCGTTAAATCAATCAACTCTCGAAATCTGCTACCGCGCTTTCTCATATGCCGCACCAGAACTTTGGAACTCAATTCCAGCCTCCCTCCGCAGCCTACGCCATGTTCAAACAACAAGCTCTGATTCCTCCTCCCCTCTAATTCCTTCACTATCTTCTCAAGCTTTGAGGTCTAGACGTAAAACCTTCCTATTCCAAAAGTAATTTCCCTTCGTAGCCATAGCAACCCGCCCCGCCGCCTCATAGATACACTGACCTTCGCCCGGCCGACAACCCACTTTGCCCATAGCTATTTCAAGAAAGATTAAGTGCATAATAATAATAATAATAAGCAGCTACCACTGTACTACTTTCCAAAGCGCTATATAATTTTACGATATTCTACTTGCTTACTTACTAGTAACTTACGAAAGCAATTTCTTCTCTGGACAGATTTCCCGAATGGAGATGAAAAGACGCGTTCTGCGGTTGGACATCGGCGCGTGGAGCGTTGCCGGATCAATGAATATTTAATTGCAACCGAAGTGCTCGCGTCTCTTTCGTGTCTCTGATGTTTTGCGGTCTTCGTCCGCCGCGCTGCTTTTTGTGTCTATCCTTTTCCGGTTCGAAGCGGCTCTAATTCGTGCTTTTCCGCGTGATCGACACAGCATGCAGTAGGACGCGAGACTGAATGAATGACATGTCGTCTTATACTACAGTACGCTCCTCTTAATGACACGACATCTTTGATCACCAGACGCTATTAAGGCCATGCCGTGCAAATATTATTTGCATCGACTCGCTTGGCATAGTATTTGAAGAGTCTTTGAATATGGTATTGGCGGATTGTAACTGTACTAGACTAGTATCGATACTTTCAAAGCTGGTTCATTGCTGCTTCCGCTGTCACTCCCTTCTCTCTCTCTCTCTCTCTCTCTCTCTCTCTCTCTCTCCACTATCGATGGGTTATGATATCATACGGACAACTGCAGCCTGCAGGGCTCATTTGCTTCTCAGGTAAGGAAACTTATCTCGGGGATTTTCTTCCAGCAGCGTCGCAGAAACGCTTTTGCCCGAAGTACACTTTATCCACTCCTGGAATCCGATACCGGTGACATTCCGTTTTTAAAAAAACTCGCCTCTCAAGTGGAGACGCCCTTACCTGATGTTTCCCGTAGCAACGCGGATTACGCGACTCAAGTGGAAAGAAAGAAGCGGCTCTGGTCACGAGTTCTTCTCACTCGTGTCGCTGCTGTTACCAGCGATGACGTCATTTGACTGAACTATTTAGGCAAGTAAGTAAATAAATAAACTCGTGAATTTATATAGCGCTTTCTGAAGTAGTACCGCAGTAGTTGTCTATTCTTAGGCGCTCGGTCTATTATTTATTTATTTATTTGTTTATTTATTCACTATTAGTCTATTTAAAGTATTCGATCGTACATATTTAAAATCCTCATTTATTCAGAGCTCTTTTAAACAGGCAATCACCGCAAAATAAGATACTGTGTTAATTTTTGTTAAAGTTTTGTCATTTTTGGAGACAAATGGCGACAAATCGTGAGACTCCCAACCTTAGACTCGAAGAATGCACGCCATGATGATGATGGTGATGATGATGATGATGATGATGACGATGATGATGATATTTTTTGTTTTCTCTTTTCTATTCTGTTTCGTTTTTTGCGTTTCCAATTCCAAATTAAATTGTAGATGCTCTTAACGTCTAAAGCATATGGGTTTTTAATGATTGGACCTCCTCTGTCTTCGTGTCTTGTCCAATAGCAGAGCCATAGTAGGCCTATAGATTACAGCTGAGCCAGGACTCTTCTTTGTGATGTGTACAGATATCGTCTTGAACTTTCGTACGACGTATGTAAGTAACAGCGGTCAGGTGGTCTACGAATCTCGACTGATCGCTGTCAACTACATCAAAGGCTGGTTTCTCGTCGACATCTTGGCAGCAATCCCGTTCGACATACTCTTTGCCTTTCAAGTCAACACGGTAAATACGCAGACATCCCCACCACACCACTCCTAAGCAGGGCCGCCGAGAGGGGGGCAGGAGGCAACTGCGCAGGGGCCCGGCGGTCTGGGGGCGGGCGGGCCGATGATGGATATGTATAATTAACAATAATATGAATAATAACACTAAAGTAGAGGGGACCCGGCGAACAAAAGGGGACATGGCGTGAAAAGGTTGACAAGCAAAAAAGTCATCACCTAATTTTAAGATGTAAAAGAGGCTGACAAGCCAAAAAGGTCGTCAGGTAATTTTAAGATGTAAAATAGACTGGCAAGCAAAAAAGGCCGTCAAGCAATTTTATTCTGCACAAGGGCCCGGAATTTCTTTCGGCGGGCCTGCTCCTAAGTAGGACAAACAGAAAGACACTCCGGTAAATAGTAGACGTTGGACCAGGGTGCGATTTGTGACCTGGAGCAGTGGGGGAGATAGTTAGTTAATAAGCCAATTTATATAGCGCTATAGTCACAGCAGGCCATGTCGAGCTTGGGGGATGTAGTTGTTGGGAAATGTAGCATTGGGGATGTAGTGGTGGAGGGATGTAGCAGTAGGGGGGATGCAGTTGGGCAGTGGAGGGGGGAAGATTCCCCCCTTCCCCCTACAAATCGCGCCCTGCGTTGGACACACACACAAAGAGTGAGGCAAAGACGATGACCAACGACAGGGCTTGACAGCAATTGGGGACATCTCGCTCAGTCGATGTAAAGCGTTAACTTTAGGCGTCAGCGGTTAATTTGCCTTCAGTAACAGGTTCCATGTGAAGCAAAGAGGTTTTGGCCTCCGTGTTAATTGTTAGCCAAGGCTGTATCCGTTGTACAGTATACGAGGACATGGAGGATAAAGACTGAGACCAAGACAGAAACACGATGATCGAAGTCTTAGAACGAGACCAAAGACACGGAGGTAGAATGTGTGGCTAAGACATGAGAACAGAATTGAACGCATGCAGACCGATATAAGCCGATTACTAGAAGTCGAAACTGTTGCGACGAATGCAAACTTTGCTGAATTATATATTTGCAATTATCGAAACTACGCCGGAGATGAAACGATGTCATAATAATAATAATAATAATAATAATAATAATAATAATAATAATAACAACAACAACAATGGAATGTGGTTAATTGGCCTCCTAGACTCACATGGAGTATTTGTATTTCGTAAAAGTTTGAAAGCATTTAGAATCGAGTTCATTTGAAAAAAAACTCGTAGAAAACTATAAACTCAGAAACGAAAATCCCGTAAATTAGTACACAACTAACGAATAGATTAATACACGAAATAAATAATATTGTAGATTATAAAAAACACTAATTTTGCAGCGATATCAGTAAGTAGGCGAGTAAGTAAGACGAAAATTCTATATCGCTGCCCGAAAGCTTGGTCGCCGAAAAGTACGAAGACGATCCTTTGGTCGTCAGAGTCAATAATCAATTAAATAATTAATTAACTGATGCATTTTCAGGGAAGTTCGCTGACGCACCTGAAGGTGGCCCGTCTGCTTAGGCTAGCCCGCCTGCTTCAGAAGCTGGACAGGTATTACCAGTACAGCGTCATCATCCTGACTCTGCTGATGGCCATGTTCACCGTGCTCGCTCACTGGCTGGCCTGCATCTGGTACTTCATCGGAATGAAAGAACTTCACGAAGCACCCACCAACTGGACAGTCGGTAGGTGAACGCAATTAATAATACGCTTTCAAACTTTCAAACCTACTACTACTACTACTACTACTACTACTACTACTACTACTACTACTACTACTACTACTACTACTACTACTACTACTACTACTACTACTACTACTACTACTACTACTACTACTACTACTACTACTACTACTACTACTACTACTACTACTACTACTACCACCACCACCACCACCACCACCACTACTACTACTACTACTACTACTACTACCACTACTGCTGCTGCATTACTGTTTGGCGTTGCCCATTAAGCATCTGATTCCTTTCAGTACAAGGATTCGAACTCTTTGAAATAGAAATAAAACTGCAAAATAGTATGCTGCATAAATGCTTAAATAAGGGCTCGCGAAAATAAACGAATATAAAATGAGTAACTATTCGTGTACGCGCAATGACTAAGCAGAATGCCTTAATTCCCTGCAAGCAACCTAGACAATGTCGAATCTAAAGCAAACCCTAAAGCCTACAGTATTACTGCTTAGTATTTATGTAGTTAAATTGACGGTGAGTGTATTGATATACTAATCAGCATAATTCATGCCGTGTTGAGCCGGGTTCGGTGACGTCTTTCCAGTTGCCTGGCTTATTTGAGATTACCGGTGTTGGAATCGTGCCTTCATCGTGTTGCAAACAGACTTGTTTGCATTGAAACGACGGGAGACGTTACCATGGCTACGGAAAAGGTGAGCCCGATGAAAAGGAGAAGAAGGAATAAGTAAAATGATCTCAACGAGGTAATGCTCGGCCATTTGGCTGTTTACGGAATACAAGAAGGCTGGAAGGCGGGGAAAGAGGACAGACCGACCGACGGAGGAGACCGGGTGGGTAGGAAGGCAGGTAGGCGTGAAGGTGAGCGGGAGAATGGATGAGCGGACGGGGGACGAATGGATGGATGAAGTCTGACTGATGGAATCGATTTAGGTCGCTTTGGGTTACGTCCTATCAATTGGATCAGATTACGTCAAGAATTATTAGCGAAAACGCTCATGTACAGTAGACACGCTTAGGAAAGACGGCGACGGCAGAGGCGTAGCGAGGGTATCCGGCGCCCGGGGGCAAAGTGTACCGTTGGCGCCCTTAGCACTGCTGACGAGCAAAAACGGTCGTCACATCGTTCACGGCGCCCCTCTTCCTATCTTCATATAGTGCTGACGAGCCAAAAAAGGTCGTCGCGCATGTTTCTTCTTCTTTATCATGCATTTCACTTACCTAAATACCCAATTTTGGCACCCCCTCACCTCGGCGCCCGGGAGCATATGCCCCTCTGTCCCCCTCGCTACGCCTCTGGGTGACGGGTAAACGAAGATAGAGCAATGGAACCCAGCAGCCAGTATGTAGAATAATCTGCTAATTTCAAAATCGAGATGTCAAATGTGCGCCAAATCATTCCTCATGAGTGTATCCTCCAATGGTCAGACTCTAATGGTCAGTACAGGCGTCCGTCTAGAGTGGAATCGTTTGTATATTATATGTGATTCAAGATACAATTATTCCAGATTCTCGTGGAATAAAAAAAATCAAATTCCAATTGCTGTCTGTAAATTACCATCTTCAGGATGGCTATACCAGCTGTCGGAAAAACTGGACGCTCCGATCGAGCGTCGAAATCGAACCCTCGAGAATGTTCCCGATAAGCTGAGTTCCTACGTCTCTGCGCTCTTCTTCACCTGCTCCAGTCTGACGAGCGTCGGGTTCGGAAATGTCTCTCCGAACACCAACTACGAGAAAGTCTTCTCAATTATCGCCATGCTGATCGGAGGTATGTCGTTGTACATACAGAGTCTTCGTTATATAGAAGAGAGGTTGTTGTCAAAACAGCTCATAGATAATTACGATGGATAAAATGTTTGGTAAAAAATAAGAATCCGTCGTAGAACCAGGGGCTGTTCCACGTTGGGGATGACTGGGGATGCATCCCCCACCGAGCTTTTTCTTCTTGTCAGAGTCGTTACACCGCTACTTATGTCCGCCGGATATTTGTGTACAAAATTGTATATAAAACAGAGCTTATGACCATTTTTTGCTTGTCAGCCTTTTTCGAGAAGTTTTATTTAACATTTGCCGAGCAAAACACCACTGTTAATGATTGTTTTGCTTGTCAACCTAATTCTGAATTTAATTCCCCCAACAACTTCCTAGAAATTCTTTGCATCCCCCGACCAAGAAGTCTTGAAACCGTCACTGGGCAGAGCAATGCTGGCCAATGGAAAGAGTAATCGGAGAAATCCGTAAACTTTAGCCTATAATATGAGCTTCGGACACTCTTGGATTATTTCGGCAGAAATTAAAGTGCACTGTCTTGAGCTTGAGTGTGCAGTCTAGATAAATTGTTGCCGGGTAATGATGAGATTGGGGTGAAGGGGTTTTCCGAGCGTGACTGAGTGAGTGGACGGGGGCCGTTTCTGCACCAGGCTCTCAATCAGTCGACTCAGCTGCGATTTATTACATTCAGGCGCTTAGTCGGTGGAAAGAGAGACGGAGAGGGAGAGGCTGCATGGCATTCAGGCGATGCCGTGAAAATCGAAGATCGTTGTCCTTCAGGTCTCCTACGGAGCTTGAACCAACGAAGCGGCGCGATATTTTCGGTTCTACAGAAACAAGAATAACTGGATTCGACGCCACCATAATTTACCTACCGTCACATGATTGGAGGTGGGGGTGGAGGCGGTCTACTTATTACTATATCTATATGATGCTGTTTTAGCTCTCATGCATGCGCTGGTCTTTGGCAACGTAACTGCGATCATTCAACGAATGTATTCGCGGCGTGCCATTTATCAGTCGAAAACACGCGATCTGAAGGATTTCTTCCGAACGCATCACATTCCGAGACTTCTGAAGCAGAGGATGCAGGAATACTTCCAGACAACCTGGTCGCTCAACAGCGGAATCGATCCACAGGAGGTAGGTGGGAGGGGGAGCAAAGGAAGGGTAGTTAGTAATCAGATACAGACCCGACTCTGACGGAACATCTGCGTTGCGTTAAAATATTCCGTTACTCTGTCCGCACATTGACGTTACATGACAGCTACCTTTCGGTTACTATGGCGTTACAATGAAGTTGCATTTCGGTTACACACTGACGTTACGTCATGGCTACTTGTAGTTGCATTGGTGTTGCGTAAAATTTTCTATTTTGTTACATTGATAGAAGGTATTTTGTTACAATGAAGATACGAGCTTCTCATGCAGAATAATAATCGTAGCACTGCCCTGACACTGATTTCAAAGCACGAATAAAGAACACACACACACACACACACACATAGCGCATTTGCTGCTTTGCGATTATTTGCGCTCTAGAAATGCTCTTAAAATAATAATAATAATAATAATAATAATAATAATAATAATAATTATTATTATTATTATTATTATTTTATTTATTTATTAGTTCCATGCTATTTCGGAATAAATTCTGTATGATACAATTGCATACTCGTGCATCCGCGTAATCGTGACTATTTATGTACAGTGTAACGACACAACTGCTGTTGATTGACGTAAGTTCGACATAAACGCTACAGTAGGATGATGGAGTGTTTCATGGACGCTGCATGGTACCTGTCTGCGTCTTCTAGGTTCTGAAGGATTTTCCGGTGGAGATGCAGGGCGACATAGCGATGCATCTGCATCGCGAGGTCCTCGATCTGTCGATCTTTGCCGGAGCCAGTCGCGGTTGCCTGAAGGCCATCGCGATGCAGATCAAGCCGATGTTCTGCGCCCCAGGAGAATACGTCATTCACAAGGGAGACGCCATGACCTCCATCTACTTCGTCTGCAACGGGTCTCTAGAAATACTCAAAGACGGAATGGTCGTCGCTATTCTCGGTCAGCAGACCGGATCTCGTCTCTTTTCCGCCATCTTCGAATTTTACTTTGCTTTTAGAAAGAATATCGTGCAATGGCTTTCTTTCACTTTTCTCGTCTGTTTCTTCGTTCATTCGAAGGAAATCACAGTGGCTGGTCTAGTGGGCAGGAAGGAGGAGGGGGGGGACGGGCCCTGGAAATTGTTGACCTTACTTTAGGAGCTCATTAGTAACGTTGGTAAGATTCCTGCTCAAGTGTTCAGTAATTATACGTTATGGTCCAGTTTAGATCCATTTCCTAGACAGACATTTCTGGGAAGTCATTTAAACAGTAATATAATATACGAGGTTTAAGGCCCATGCAGTCTATTTATCACCAGAGGGTCCTGGAGAAAGTGCTACCATGTGACCTGGTCAGTCACCTATTTGGTTTTTGCATTTCCGTCTATTCTGACCTCACACCACCTTTGTTAATGTTATTTGAACAGAGTTCTTCATGCTGATGTATCGTGAAAATTTCTCGAATTACCGTTTTAATTGACACTTTTTCATTTTTAAAACATCAAATCCATTGCCTGCGTGTTGCTCTCTTCGCTCTTTCTTCCCGTTGATCGGTAATTCCATCTCTTCTCTTAAGGCAAAGGCGATCTTTTCGGCTCCGACATCGACTACCAAGAGGCCGTCATCAAGTCCAGCTGTGACGTCAAATCGTTGACCTACTGTGACCTTCAGTGCATCCACCTGGCTGGACTGAAATCCGTCCTCCAGATGTACCCGGAATTCGCGGACAAGTGCGCCAACGACCTGCTGCACGACCTCACCTACAACCTGCGCGAAGGTTACATCGAACCTGAAGACGATGACGTCACGCTCGCCCCCGCCATAACGCTCCCGTCGATAACGGAAGAGACGAGCGACGAACAGGATTCGGTCAGCGGCGATGACGTGAGCGCAGCGGGAAGTGACGGAGAGAACGGACCGCCGACGAACAACACCAGTCGGTGGTCAGGCGGTAACGACGTCGGACAAGATGGCGGCGGCGGTGGCGGAAGAGGAGGAGGAGGAGGAGGTACGGGAGTCCTCGATGACGCATCGCAGCAATCGCTTGTGAAAAAGACATCACCCACTTCACCGACAGAGAATCTATTCAGGTGACAATCGGGCCCTCCCCCCCACCATATTCGAACAGTTGGCGCTCGAGACGAATTGACAGTCAGTCAGTGAGGCGCGGTGGAGAATAAGTGGCAGTTGAAGTCGGTTGTTTAGAGGAATTCGTTTTGAAACGAAAAAGCATGTCAGAGACATTTTCAATTAAACACGATTCTGCGCGTTCAGGCAAAAAATCTTCCGTTATTAAGACGAAGATCATTAAGAGCGAAATTATTCTCGAATTTTCTCATTGAATGGAAAATTCTCCTAAAACCACCGAGAGAGGAACAGACCAATTTGAATGTTTATCTCTTGTTTGTTCTCAGAAAGATAAGTGCCATGGAATCAAAACCAATTTATCTTTTAATTTAATGGAGAAATTGAACAAACTAAGATTATGTATCAGCTTTTTTTTATAGCATTTCAACACAAATTATGTTTGTTTTTAATTGATTCCATTTCTTTTCGAGAAAAATTGGCGTCTTCGTTTGGTGGACAGAGTTCCAAATGCTCTCTTCCTCTGTTCTCTGCTTCTATGTATTTTAGATGATCTGAGAGCGATTGAACTGTCAAAGCAGTTGACATTCATGGGCGTCCGCAGAAATTTTTCCAGGGGGGTGCAAACAAAACAAGGTCTTGTGGCGAAAGAAATGAAAAAATTTCCCAGAGGGGTGCAAAACAAGGTTGTGTGATGAAAGAAACAAGCAATTTTACTTTTTTCATGACTCCACAATTTTTCCAGGGGGGTGCAATTGCACCCATTTGCACCCCCCTCCGGACGCCCATGTTGACATTGTGTTTGATCTAAATCGTAATAGTACTACCCTCCTCCCCATCGGACCTCTCTTGTAGGTCTACTGGTTAAGAAACTGGTTTCGTTCGATCGGAAGCGCTGTCAATTGTGCCGTCGTTATTTGAACTTTCAAAGTAAAGAGTGTATACATTTCCAGGAAAAAAATAAGTTTCACTTGAAGTTACTTTCTGCACGAAACCTTTTCTAGAAATTCTGAGGACAGGAGCCGCCATGAAATTAATTTGCAACAAATCCAAGTGAACTGAAACTTGGACCCAACCATGGGCGTAGCGACGGGGGTGTACTGTATAGCCCCAAAATCAGTCTACCTTAAAGTTTTTATGTGATTTATATGTAATTTATATGGTCGATGTGGTTTTTAGTTAAGATTTATACCCTCCCCAAAGAAAAATATACCCCAAATGAAATTTCTGGCTACGTCCCTGGACCCAACGTGTCTCTCATGCCGGTGTCTATTATTATAGAGACTTCATGACGTAAACGAAGAGAATGGCTGTGACTCGGAAGGTCACGTGATAGCTGCGCTCGGTTTCAATTAACCGTGTTTTGTCCTTTAATCTAGACCAAGCGAGAGATGTCCATTTGCCGAGAGACGAAATCGAAGCTTCGTTATCAAACGAGGCTCAAGATTGGTCGAAGCTCAGCTGAAGAGAATGAAGACCCACGACGGTCCTTTCGTCAGCGGCCATTCGACAACAGCTGCACGAGGCAAGTCAAGGCCTCACGCAGACAGCCAACTAAGGATAACGCACGTCAAATAAACGTATACATACAGGTAGCCTCGTACTCGAACGAGCGTAGGGTCCGGCGCTGATCTCCGTGTACGAGGCAAGCAGCGACGAACGCAGGTGGCTTACGATATTAATCTAGAGTAGTTTGCCATTGCTTTCTCTAGATCCGTGTTTTGACTTGTTTACTTAACGGTACTTTCAATTTATCGACGCGTAAGAGATGAACGACTGGGTTGGCCTCCGGTACCACCACGACTCGATCCCGGGATGGTCACCCATCCAAGTACGAGCCGCGCTCGACGCTGCCTAACTTCGCGGGGGTTCTGATGACAACCTGTGGCACGGCGCCAAGTATAGTCCGAAAACTTTTAGAGGCTTAGTCAAATGCGAAGAATCACACGAAACTCAGCTAATTGCCTCCACACCCGATGCGTTAATGAATTATGATGACCTTATACCGTATATATATATATGTATATATATATATATTACCGTAGCTGTAGTGAATACTTTATTAAACCTTGTTAGACTGTCGAATCAAATAATTACCTTCAGAAATATACTATTGTCATATTATCATATAATTATTACCGTCATGATTTCGATGCTACGTTACTAATGTAAAAGGCTATCTGCAAACGTACTCTTAGTAATGCACTATTTTCAATCATTAATTACTGTTTTATGTCATCATCACTAGAACCAACCGAAGCGTCGAATTATCCTGTCGTTTTATGTGCAGTTGTGTCGTGTATTTCGCGTCTAGGCAACAGCGGCGGTGGAGTGAAAAGTCCGCCTGCAGATCACGCAAGCGAATCTCTTGTTCAAGATCTCTCTCAGACGCGCGCCTACCTTGAACATCTACATCACCAGATGACGTCACTGTCGAAAGACGTCGTCAGTCTGTCGTCTGACGTAAGATCCATCTTCAGGATTCTGCAGACATCGAGGCTTGGCGGGTCTTTGTTGGAGCTGCACGACAATCGACCGACCGGAAACGATCCTGAAAAGGAGCACAGCGATGCACATTCTCCTCCTCCTCATCAGAACATCGCGAGGGACGTAGTGTCGTCGTCGTCGTCGTTGGAACCGTCAAAAACCCCGAAACCGAAAGCGCCGTCGTCGTCGTCGTCGTCGTCGTCGAATGTCAACGCAAACCATCCGGTCGTCGTCGGCATTCTCAAGTCGAACGTCGGTGGCCATCAGGTGAAAACCCCTCCCCTCCACAGGGTTGACTTCGCCCAGCAGGAGACGGCCATTCAGTCGGCGCCGTCTTCGGCCGAAATGAAGGCAAGGCCGAACGCCGCCCCCGCCGTCGTCGTCGCCAACCGAAGTCGGTCGTACGCCGACATATTCCGCCACGGCGGCGGCGGCGGCGGCGGCGGCGACGCCCCCGGTTACGACCGCCCAGAAATCATTCCCGGCGGCGGCGGAGGAGGAGGAGGAGGAGGAGGAGGGATATCGAATCGCGCATTCAGCGGCGTCCGCCGTAGTCAGACCGGAAACAGTTTCAACCGGATTCACGCCGAATGTCCGCAGCCGCCGCCGCCGCTGCCGCCGTCGTCGTCGTCGTCGGAGGGAAATCACAAGGAGCCCCCCAGCCGGACGCGCGGCGGCGGAACGACCCCCGTTGGCGTCTACAAGTCTCGGACTGAGCGAGATCTCGTCGACGACGACAACGACAGTGTGACGATGACGTCAACGAGAGGCGATTCTGGAATCGATGTCGGAAAGGAAATGGAGTTCGGATCGCGTTCAACTATTCCTGTCCACCGATCTGTGAACAAAAAATATATATATATATATAATATATATATATATATATATATATTATTTTTCCTATGAAAAAGATGCGTCCCGTATTTTGCATCTTTCGCCAGTCGCGAGACATTGTTGTGATGAGAGAAACCTAGAAGAATTGCATCCATGTTGAAGCATTTATATGGCGCAAATTACGGATGACTGCGGTTTTATCGTACACTGCGCTGACCTTGCATAACCGTGAAATCATAAGACATCATTAGTGCTAAATGGACGGTGACAAGAAAAATATTATAATTCGATTTTTGGGAGTAATTCCAGAACACACGCAGTTTCCTTACGATTTTGAGGCAAATTTTTTGAGAGGAGACAGCGCAGCGTTTAATTTAATATGATTAATTTTGTGGGTCTTCGAATTTTTACGATGAATATTGTTGCCAGTCGTTGACCTTCGTCAGAATATTTCATAAGCGCTCTGGTGAAGAAAATCAACGAAAGTCTGCCATGAAAATTACTAAGAACGTCTTTTGTCCGTCGCCGCCTGAAAAGTTTTCCAGTTTCACTGGGGGTTTCCCTTCCCAGAGGAACACCCGACACGGGGCTCGACAGTCGAAGTCGCGCAATTTTCTCTGTTCTTTCAGTTATTTCACCGCAGGAACTTGTGATAAGATTTAAATTCTTGGGCTCGTCGAGCGCCTCCGACGCCCTGTGTTATCGATCTGCATGGCAGATACCACCGTATAACCGATAATCCGATAATCCAATATTAGAGCGGATATCATAATGACTGTGATACAATCGTTGCTTTATTGTGATATATGTCCAGGCGGATTGGTGATGGAAAACTGTTTGAACGACTTTTGAATTTTAAAATAACGAACGACAGGCAGTTCAATTATCCAAACTGTGTGTGATATCGACTTTAAAGCAGTGGCGTAGCTAGGCAAAGTGCCGCCTGGAGCGAAAATAAAAAGTGCCGCCTTTTGGCGGCGGAAAATTTTCAAAATTTCCTGGAAAAAACTTACCAATCAAGTCTTTAAAAAAGTCTGACAAGCAAAAAAACGTTATCGAGTCGCTAAGAAAAGTCTGACAAGCAAAAAACCCCAATAAAGGCTAATAATTATGAAAAATATTAGGAAATCTCGAAAATGCCGCTCCTAGGGCAAGTGCCGCCTGGGGCGCTTCGCCCCCTCTGCTCCTCGCTACGCCACTGCTTTAAAAGATAGCACGAAATGATATATAGATTAAAGTACCCGATTAGTGACAAATGTCATTGCAGCGGTATTTTAACATTATTTTAGCACTGCAGATCTTTTAATAGTACGCTGAAGCAAGTGACACTGAATGATGTCAGCGAAAACTGTCGTGGCTCAGACATCTAAACGTTTTTCGAAATCATGCATTTTAAATTGGTGATAACTATAGATTTCAACGTCGGTGACCGGCAGTGTTACTCTTTTGCATAATCGTCAAAATGCTTGTATTCTTGCTCTGAAGGTTCATCGTTCATAGTAAGCCATGAAACCTTTGAATATGAAAGTGATTTTCAATGATCCAGTATAGCAGTGGCGATGTTTGAAGTGTTTTTATGTAGGCAGATAGATCTTGACCGGCACAGAGCCTCAAGCGTCAGTCCAATCTGAACGATCTAGCCTACATTCGTCCGTTTTTCAGGCTTGTTGAA
The DNA here is from genome assembly GCA_018105865.1 of Metaphire vulgaris. Taxonomy (NCBI): domain Eukaryota; kingdom Metazoa; phylum Annelida; class Clitellata; order Crassiclitellata; family Megascolecidae; genus Metaphire; species Metaphire vulgaris. The sequence goes on along the minus strand of CM030833.1, from coordinate 11,064,874 downwards.
ATGCAGCTGGACTTCGAGTTATTATCACACAAGAATATTTCATGGTATAGTTTTGTCTAAAAACAGTTTATTCTGTTTAAAAGCAACTGTAAATTTTGTTTTAAAACAACTAACGCGTAAAATTGAAATCGTGTCTTGTGCGCCTTTGTCATGATCACCGCTGCTCTTGATTTACAAATGACTTATTTTTGAGTGAATTTTGCAGAAGCTGTTGTTAACTCTCGCCCTCGGGTATTTTTTCACATTTTCTGAGATCTGACGAGATATTTTCAAGCGCCTCTAGATACCCGAGGGGTCCATTTACACACAGTTTAAACATGTATTTCACAGGGATTGCAAAGCTGCGACCATTTTATCAAAGGTTTCAGAGGCACATTAATTACATTAATTTGAAATAATGCCTATAATCGTAACTCCGTTACCGTTACAGTTACAACCGTAACTCTAGGATAGTATAGAGGATCCGATAGGAACAGCTTTGGACATTCTAGGTGCAGTAACAGAGCCACAAACCCACTTTGAACCAAGGACCTTAATTTCGAGATGTAATTTCTCCATGTAATATTATAGCAGGCTGGCAAGAAAACAACAGCACAATGAAAGTAAAGCAAATCTATGTCGTACAGTAGATGCTGTAAAACAGCCTACAACAAACATGCAAAGCATACATTATGTGCGGGAATCGCACTGGACAGTAACCAATGTCGAATGAAAGTAACGAGGCTACAAAATTTAATGATACATGGCTGCATAATTACATTGCACATACATTAGTATATAACTGACATTGATTGCTTTAAGCATGAGTATAATAGTAAGCAAACATATGCTAACTGTCATTTCTATAAAGTTTTATAGACAAATGGCTACAAAATTTAAATGAATGCCGCACGAACAATTATAGCATTTCGATGGGCCGAAAACGCGAACATCTAAAAATTAGGCTGATCGCCTAAGCGATTCCGTGACGTCATTCATCTAATTAAAATAAACAGGTCAAGTTGCGCTCAGCTGTTTATGCAAATGTGGTCAGCGAGAGCTAGTGAACATGGCGTCAAGCACTGCAAGCAGAGCGTTTTTCGAAATAAAGCTGCTAGAGTCAAACGTTCCAGGAGAAAAACTTCGCCGTAGTGATGTTACAAACAATTCAGTTGTTGAATTAAAACGTTGGCTCGAGTGCAGACCGGAATAAGGATGAACTTGTGCATAGGCAATGTCTAATATAGCGTTAAGTAAAATGTGGTCATGTCGTTTTTTTCATCATCTTAATTTGTCTACACACACACACATAAATATATATATAATTATAATTATATATATATACAGGGCTTTTGTGACGGTACGCGCCGTTACTGAACGTATGCCCTGTGCCCCGTCCATGAAAATATGCAATTTGATATTATTTGAAGGTAGGATTGTATGATGTGTGGAGTTGGCTGGTAGAGGATCCGGATTCATCTGAGTTGGCCCAGTTGGATCTAAGAAGTGCTTGTTGCAAATGTATGTCCATCTGGTAATGTTCCCGATAGTAAAATTCTCTCGTCGACATGCTACAGCCCACCTCTCTGCTTGTGCTCTGTCAGTCGACGACTCGACGGACCGGGGAACTGTATAAAACGAACCGCTTCTTTCAAACAAATGTCAGTTTTCCTATTGTCATTTGCACATGTTCCATAACAACAGTGTTTGATGGGCATACTTAATTTTATCGCGGAACAAATTAAACTTTAAGAAATCTATTTAGTAATTCACACAATACCGCGTGAATTCAACTCTCTAATGACCACATTTACATACGCATGCGCAGTGAGCGTGACCTCCTTTAGGACCGATTCTAATTTTAGTTCTGCGATAAGCCTAATTGTTAAATTTCCATAGAGTAGCTGTGAATCTCCTAGTGTTCGATGTCCTACTTGGCGCTGTGCGTCGCTGCTTGCCTAGAACACGGAGATCAGCGCCAGAGCCTACGTTCGCTTGAGTACGGGACTAACTTTGCCTTTAGTGATCGATGGACACAGTACTGTATATTGGATAGACATGAAAACCAATGACAACTTCATACGTTGACTAGATTCGCTTTGAAATTTTAAGCAAAAAAGGGAAGGAGAGACGGAAGAAGAACTGATTTATATATAAGGTGCCACGCGTTTATACTAATCTTAAACTTCTATAGCGCCACTTCACAATGCATAGGAGCATCAACCGATGGCACAAAAAGAGTATACGCACTAAGCAGTCACACCACAACACGTCTAAACACGTCACACCACAACTCAGAGACAGACTGCACTGGCTTCGCATTCCAGAACGGACCGTGTTCAAAAGGTGCTGGTTCACGCACCGTGCACTTCACGATCCGTCATGCCCGGCCAACCTGTCGGAGCTGCTTCACAGGGTCCCATCCACTGATTACCGAGCGCGGCTCCGTTCCTCCGCGAAAGCTCTACTGACGGTTCATCCTCCCTCGAAGACATCTAGACTCGGAGAGCGATCCGTTACACGCGGGAACCCGGCTCTGTGGAACGCGTTACCACACAACATAACCAACACGACTAATCTAGAAACTTTTACGAAGCGACTTAAAACACACTTGTTCGGACTCTCGTTTAGTACCATGTAAAGCGCTCTTGACCCTCGCCTCATATGACAATAGCGCTATGCAAGTTAGCCCATAACTAACTAACTAACTAACTAGATGGACATTCTAGTTTTATTGATCCGAAAATCCTTTGAAAGGTTGAAATCTTGAAATCAAGAGCTCGCAGTTAGAACTCGATTCAGAAAACGTAATAATTAATTGAGATCTATTATGAATGATTATGATTATGAATGTTATGTTAGTTGAATAGGTATTTGAGTTTTGTTTGTTTGTTTTACTTGGCTGTACTGTGTAAAGTGTGTGTTTTATTAGTTTATTATTGTTTTTTGTTCTATTTGATGCTGTGCTTGTCACGAAATAAAGATTATTATTATCTACTAATTCACAAACAGTGGCGTAGCGTGACTTTTTGGGGCCCGGGGGGCATCTTTGGGCATCTTTGTCATGGGGGCCCCAAAGTTTCAAAGTTTCAAAAAAAAAGGTCGTCAGGACGATCACTTCTATGATTAAGTTACGGTTAACCCTAACCTAACCCTACCTTAGACCCCTCTTTGGGGCCCCCCCAGGGGCCGGGGGCAGTCAAAAAGTGCCCCCGCCCCCACGTTACGCCACTGTTCACAAAACCTTTGCTTCTCAATTTCGACAATGCATGCAAGCAGTATTCGCTCGATCAATCATAATGAACATCAGAAAAATCTCTAAGTAATAAAAATAAAGCCCTTGACTTAAAATTCTTCAAATATCAACTTGCATTATAGAAGTGGCCATTAGCCATTACAGCAACTTACTTATTATTTTCACTGGCGTAGCCAGGGTCCAGACTAAGGGCAAAAACTCTTCTACAGACCGATGTTCCCAATTCTGTCTATGTGGTTTGGGAGCGTCCAAGCCGAAACATTTAGTGCAATATTAAATTTAAATCTGTAGAATTTAATCACATTTTTAGACTATGTGGCAACACATCGGCATTCACCCTACCCTACCCTCACCCTGCAACTGATAATATATTTTCATCGATTTTCCAATCCAATCAGGAATCAATGACTGAATAAAGGGTCCAGTCCCTGTGCGCCTTTATGGCTACGTTAATGATTAATTGTATTGTTCTTCGTTGGCGTAGCCAGGGTTCCAGTATTGGGACACCCAGTGCTTAATCAAAACTCCTGGACTCCGGGGGAAGGGGGAACTGACAAGGCCGGGGAAGTCAGCTAGGAGGTCTGGGGAGCGCAGTAAGCTCCCTCAGCGGGGTCTGGGGCCGAGCCCCAGCAGAAAGGCATTTTTATGAATTTAGAACATATTTTTGAGCTCATATATGCATTTATATCTGAAAAAGAATCAATTAGCCCCACAATCTGTAGTACAAAACATGAATTTATATATAATTTGTATCACTTTCATTGTAACTGTAACCATATTCAGGGGCGTAGCGACGGAGGGGTATATCGGTATATATACCCCAAAATCAGACTACCTTAAAATTTTTAATGCGATTTTTAACATTTTCAAATTTTTAAAGGTGTATACCCCCAAAGCACATTATACCCCAATCAAATTCCTGGCTCCGCCCCTGACCATAATAATGATATTAAGACTTGTAAGTAATCAGAATTATTCTGTTCTAAAAAATTCAGTATGAATTGAATGTTGTATATATGCATGAGGATTTAGGGGCTGTCCATTAATTACGTCAACAATTTAGGGGGAGAAGTTTGAAAAAGTTTGACAGTTGTTGATAGGGGAAGGGGGTCAAGAGAAGTTGACGTCAACAATTTCACTTTTTTACAAATAATCAAAAACTAGGAAATTTCATGGAATACTATTTATTACAGTCAACGAAACAGTTAAGTCCGAAGTGACAGATTTAGGTAGATTGTTCCAAACAGATGGAGCAGCGATTGCGAAAGAACGGTCGGTGAGAGAAAGGCGAGTGCGCCGCTTTATCAGTTTATTAGCGCCAGGTGATCTCAGTAGTCGAGACTGTTCCTGCAACTGAATGACGTCTGCCAAATAGCTGGGCTGTTGTGTTGTTATTGTCTTGAAGGTAATAAGAGCGATCTTGTACTGAATGCGATATCGTATTGGTAGCCAATGGTAGCCAAAGGATCGGTGTGATGTGTTCTGTTCGGCGCACTTTACAAACAGTCCTGGCCAATGAGTTCTGTACCCGTTGCAACTTCTGTAAGTTTTTTCCCGAGCTGCTGTGAAGTACAGAGTTGCAGTAGTCCAGTGACTCACCCCGCACTTATGATTCTTCACTTGTGAATGACTTAAGGCGCGTTAACAACCATGTAATAATAATAATAATAATAATAATAATAATATTGTTATTGTTATTATTGTTATTGTTCATGACAATTTATATAGCGCCGTAGCATAGCGAGGGCCAAAGTCAAAGGCGCTTTACAAAAAACATGGGAACGAGATGTTAAATAGGTGAGTCTTTAATTTGGTCGCAAAGTCCTCTAATGAAGTGGCCGCCGACACTGAAGCCGGTAACGAATTCCATAGGAGAGGGTTTCCTCGGGAAAAAGAACGTTCGCCGAAGTTGAGTGTCTTCGACGGAGGTGGAACGTACAGGTGAGCTCGGCTGCTGGAGCGCAGATGGAGCCGTCGGTCGTTCGTAGTCGTCCTTCGAATCAAGGTCGCTAAGTATTCCGGACAAGAGGGATCGTTTAGTGCCCGGAACGTCAGCCAGCAACGCTTGAATGCAATGCGCTCCGGGATGCGTAACCAGTGTAGCTTGTCCCTGAGTAGCGAGGTCACGTGGTCATGCCACCGGATCCGAAATATCAGTCGGGCTGAGGCGTTGATGATCGACTGCAGGCGAGCGAGCTGACGATCGGGAAGACCGAACAGGATCCCGTTACAATAGTCGACGCGTGAAAGGACGAGGGCTCGAACCAGTTGTATCGCGGCTGCCGTTGAGATATACCGACGAACCTCTCGGATCATTCGAAGCTGTCGGAAGCACGAACGGGTCACATTGGCAACTTGACCAGCAAACGTCAGCGTTTCGTCGAAAATCACTCCGAGTAAGCGCACCTCTGTCGATGGCTGGATGTTAGCCTCGTCCAGAGAAAGCTCCGAACGATCGATCAGATGCTTCCTCCTTGGAGTGCTAAACCAGATGAGCTCCGTCTTGCTCGGGTTTAGGGCGAGCCGGTTAGCCGTGGCCCAGCGCTCTATCCGAGTGATGCATTCACGGACGCACGACAGAAGATGCTCGGTCTCCGACGGAAGGCAGGAGGAATACACCTGCCCGTCGTCGGCGTATGCATGCCACGATAGACCCGATGATTCGACGATCCGTCCGACGTCTGCCGCGTAGAGCACGAACAGGAGTGGACCCAGGGCCGATCCCTGTGGCACACCGCTCGTGACACTTCGTGAGGCAGACATCGAGCCGCCCCAGGCCACTGACTGTGTCCGGCCCGAAAGGTAGCCCTGGAGCCACGTCAAGGCTCGGCCAGTGACCCCGAAGGAGATTTCAAGGCGCTGAGAGAGCGTGTCGTGGTCCACCGTGTCGAAGGCGGCGGAAAAGTCTAGTAGGCATAGGAGGGAAAGCTCTCCATTGGCCGTCGCATCGATAATGTCATTGAGTATCTTCATCAGGGCCGTCTCGGTGGAATGACCTTTTCGATATGCCGACTGATGCTTCGGCATAAGTCCATTCCTGACGAGATAGGTGACTAGTTGTCTATTCACCAGGCGTTCCAGCAGTTTCGACAGGAACGGTAGGTTTGAGACCGGCCGAAAATTCGATATGTCTGACTGGTCCAGTCCTGGCCGCTTCAAGTGAGGGCGGACGATGGCATGCTTCCACGGTGGTGGGAACTCACCGCTAGCAAGTGATGACGATAGTAGTGACGTCAGGAACGGAGCCAGCGTGTCGATGGCCTCTTTAAGCAGCCACATCGGGAGTGGATCCAAAGGGCATTGTTTATTCGGCGATGCCTTGACGCACGCCGTGACCTCCGATATCGTAGGGGCCACGAACGCTGCGAAGGTGGATCCGCTATGCCTTTGGAACTCGACCGGGTCGGCGTTGGCCGTCCTGCTCCGAACCCTGTTGATTTTCTCGTCGATGAACCGGTGATACTCCTCGGCGGAGAAGCTCGGAGGCGCCCTGTGGGAGGTGCCCCTTTTACCGAGAATCCTGTCGAGGTGATTCCATGTTTGCTTGATGTCAGAGTGAGGGGAATCCAGAATCTTGCGCCAGTGTTGCCGTCCCTTCTCCCGCACCAAGCGCCTACTAGCCTTGAGTTCTAGTCTCCACGAAGACCGTGCATCCTCCTCGCCACTAGTGCCTCTCCTGGCACGATACACTCTCTCAAAACGACGGGCACGTCGACGGGCCTGCCGACACTCGGCGTCATAAAATGGTCGATGGAGTCGAGGACGGACGGAAACCTCGGTCACCGGCGCAATATCGTCTAGTATAGTGGTCACGACTGATTGATAGCAAAGCGCAAGCTCAGTGGCGGTTCTGCTTGGGTCGACTGGTTGACAGAGCGGTGACAGTTGAATCCGCTCAATGAACTTATCGAGACTAAAATATTTCCAGCTCCTACGACATAGCTTTGTATATGGCGGACGAGGACGAGCAACAGGTATCGTCCAAAGGATGAGTTTGTGGTCCGATAGCCCGGACTCGACCACTGAGACGTCGGTCGGAGCTCCATCTTCGGCTGTTATTACCACGTCGAGTAAGCCGCCCTGATCGTGAGTCGGTTCTCCGACGAACTGGCGCAGCCAGGCCCCTATGACCTCTTCAAACTTCTGGCTGTGGTTGTCGGAGGGTCGTTCCAGGTGGATATTAATATCCCCGACGACCCAAATCGCGCTGTTAAAGGTCTCCAACGACTCCAGCAGGGCGGACAGTTCAGTATAGAACGTTTCAGTAACACTTTGTGAGCCGGGCCTGTAGATAGCTGCAATGATAAACGGTTCATTGCCACTCCTGACCCAACAGCAGAGGTGCTCAAAAGTCCTCGGCACAAACCCGGTGTTGATCTTTGCGATGTTGGTCCCCGGTTTGGAGATCACCGCCAACCCTCCGTGATTGATAAATTTACTGTTATCGAGCTCCGTCATTCGTGGGATGGCCCGGGCCGCTTCGATGACGTTCAGGCCCATACCGCGTAACCGCTTGATAGCGACACTGTCCTGGTCCTCATGCCACGTCTCGGAGAGAACCAAAGTACTCAGCTCGTGCTCGTCGAACAGATCCGGAACGTTCTCGATCTTCCTGTTGACAGAACGAATATTCAGTAAGCCCACTCTGAGGCGTCGCGGCGGAGTAGAGCAGTGGCGTTCTATTCTCGGTCGCACAAGTGTAGCCGATGGGACGACTCCCGGTTCAGGTGTGGGATGCTGTCGACGACGGGAGGTCGTCTTGACAGGTATGGCTCTTTGGAGACGCTGGCCAGCCCTGCATCCGCGTCCGTTGCTCCACCTAGGTGCGTAGACCACAAGGTGATCGATCTTGCGACGAAGAGAGGCCGAAAGGGCGACACCTCCTGTTCTCAGGATGAGGAGCTCGGATCGCGTGTAAGTTCGATACATCGTCGTCAAATCACGATCGGATGATCAGCGCACCACGACGACGATTAAGATAACCCGCGATATTACCGACGGCCGTCTGTCAACAGTATGCTCAAGCCCCACCTGGCGACTGTCCCCGAAACGAACTATGGCGAGCACCGCCCCCTAGTCCGCTAACTTCGCAGCGGTCCGTGGGTCCTCCTGGACAGAAATCCCGAGGCACACGATCGACGCTGGAGCACGAAGTGATAATCCAACGTAATATCCCTAGCAGAGTCGCTCAACCAAAGAAAAGACAGTTAAATCCATGTCTAACTGTCTAAAATAAATTTTAGCTAATTAGTTAATTAGTTAAAAGAAATGACATTCATATCTTTGTATAGTGGTTCTCACACAGGGAACTACTAAACCACTCCAAACCTTGTTATTACTATTATTAGTGTATGTTATTCTCTTGTCATGCTGTTGTATATTCAACTCTAAGGTCATGAATTATGATACATACGGTAGGCCCTACTTCGACATTACTAGGACAGGATAATTTATGACAGTATTACTAAAACAAACGCCTATTAGCCGTTAATAATGCTAATATTATTATTAATAATAAATAATAGCAGCGAGTGTTTATAATAAATTTACTTTGGCAAATCGGTCCGACTGGACGCAAGATTGACGTTTAAACTATAGGGCCTAGATGTAAAAAAAACGTTGGGAAAATAATTTAACAAAACGTTAAAAGCCGTAAATATGTTACAGAAATTAAAAATGTTAAAAAACGTTGAATAAAGAACGTTATCCAAAGTTTATCTGAGCGAGATTAATGAATGTGCCTTACCCACACACACAGGAATCAACAATCAAACCACACTGTGCAAAACGACTGTGCAATGAAATAAACAGCAATAATACTGGCATCAATTTCAAAATACAGGTTCACATTTTCTTATACTCTTTAGCTAAATAGCAGAAAGCTAATTATTTAGCTCGTCATAATTCTTTTCAGAAAATCTGTTTTTAGTTTGTCAACGTTTTTATAATATAAAAACGTTGGCAAAATAAAAAAAATTTTAAAAAAAGTTAAAAAGTGGGGGAAATAAAAACGTCAAAAATGTTTATTACATCTATGGTTTAAACTCTATGGTCTAAACTCCAGGTAACACTTTGACGCCGAAACTCATTACTTGTAGTTTCTAGTTCTGGCCAGATCGGACGACATAATGTATCAGTTTCGTGGTCCAATCATGAGATGAGCAGTGGCGGTTCCACCATGTTGATGACTGGGATGCATCCCCACCGGGGTTCCGGGTGACCTTTTTTGGCTTGTCAACCTATTTTCCGGTGAGTTTTTTTAAACATTTAGTGAAAAATACTGCGAATGACCTTTTTTGCATGTCGGGCTTATTTGACAAGGTTTATTAACATTTAGTGGGCAAAACACTAACAATTACCTTTTTCTCTTTTCTTTTTTCTTGTTCACTTTGCATCCCCCCACCAACTTCCTATAGATTTTTCATCCCCCAACCAAAAATTCCTGGAACCGTCACTGGAGATGAAAGATCACTAAATCTACTTATTGGAGATTACTGATCGACACAGAAGTGCCTAATGCTTCAGCAGCCAAAGAATGTTAGCACAGCTTGACGTAATGTGACAACATTGGTTTATTGTACTTTTAAAAGCGGTAGTTACGAAATTGAACGGAAACATTCGGAAATCAACCGGAAACATTCGGAAATTGGCCTGAAATCAGGGGCTAAATTGGACCGGATCTTGCAGGATCTTCGATCCGGGACGTCTGCCAAGAGATCCGGCACGGCTGGCATCAGATCCGGAATGTACTTTTGAGGATCGGGCACGTTTTTTGCTGTCAGCTAATGTGCATCATAAATTACCCAATACAGCAATAATGCTACAGGCTACATCTATATCACAATGACATTTTCTTTTCGATTAATCAAATAATCGATAACACGAATGTTAATCAACTAAAAATGTTAACGATTAATCGATTAATTAATAATTAATTTTCGTGGCTATAGTACTGTTACAATAAAAATGAATAAAAAGTTGTGAAGAAATTTTGTGGTCGGAGGAAAAATAAGGAGATCTGGCACCTTTGTTAAAGTAATTTAACCACTGCCAGAATTGAGCGGAAATTCTCGCGGGGGCATTAAAAGCGAGAAAGTCGATGTTCTTCCTTTTCCGCCGTCTGTGTTTCCGATTAAAGTCTTACTTTTCCGACATTTGATGACAATTCGTGAGGGTAATCTTTTGCTTAAGTGTTCATGTGAGTTCGATTAATCATTTCGTCAGAGGATGGTAACGTTTAGAGCGAAAGAAGTCAGAATTATTCAAAGTCCGGAGTGATCTCTTCTTTCCTAGTTAAAAGAGGTCTAAAAACAGACTGGCCACCCGAAGGTCCACCTAAGAATTTGTGTGGCCACTGTTGTCAATTCGCCAGGGAACGGCGCAATAAGTCTACCAATCCTGACTAGTAGCCTACCGAGGTCCGACCAGATCCAGATTATAATAGACGCGCCAGGGCATGTTTTAATAAAAAATTATCACTGCACAAAATTCTCTTCCCACCCCGCCATTCCCCCCGTTTTCACGTGGACTTTGGACCAACATACATTCTTCGATGTCCGTGTTACTCTGCCGTGGCTTTAGCATATATAACACAGCGAACATAATATCACTTCTAGTGAGCAAACAGTTTTACAGTTAGAACGTTGAAGCAGGGCCTGTTTTAACGTGCAGTGATGCACAAAATGTCAACATTTGAAAATGACTAGGGCTTACTCATTTTATTACTGCACATTTTCATTTTTATCACTGCACATTTCCAATTTATTGCACAATTTGTGTATCACTGCACGTTAAAACAGGCGCGCTAACAGTAATCAACAACAATGAGCGACGTATTTGCTAATGACGTTCTACAACACTGGCTTCTGAACTTCACAAGTTCAACTGTAATAATGATTGGAGGTAGTTGATCGTAGACCGACTGCACTGTGTCATCGCTATTCTGTAATAATATGAGATGTCGTCTGCATATTGATGGGAACTGTGCTTAATCTACAGAATGCAATAATTAATAGGCAATGGAACAGAAAAAAGTCCCGGAATAGAGCGATGCAGACTGGATAAAGGGCTGCAGATAAATCAATAAACGCAAAAGGCAGCCACTCTGTGGATTTCCATGTGTGTCGCGATGAGAATATTTCGCAGGTCATTAGAATGGACTTTTTCTCTAAAACTAACTAAGCAATATTGGCGCTGCGATCGATGAAAGAGGCAGATTTTTTCTTTAAACAAATGATCAGTTAATAATTTTCGCGTTATCAGATAAACGTAAGCCCTAGCTACCGCCTAAGCGTCCTGACAATAACCACATCAAAAAACGCGATGCAGATTTCTCCAGACGCAGAGCGAGACGAGGGGCGGGTGACCTTAGAATGACCTTGGAAATACTGTATAGTCAAAGACAACGAAAGTTTGCACACGAACAAACTTAAATCGCAAAAGTCCGGTACAAGACCCAACACTATACACGAGTTGAGAACAGCTATCGAGATGAGACCATAGAAGCGACTCTTGCTTGTCTGTATAGGCCAGCTCATGACGTCCGCTGCAATTGCACGGTTGAAAGAGTTGACAAGTTGACAGATTTCTGCCGCGATAATGGCGCTGCGGCAGTACGGTCTAGGTGCACCACGTGACTTACTTTAAGCAATTCTTTTCAGCCTCTGTCTATTCGGAAGACTAGAGGCGCTTTCATCTGTCCAGAAAACAAATTATCATCGTCGTTCACACGCATTTTTCTCGACGCAGCAATTTTAAAATCGACCGACAGAAGTGCTAAGAAAAAAACTGATTACGTCATTATCATCGCAATCGGCAAACTTTGGTGACGCCGGGCATTTTGATCCTGGCGCAGATAAAGCGTCGCTATCGGAGTCTGTCTCCGCACAGATAAACGATTTATGGCTACGCTCGACTGGTTAATTTTGCGCTTGACTGCAGTCGACAGATGGAAAAGGTCGTCGCATCGTCCGACGAAGGAACGCTACAGTCGGCAAGGACACCGTCTCGTTGCCTTGGAAACGGATAATCGAACGTTGCTAACGAAGAAGATGTAAATCCAAGGATTCATGCAACTGTTGAGACTCGCCAGCAGACATGTGATTGTCATTACGGACCCTATCAATCAATTAATCAATCAATCAAACAAGCAAATCAATCAAAAACCAGTCAAACACTCAGGCAGTCAGGAGTCAGAAAGTCAATGAATAAATCGATCAGTCAGTCAAATATTCCTAACTGAACCAGACATAAGTCATTGACATTCGAAGGATTAAATTTTGAAAAGTATTAGAACTTTCAGTAAATAGCGTACTCTCTGAAAAGAATTCATTTGCATCCCAATGTTATAATTCCAGCGGAGTCTAATCAATAATTTATAATATTCAGCTCTGGTCTCTTTTTGGTTGAAAATAGATTTTACACTGACCAATTATTATTAAATAAATTGCATAAATCTTTAGAGTATATTTTATAATAGGTTACATTTACTAGTACATTACTGACTTTGGTCAATGTTAGCAAAAATTAGAGAAACATATTTTTATTGTCATTTATACAGTACAGTCTATTGCCTAATAGCTGCACAATTTTAGCTTTCAATTGGCCTTAAACGCGAAATTCGTTAGATTTCTATCGGCGGCATAGTAGTAATGCTTGATGGCGTAAACAAAATCAACAGCATGCAATATCAACTTCGTAAGTTTTAAATGCAGAATCCAAAAGCGTGTAACGATGTTCACTTTTCAGAGGTTGGACTGAGATACATCGAAGACTGTTAAGCCTGCACCTTCCTCAGAAGAAAACGCTACGAAAAACGTTCAGCGGACGGTGCGAGGATTAATTCTGCGATTCTGTGTTTTGAGAAAGAATTAAAAGAATTCGTAAATGGACTCATCAGTAAGCAAGTTGTTTTGCCACAGCTACGAGAGAGAGAGAGAGAGAGAGAGAGAGAGAGAGAGAGAGAGAGAGAGCAACAGACGAGATTCATACATTCAGAGAAATTTGCGACGGGACTTGATCCCAGAATCTTTTGAGTTTCTTTGTCATTGGAAAAGCCGACCAATTTGTGTGGTTCAGCCAAAGCATCAAAGGCAATGGACATAGATCACTGGCGGCTCCACAGGGGGTCCGGGGAAGCCTGTGCCTCCAGTTGAGTGCCTGGCCCCCCAGTAGCCCCCCTGTTGGGACCCTATACTTAATACCACATACCTAACAACAAATGGTTGGCCCCGCATGATTAGAAGTTGCCACACCAACGACCCCGACTTGCCAAATCCTGGAGCCGCCACTGACATAGATAGTTTATTTGCTGGATCTTTTCAGCGTGTTGATATTTCCCATCTATTTAGTGACTTTTCGATCTATCTGACATTCGCCATTTATTATATTGCAACTGCCATATAAACTCTGTCAAGGCCTTTTAGTAATAATATCGGATATAATCAATCATCTTCTCTTCTGTCCTTTCATCAGTTGTTTGAAATATCGGCGCTGTACCCCGTTATTTAAAAATGTTGCTTACATAACTGTTATCGTAGTCACAAGAGAAACGAGGGCCGGACCCCCCTGTTCGAATGGAGACCAGTCCAGCCTGCGATTTGTGCAAAACCAACAAGAGGTTTTTATCGCGTAGGAGTGAATATCAGAGGAATCGATGGACTTGGGGGTTTTTTCAGCAGCCTTTGGCCTCTTTATAATAGATCACCGTAGCACCATGCAGCAGCTCAAGGGCATAAACTGTAATGTAATATTGTAGTCATTAATCAAAAGCTTTGCTGCTGAAACAAAAACTTCGACCCATGGCGACTCAAGACGCCCTCTAGAAGCCACTAGTCAGACTAATTAAGATGCGAATGTCTATCTTGACGGACGATATCCTCCTATTTTGGAACCCTGGCAACGCCAGTGGAGACATCACATGTGAGCATAATTATTGGAGCTCATTAACTTCTACAACGCCTGTTTTGAGTTTACTTAGTCTTAGAGGCTCCGCGTCATTTCAATAGTTACTTAAAATTTGTTACGAGTCTCTAAATAGATTAAACATTTTTGTGTCTGAGAAATAAGACATGATTTCAAATCGAGTTCATTCCATCTCATTTAAATTAATATAGTTAAATATATAATATATAATATATATGTATATGTATATATAATGTAGGCGCTGGACATCTAATGAGAGACTCGTGTTCAGAACAAGCAATAAATATCTTGGAAGAGAAGTACGAAGGGAAAGGTGCAAAAGGGCGACCTCTAAGAACTTGGCTGGAGGACATCAAAGACTGGATGGGCATTGAAAACTATGAAGAACTAAAAAGAATTGCTGAAGATCGAGAAAAGTGACGACAACTTGTGACTACCAACCATCGATTCGAAGATGATGATGATGATGATGATGATGATGATGATGATGATGATGATGATGATAGTTAATGAGCATGCAAATTGACTTAGCTTATGTTACGGGGATACAGTATATCTCAAAAGTAGTTACCCGGACGATATCCGCATGAATGATAAGCTGGCATTAATAAAACGCCGGGTGCTCCACTTTAAACGTAGAAATAAACTGCTGTTTCCCCATCCATCCATCCATACATACTGTATTATTAGAAGCCTATTCATGAAAATCTGTTTTAACTGCGTTCGTTTACCCTGATAGGGAGCCGAGGGGTCATAGACGGACCAGATCTGTGAGACGAAGTACGGACCCCAACAGATGACGTAAGATAGATTGACCGTCATCGTCAGCTTCACGGTGCGTCTCTTGACCTTCGACACGACCCTGTTGCTTGACCGCGACCCAGCGGCGGGCGCTTCGGCCGTCGCCGCCGTGCTGTCGGCGGCAAACGGCAGTTCTTCCAGGTCCTTCGACCGGCGTTTGGAGCGCCTCCGGCGGGCAGCCGCCTCGACGGACGACGCCCGTCGAGACGCCGCCGTCGTCGTCGTCGTCGTCGACCGCCCTCCGGACTCGCGCTTCGACGATCCGGACAGCGTCGTCATGGAAACGACGGACGCGCGCTCCTTGTAGCAGACGCTCCGCCAGACGGCGCGACAGATGGCGCTGTAGGAGACGACGAGGATGAGGGATGGGACGAAGTAGATGGCGACGGCGATCCACGACACGTACACGGTCACCGTCCACTGCGGTTCGAAGACCGCCCAACAGGTGAACAGACCGGAGTCGAGGTCCACCTCTCGGTAGGCGAAGATCAGTATCTGAGGGACGGAGAAGAGCAGCGACAGGACCCACGCCGCTATGACGAGACTCCTCGACCTTGCCGCCGACCAGGTGTGCGACAGAAGGGGCCGACAGATGGCGTTGTAGCGATCGATCGCCGTCGCGACGAGGACGTAGGACGAGGCGAACATGGCGACCAGCTGGAAGTAGGCGACCACTCGACAGAGGGCGTCGTTGCCTCGGAAGATACCGATCGCGTCCCAGACCAACTGGGGCAGGACGTTGAAAAACGCGACGAAGATGTCGGCGGCCGCCAGATGGCCGATCATGAGGTTCATGCGGCTGAGCTTCTGACAGCGGCGACTGAAACGCAGCAGCAGGAAGACGACAGCGTTGCTCGACAGCGCCACGCAGAAGATGGACGACTGAACGCCGATCTCAACGGCGGCCAAATGTTCGTCACGGTTCAGTAGAAAGTGTCCGATCGAGACGGACCAGTTTAGATCGTCGACGCCGGTCCACGAGGTCCGGTTCAACGATTGTGCAGCGAAACCGTCGACTGTTCTCGACAAACTGTCTTTCGGATCCATTTGAACGTCTAAAACTCAAACAGATGATCAAGATTTTTAGGAATTTAGTTCCGGTGTTCTAAGTTATCGCTAATGAATTCCACATTTAATTAGTCTTTTATCTTCGATAACTCCTCATAAACAAGATCTCTATCGGCATTGCCGTCATATTTCAAAGCTCTTGTTTAATAGTGACTGAATGAGACTTTTACCCGAATCAACCGACAGACAGACAGACAAACAGACAGACAGACAGACTGACAGAGTCACCAAAGGCCGAGGACACTTTATCACAAACTGTCGTCAATAAAACATTTTGCAAAACATTTTGATTTTATTTCTTTTTGATTTGCAAATCGTCTCTTTTATTTCCTTAGACCAGTGTTGTTTCAGTTATTGATTATTTTTTTCAGTTACAGTTACAGTTACAGTTAGAGTTATTGAAATTATTTTTAAGTTATAGTTACAGTTACAGTTACAGTTATTGTCATTCTTCAGCTACAGTTTCAGTTACAGTTATTTATTTTTTTTTCAGTTATTTTCAGTTATTTGCAGTTAATCGCCATTGAACACATTAATGAAATTTCGACGTTTTTTCTTAATACACAATCACCCTGCTCTCTCCAATTGATTGAAAAATCTACTGATATGTAAATATTTTCATACGCATGTCCATCAAAACGTCCATCAAATCATGACATATGACATAGGCCTAAACATTGCAAATATCCACATCTCTCAGAAAAAAAACAGAAATAGTACGCAACTATATATACAATTATTTTTCAGTTATTTTAGCTATTTCAGTTATTTATTTTTCAGTTACAGTTACAGTTATTGACATTTATCAGTTACAGTTTCAGTTACAGTTAACTGATTTGTCATTTTTCAGTTAACTGATATTTCAGTCACAGTTAAAGTTAACTGAAACAACACTGCCTTAGACAAACAGAAAATATCGACTTTTTCTCTTCCAGTTTCGCGATTTCGTTTTCTCCTCTGAGCCGAGTTTCTCGGGAGTCGAGGCTAATTTTGTCACGAAATGGTTCGAATACGACGTCTTGTGAGACCGGAGGAGGAATGGAAAACGGCATAAGCCGCCCGTTTCGATTGAGATGTCACGCAGCTGGAGTCGAATCTCAGGCAGCTGCCCCGGGATTCGGTTATCTTGGCCCGAGACGACACTGACGTGTCACAGCCGCATCTGCACACCTCGTTTCCGACAAATTCCTCTTCGTTTAAAGCAGGAGTCAAACTCAAACTGCTCCGGGGCCGCAGTAACCCGAGGGCCGCAACGCCCGAATTTTGTTACAATGTTAAAGTGTATAAAAACAACGAAATAAGAACATAGTCATAGTGTTTTACAAATTATATTTATTTCAGACATTTATACGAGCTTTTTATTTTTAGTAGAAAAATTTCACTAAATCGACTTTTTACTCTACGTTAAGCAACGCGACCGCCTCCACTAGGGAAGCGGAAGTACGAGTATAATCACTAGATTCGAAAGACTACGAATAATTAATCTGGTACTGTAAGTAAGAATTTATTATAGCTAAGATGGCATGAACGTTAAAAGGCGTAGAGAGAAAATATATGCAAATTACAGACGGCAATTTTTTAAAATCCCAAAAATGCTTCGTCGTTGGCCGACCGAAAATGGCCTGCATGGCAGACGGCTAGGGGGCTGCGCCGAGTAACTCCGCGAGGCAAATTGAGTCGAGTAATTTTTTTGAGTCGAGACAGAATAACTAAACAAAAAGAATAGAATTGGAATTTCATTAAAATTTGGCCTACCGTTATTTGCTACAATTAATTATTAATCAGTCTTACGTTATTCTCTTCAGTTAGTTAAGATGTTGTTGGCTCCGACCATTTTTTGACGTAAAATCGCTGGTCTCCGCTACTAAATTTGGCTTGAAGACGAAAAATTGGCATCTAATGAACCATGAGGGCCGTCCGCTATCGGCGTGACGTGTAACGTTTGCATGTATTTCCGGTTTTGCGAGTACTGCTACTCGGGCCTACTCGACTCCTAAAGAGCGGGGCAGCCCACAGACGGCATCTCAAACCAACCGTCCGCTATCGGCGTGACTGTTGCCGCTGTGCGAGCTGCGGTCTGGCGGGGGCAGGGGTCAAATGGGCGGTCTGGAGGGGGGGCCGATGATGAATATGCATAATTAACAATAATACCAATAATAACACTAAATAAAGGGGGCCCGGCGAGTAAAATGGGGTCCCGGACCTGAGGACATCAAAAGCATCAAAATGAATAGTGTGAACAGGAGCGTCATTTGGAGAGGGGCAGGCGGGCCCTCCAAGGAAAATGAAGAAATAATGTATTAGGTAAATAAATAAATGTGAAATGTGCAAAAATCGTCAAAATTGTCCAAAATTTGCCCAAAAATGTCAAAAATTTCAAATTCATAAAATTGGTCCAAAATTGCCCAAAATTTGCCTATAATTGCTTAAAATTTGCCAAAATTTGGCCAAACATTATCTCGATTCCAAGAAAAGTGTGAAATTACGCTACTGAATGTGAAAAAGAGCGACAAGAAAAAAAGGCCATCACTAGTTTTCGAGAGTTGCAACATGGCATCGTGTCGGTTAATTTGGGTTAAACCAATGACAAGCAAAAAAGAGTCGTCAGCAATTTTTAAACTTTTTTTCGGGGCTCGCCGGCCATTCTGCACAGGGGCCCGGAATTTCTCTCGGCGGGCCTGGCGAGCTGGATAAACTAAATTTCCATCGGATTGTAGAAAGAAGGCGGACATAAATTTTCCAAACCAGGAAATTGATTATCTCCGAAGCAGCCATCAGATCTAACAGTAGCACAAATGACCAAGTTTCTTTCTCTTTCTTCTGGTCTTGAACACAGAACGTGTACCCGCCGCTAGCTTGTGTCCGGTCAGCTTGATTACTGCAATTTTCTCTTTACTTGCATTTCGAAGATTGATCTTCAAAGAATGTCAGGAACTAGTAGTCTCTGTTTAATTCTAGCTGATGGCCATCTTGACATGCTGGACGTCGTACGCTTTAATCCTCACTGATTGTCGCCACAATCAGTTAGGATCAATAAAAATAGTAAGTAAATAATAATAATAATAATAATAATAATAATAATAATAACAATAATAATAATAATCATCATCATCATCAGCATCATTCTTCGACAACAGACGCAGAGAAGACGCAGAGAGCAATGGAAACAATGTAGCCCTGAACCTGTCACAGGACAGAGAACATGAATAATAATAATAATAATAATAATAATAATAATAATAATAATAATAATAATAATAATAACGCTCGATATCAGTGGCGGAAACGTCACATGATCAAACATGATCTTACTCTTCCCTGCTCTGAGTAATCCTTCTATAGGTCTGTCAAGATAATTATCCTTACGATGCTGCTTTGAAGAGCATTAAATCATATCCAGAACTCTTTAATTGCAAATTCTTTCATCGAAACGAATGGAGCTGATGCTCCAGTGAGCGGATGTCAGAGCGATTCATCTTGGGTATTTCGTAGACCGTCGCAACTTACCGATCATGTCCGGGCAAAATGCTTATACTTATGCGTAGAAATGCATTCCTCTGACATCACTGGACGCTAAACTGCGTCGTTCAAAATAGTAAAAGGAATTTATGAGACGCCTTTAATTGACTAAATTGCTTCAGCCAATTTGCTCAATTACTTTTTCTACTGGAAGCAAAGATAATTTTAACGAAGAAAATAAAATTAAACATTTGTGATAAGCGTCTATCGTTCCATGTCTGTTGCCGAAGAATGAAATTCATTGTACGACGTTGGGCAAGACAAATCCAAAAGAGAACGCTTTAAAACACACACACACACACTCTCTCTCTCTATCTGCATTCGAAAATCTTGCTAGAATTTCAAGACAAAAGTGTTTCGTCTCTAAAAACGTTTATGCTTTTCAAACGATCAGAAAGACGGGAGAAAAATACGGGATGAAAATAAAGAGACAAAATGTCGGCTTCAGATAGCCTAGTCCACTGTCCATCAGTAATTATTCCAATGTATGCTCTCATTTACACCCAAGTTTTTGACAGCAAGCGTAATGCAGAGCATTTCACTAACAGGACAGTTATTCAGATTAGGCCTATTATAATATTCTGACATTTATTCCGTCAGCAGCGACAACGAGCGACAAATTAATTGGAGGCTGTCCATTAATTATGTCAACAAATTTTGGGCAATTTTTGACCCCTCCCCCTTGTCAACAACTGTCAAACTTTCAGTGACCCCCGATAATTATGTCAAAACTGTTGACACCATCTCCCGCCCCCAATAACATCAGTGACGGGTCCCCTAAAAGTTTAGAAGGTTGTTATTTTGCTCATCAAGTGTCAAAATGTGGTGTGGTGATGACTCTTTTTTTGTTTGTCAGGTTTTTCACCGTTGTAATAAATAGCATTCAATGAAATTTCCTATTTTTTGATTATTTGTAAAAAAAATTAAATTTTTGACTTCTTCTCTTGACCTCTCCTCCTCCAGCCAACAACTGTCAAACTTTTTCCAAACCCCTCGACCGTGTTTTGTTGACGTAATTAATGGACAGCTCCATTACTAAAGCTGGCTAAATATTTGAAGATCATGACAGTAGACCGATGTACTTTCTGTTCAATTGAATTAATGAAGATTTTCCCAATCTTTGATTTAAGTATCAAAACTATTTGAATAATAGAGAAGACTTAAGAACGTCTTTCTAGCGCTGGAAAATTAATTCTTTGCGTATGCATTTTCTCGTCAACGCTTTAGGACATTTTGATGTAAGAAAACGTCGAAAAAATGTCTAAGATCTGCAACCTGACTCAACTTCTGACTACGTCCATGCAATAAACATTTACCATTGCGTGGAGATCTTGGACAAGCTGCTCAACCGTTAAATGCAGAGAGAGAGAGAGAGAGAGAGAGAGAGAGAGAGAGAGAGAGAGAGAGAGAGAGACAGAGACAGGCAGACAGACAGACAGACAGACGGACATACACACAGACAAGGCAGGCAGGCAGACAGACAGACAGACAGAGACAGAGACAGACACAGAGAGATAAGTGGACGGAAGGAGAGTGAGGGAGAGAAGGGAGAGAGCGTCATTCGTTATAACCTTCGTGTTTTCAGAATTTCGCCAGACCAGAAATAACTTCGAATCGATCTACCCGCAATCACTAAGCCACCACTTCCAAGCCCAACTCTCTCTCTCGCTCTCTCTCTCGCTCTCTTTCTCCCCCTCGCTCTCTCCATCTCATCGTGTATAAAGTCAGAAAACAGGGCAATCAAATTAGCAAAAGTGAAACCGAAGAAGATCAAGCGCCCGCGACTGTCACTTAGTGAAATCGCTGAACGGCGAAATCAAACGAAGAAGAATCTCTCTCTCTCTCTCTCTCTCTCTCTCTCTCTCTCTCTCTCTCTCTCTCTCTCTCTGGCGAAATAAATTGGCTGGCAACACATTCGACGATCGTATCGTAAGATTCGATTTTACTCGATATAAGTAATTTCGATGCCGAAGTCAACAGTGTAATTTTCCGCTGAAATTGACCTGGAAACGACGTAATTTAGACCGTGTTTATCCGATCACTCTTAAACGAATACAGATAATAATCCCACTGCGTTGTAAAGAACATGTCAGAAACCTTATTATCAGGTAATAGACCGTAATAAGAAGCTTACCTATAGAGTGTACAACTGTACATGGTCAGTGAGGCTTAAGGTGGATGTGAAGACGAAGTAATCCTCTGAAATGAATCTAAGGACCCAAATATCTTCCCAATTTTAACGTAATCCTTCATTAGACCAGATTCGATCGATTGACTCTTGTGCTGACCCGACCAACAGCGTCATAAATCAGTACAAGAACGATTCGCTATACACGGCGATTACAATCAACTCGCCTACACGTCTCTATTCGCCGACTTGCCTCACTACTTGAATACCTTTTATAAAGTTCAGTTCGTTGCGCAATTGTTTTGCAAAGTTTACATAGATTCCGAAACCGTTGAATTACTTGCAAATGAAAAGATGGAAGCCTATAAACTCACGGAACAAATGCAGTTTAAATAGCAGTGGAAAGAAACAGCAAAACAGTTGTCTCCACTTACATGATAGGTTTTCGATAGTTGGTTTTGCTTGCTATCGAGACTCAGTTATTTTTTAAGGGCCTATTTGAAATGTCATTTTAAACTCTAACTAGGACGGATTATGGGACCATAATTTGCTCTGGGGGTTTAAAAATCTGAGCCTTTTCAACAGATTTAGCGATTTCCTTCTAGCATTATTTAGACTGTAATCAAAGTATCTTATCAAAGTATTATTTGCTCTGAGACGAACTGTCGCCTTCTATGGAATTCATCCAGATATTACGTCATTCACAAATCACTGTATACAGCATAGCATCTGGCGTCTTCAAATTTGATTTATAAGGCACTCATCTGCATAGCGTATTCACAGTCTAATTCAATGCCCGCTACGTTTTCCTCCAGAATTTTGATGAGATCGTGGTAAAAAATATAAATTGACGCTACATGATTAACCTCAAGAAAATCCTTGTCTCATGATGCCATGAACATTACTAAAATGGCGCGCTATACAAGTTCTTCGGTTAGATACTAGTCTCAGGTGTCCTGATGACTTTAAGCATGATGCCCATTCCTGAAGAAAGACGTAGAGTCTAGAGTACAAATCACGGCATCAAAGATGATCAAAAGGGTGTCAGAGAAGAAAGGCTAAAGCGCTGTGCATCGACAGTTGTTCGTTTGGCCATTAATTCAGCGCTAATTACATTGAACATTGATATAAAAATTGAACTTGGAATAATTTAACTTTAAATTTAGAGCCAATTCCATTGGACTTTGATTTTAAAAAATTTGTTCTGTGAGTATCAACGATGAAGACGTCTTTCCAGATAGCCTAATGTAAGTAAGTAAGTAAAATCTCGTAAATTTCTAAAGCGCTTCCAAAAGATGCACCGAAGTAGCTCCTTATTCCTATGCGCTTAATCTCAAATGAAGTAGCTATAGCCAAAGGTGGGTCATTCATGCCGGGTCATTTAATCAAAAGGGCGAGTGGGCAGGACGCTACAGCTATGGAGGAAATGATTTTATAAAGAGAAATGATTTTAGTTTAGAAAGAAAAACATGAGGAGATGTTGCAAGAAGGGGAGAAAATTGTGACTCAGAGTTTGTTATTTGGCTCTGATGTAGACAGCGAAGGGATATTGGAATTGAGTTCCAAAGCTCAGGTGCAGCGTATGAAAAAGCACGATTGCAAATTTTGAGAGATGATTGATTCAGAGGTCGAAGGAGAGTTACATGAGAAGAAGATCTAGTAGATCCAGGTTGTTGTGGAATTATCAGATTTCTTAGGTAGACAGGTTTTGATGTATGGAGTGAGTTATAAGTCATCGATATTATTTTATATTCAATGCGTTCTGTTATTTTGAGCCAGTGGAGAGATTTGAGTAATGGTGTAATGTGGCAGAATTTAGGCGATTTAGTTACTGCACGAGCTAAGGCATTTTGAATCGATTGAGTTTACATATGGAAGTCTTTGGAAGATTGTGAAACAGTGAGTTGCAGTAGTCTAACTTAGAGTGAACTATTGAAGTGGCAATGGTGGAAGCAGTTTTAATATCAAGGTAGGGACGAAGGCGACGTAGATCACGAATGTGAGCATAACAGGTTTTTGATAGCTGAGATATGTGAGCTTCAAAATTTAGGGAGGAGTCAAAAGTAAATCCAAGATTTTTTGCAGTTGGAACAGGGGTTATTATTGTATCTGGGGCTAATGTCAGCGTGGGATTTTCAATTTTCTTCAGTTGTTGTGGCAGTCCAAATAAGAGAAATTCTGTTTTGGAGGGATTGAGGGCAAGGAGATTAGCTGACATCCACGATGAGATTGACGAAAATGCTGATTCTAGTTCAGAGATTGATGCCTTAAAGGAAGATGGAGTAAACGAAAGAAATAATTGAGTGTCGTCTGCATAAAGTTGATGATTCAACTTGAGAGAGTTGATTAAGGATGACAGTGGGGTAGTGTAGAGAATGAACAAAACCGGTCCAAGGACAGATCCTTGTGGAACTCCATAGTATAGATCAGAGGGTGATGAAGTTTGATTCAGGCATGAAACTTGAAAGGATCTAGATTGGAGATAGGATTGGAACCAGCGGTGAGCTACAGAAGATATTCCAAACCAGAGGGAAAGGCGTTTCAGAAGGATTTTGTGATCTATAGTATCGAAGGCAGCAGAAAGATCAAGGAGACAGAGACCAGTAACTCGTTGAGATCCAATGGCAGTGAGGAGTTTGTCATAAATGTATGTGAGGACGGTTTCTGTTGAATGATGTTTTGTATAAGCAGATTGGTGAGTGTTGTATAAGGAGTTTTTTGACAAATGCTCAGTTAGTCTGGAAAGAACAATTTTCTCTGTGAGTTTGGAGAGGACAGACAGGTTTGAAATGGGGCGATAATTGTTAAGATCCTCTCTGTCAAGGTTTGGTTTTTTAAGAAGTGGAGTTACGAGGGAATTTTTAAATGAGGATGGGAATGTGCCTGTGGAAAGAGATAAATTGATAATTTTTGTTATAGTTGGTACTAGGGTAGAGGCACACTGTTTGAGAAGAGAGGTTGGTATTGGATCAAGACTGCATTGCTTGTTTGGAAAGGACTGCAGGAGTTTAGATACTTCTTCCTCGGTCACAGGAGTGAAGCAGGAAAAATTGGAAGGAGCTTCTGGTGGTGATGGGTGATGTGGAGATGTATTTTGATTGGTCATGGTAGATTTTAGATTGGCGCGGATCTTAGAGATTTTACCAGAAAAAAAATTAGCAAATGAATCAGCAAGTTGCGAAATAGATTGAGGAAGAGGCTTTGCTTTATTGCGGTGGAATAGACAATTCACAGTGTTCCAGAGTTTACGAGGATTAGAGCTGTTGGATGCAATTAAGTTAGAATAATATTTTTTTTGGCAGATATGAGAAGGTTGTGGTAGTGATTTGTTGCAGAACGGAGGTTTTTAAGGTCAATAGCAGAATGTGTTCGGTTGTAAATTCTTTCTAGACGTCTTCGAAATGACTTAAAAGAATGGATGAAGGAATTGTACCAAGGGTTGTTACCGTGAGATGATAGTGGCCGTGTGATTATGGGAGCATGTTTGTCAAGTAGGGCAGATAGGACAGAATTATATTTGTCAATTAGTGATTGTAGGGTGTTTGGGGGTTTGGTGGCAAGGTCAGATGATTCAATGTCTTCACAAAAGGTGGATATATCAATTTTATTGAGACGGCGAAATGAGTAGGTACCACAAGGTGGAGGGGGTGGTGGGCAGACGTTTAGGATAGTGAAAATGGGGAAATGATCCGATGGTGAGCATGGGCTGACTGATGAACAAGGAGATAGTGATGAAGAAGATAGGGTGATTAATAGGTCTAAGGTGTGGCCAAAAGTGTGAGTTGGAAAGGAAATGTGCTGTGTGAGGTTTGCTTGTGTTAGGAGCTGTTTGAATTGAGTAGAATTTGGGTCATTGTTCTTGTCAACATGTATGTTGAAATCTCCAGTTATTACGAATTCATGTGGGGTTGTTGCTGCTGAGCCTAGAAAGATGGTGAATTCATCGAGGAATTTTCCAAAAGCAGTTGAATATTTTGATGATAATGGAGGACGGTAAACATTGAAAATGGTTAATTTCGTGTATGGGAGTTTTAGAGTAACTGACGAGCATTCAAATGATGAAAATTGTGTTGATGATGAACTAGTTATTTGAATGTGATCACGGATGAGGAAGGCTGTGCCTCCTCCGAGGTTGGAAGAAGAGTTGGATTTGGTTATTCTAGGAAAGCTTATTAGGGTGAATCCAGGTGGGGTGGCTTCTATCAATTGAGATGCAGTGGTTGATGATGAAACCCAGGTTTCGGTCAATGCAATTACATCAGTTGTTGAGGGTTGTGTGTGTTTTGAGAGTAATGTGTGTTTTGAGAACAGGAGTCTAATTGTGAGTTAGCAAGTTCATGTAGTGAATGTGTGTTGAGGATTAGTGAGGGATCTGATGTTGAGAGTGCAGAGTGTTGTGTGTGATGGGGATGGTCCAGGATTTGGGTGGATATCGCCTGAGAGAGCAAGAAGAATGATGATGATATTTGTGCGTCGGGTGAGACGGAAATGTGAATGTCGAATACGAAGATGAGAACGGAGGGTTAAGGAAAAGGAGATAGGAATTGTGTTTAAATGTTTGTATTGTTCAACGGCAGTGTGGTAGGTCCAGTGATTAATCGGTTTGCGTACATCAAGTTTCGAGGAAAAGAAATGAACAGTTAGAATAAACAAATAGAGAGGAAATAATGTCATGATGTCAGGCTGAGATTAACGAGGAAAGTCAAATTGTGCAGAAAAGTCAAATTGTATTTCAGCTCATGCAGCGGACCACAAGCTTAGCACAAGGTCAATAGTGCAGCCGATGTTAGTGTGGAGTGATTTAATAGAAAAACTAATGGAATGCCTGGAATTAAATTACAAATAGTAACGGTAATGAAATGAGCGATGATAGGTCATGTTGATTCTAAGTCTGTGGATTTTGACGGAGTTAAATAAAAATAATAAAAGAAAATTATACCGACATAAACGACTGAAAACGAATTAAAAATTAAGAGTTAAATTTTAGCAATTCGCAAGAACAATATTGAAATTTATCGAATTAATTAACAAACTGATCGGAACAAATTTCGCGAGCGTCTAGTCTGCATCACTGCCTCACAACATACCATGTAGCGGTTTCTATACTGTAAGTTTCATTGTTGCAGATAGCATAAACTGTCCAGATATTTTCTCCTTTGTTTTTCTCTAACCCTTTCCCACTCAATCATTCCTGCTGTAGAAAACTTCTCTATATTCCATCTGTCCTCATTACATGACCAAAAACATCCATTTGTCTTTACGTTGTTGCTGCTGCCATTCAGTCTTTTTGAGTTTCCGCTTTGACCAAGATTTCGTGGTTGTTCGTTATGTCTTTCCAGCCGATTCCAATCATCCTTCTAAGAAACCACATTTTAGTTGGGGCGAGTTCTCCCCCCCATATGATCCTGGACACTGTCCACGTCTCGCAGCCATATAGCAGTAATGGCCACACATAAGATTTCAGCACACTTATTCTAGTAGGCATTGTTATGTGTTTGTTTTTCAGAATACTCATAAGTTCGCTAAATACTGACTTGGCAATGTCAATTCTTTTTCTGATTTCTTCGTCGCATCTTCCATCACTCGTGATTTGTGCTTCTAGGTATTTGAACTGCTTCATCTGTTGAATTTCGTGTTGTTGAACATACAGTATACTTTGCAGATAGGGGTTTCTTCCGTTTTGAAAATTGCCATTGACTGCGTGCTTTTGTGATTTAGTTTTAGTTCTAGTTTTCCTGCCTCTTCTACCACTTTGTCAATCAGTCTTTGAAATTTATCTTTGCTGTCGACTAAGTAGTGCCGTGTCATCGTGATTACCTACCCCTAAACAAGTATAGGAGTGCCAAGTATACCTCATGTCAGCCTAGGTCACATAAGGACACGTATTTATGCTCCGAAAAATGATTTAGTGGGGCGGTGCTGTCAAAGGGAACGGCATCCCTTTATTTTCTGAGGAGGGGACGCCGTCACCCGCTATTTTTACGCCGTCCCTCACCATTTGTAAAAAATATATTATTTATTATTATGTTATTAGCAAATTTTTACAAATATTCTTTTAGTATTGCATATGTGTTTTGACACCGTGACGTCTTTTTGCTCGTCAATACGTTTTTCCATTTGAGAAACCCGAAACATGTCTATAATCCGGAAAATTCTGTAATGCTGGCTTTGTTCGACCTTAGACTTGGACCGGGCTTTATCAGCAGCCTCGCCTCTGCACTTCACTGCCATCCCCAGATTATTTTTAGGACTATACCTCTGGTTCCGAAATATAAAAGAAATTTAAAATAGGCATCAAAAACGGTTTCCCGGGTTTCTAGATTGATGCAAATACCTCGCTTCAAAACCGGTGGCATAATGACGGTCAAACTGTCGTCATTTGGATGAAGATGCACTTTATCGAGAATTGAAAAATTAAGCGCAATCATCTCTCTCTCTCTCTCTCTCTCTCTCTCTCTCTGAACCATTCCTTTTCGAAAGCGGCAAAATAGTGACAAACGGACGAACATTTCACTTGCGTCTTCAGCGATCGATGTCTGTGACTTAGTGACGTCATTTAACAGAAACGGGCCAATGAGAAATTGACAAATGATAAAATGAAACCGTTCTTTCCAAATATTTCCAAAAATTAATATTGGTGTATATTGCTTCGGAAAATCAGAAATCTCATGATAGCGAAGTTCAAATAACCGTGCTAAGGTTTTACCTATCGGCGAACTTCTTGTTCGGCTGTTTAAGCAAGCACTGTTTACAGCGGATGCAATGAATAAAACGCACAGCAGTCGCTAACACAGACTTCATGGAGGGCGCAAGGCTTTTGGAGGTCAGCGCATGACGATGAGAAAAGCAGTGAATTGCGTCAGTGTATGCAGCTTCTTTATTTTTTGCGCTGCAAACCCAGCTTTTTCCTAGCATGGCAAGAGCGTCATCAGGACACAATATACTCATACACCAGAGTATTATAATTTTAGATCTAAACCTGCATGTAGTTTGATATAAAATTCTTCTAATCATACTTTATTTCTGGATCATTCTGCGTATCCCGCCAATAACGTCCTTCAAGTACCGCCTAGGGCCCTTGGATATACGAGTACCCCCCCGTTTAAGAACCACTGTAGTGTTGACGAATAGCCGTGCAGGCGAGAGGTCTAGAACCCGATATGCACACGGTCTGGGCAAGTCAATTATCACTTAAAAAAAAAGCATCGCTGAAATTGGATTACTCGTTTATCTATTGCCCAAACACAGCCGCCAGTGACATCAAGTCAACTGCTGACCGGGCCAATCGATTGACCCGACCACAGAGCAAATACGACTACAACGAGATAACAACACGGATATCGGGTTAAGTCTTTCAAAGATATCGCCTAACCAGTTATTCAACAAATTATTTTAAATGAATGAGCGAATAAAGTAGTGAAATAGTGGAAGAAAGTGGAATTGAAAGATGGCCAAACAAACAAATATGAAATAAACGAAAGAGCGAACGAATAAATGAATAAAAGTTTGGCAAATTCTATGCGCAACCAATTTCTAGAGACCGTTACCTTGTTTATACAATACTCAGGTTAGAGAGAAAGTATGATCTGAATGCACTGTTATATATAACTTCTATTCAATTTCCATCATGCAGTAATGTTTGGGCGATCAGGTTGGGAGGAAGCTGCGGTTTGAAAACGAGCCTTGTGTTTGGATATGTGAGTGATGACGAAATGAAAGCGTCCTGTTGACAGCCTTAGATTTCGAGGCTCTGCTCTGGCTTCGCAGGACGCGTGCAGCTGCGTGACGCCATTTCTTTTGATTATTTCTTCTCTTCTTTGTTTATCGCATTCGCCTGACGATTCATCTTTTCTTCATTCCATCGCCAGACGCCGCCGCCGCCGCTGCGTTCATCCATTGACCCTCCTCCTCCTCCTCCTCCTCCTCCTCCTCCTCCTCCTCCTTCCGTCTGCTTTATTCTCTCGGTGCTTCTCTTTCCCGCTCAACCATCGTTCCATTTCTCTCAATTTTGTGCTCGCGTTTCGCATTTCCTACTTCGCTCACCGCTTCTCATCCCAATATTTGTTTCCCGATCCGCGGCACTTCGAGGCTGATCGTACGCTAACTGAGCACATGTCTCCGTCTCTCTCTCTCTCTCTCTCTCTCTCTCTCTCTCTCTCTCTCTCTCTCTCTCTCTGTGTGTGTGTGATTTGACACCGCCTGTGTGGTGTAGCTGGTGCACCACCACCTCAGGCAGGAACTTACTTCCACTCATCTGCTACCTGGGTACTGAAAGGCAACGCGAACAAGTAAATAACCAATTCTATGCATGCAAAAAATCATGAAAGAAGAACAGACGTATTCCAGACGCGGCAACCCTCTTCTCTGGAATGCCCTTCCCGCCTCAGTGACATCGATTACATCCTTCGAGGCGTTTGCGACTGCCCTCAAGACGCATTTATTTCGCACATCTTATGAACAGTTGTAAATCGCTCTTGATTTTAGCTCTAGCTATGTTATAGCGTTTAATAAATTGTCTAGGGAATAGAATAGAATTCCAACGAGTTGTTTAGAACAATCGCCACCTATCGGTGGACGAACCACGCGACAACCTGGGTCTGGGAAAGGTTTTAGGGGAGCTAAGGGCGGCAGACATGGGACTGACTCTTCGGCGAATATCTTTTTAACACACGAAATGATGCTGTTTGCAATTTTTGTAGACTTTGTCAAAGTTTGAAAGTTTAGTACAAGATTTATCTAAATTGAAAATTTCATAATCCCCGTAGACATTTTGAACGCCATAAAACTGAGGACAGTAAACAAATGAATTTTATACTAAATATCTGACCTGAGAAATCAGAAGAGATAAAAGGGCAAAATGGTAGAAAATGGGTAGCGACACTCGAGGGAAATTTTGCAATAAGTGCCCATTCGAGAAAAACCTTGCCATATATCTATGACCTGACTCTGTCTGTCTCTTTGCCGCTATCTCTGATTCGATCTGCCTTTATCTGTCTCTTTGCCTCTGCCATTTCCTTTCTCTGTTTCGTTGCTTTTTATCTAGAAAATTGCTTCCTCGTTTTCATTTCGCAGAAGTCAGTTTAGGATTGGTCCGAGAGGAGTTAGTGAAAACAGGAGACAGAGACACTTTGGCCAAACTGTCAAAGATGAATACGAGCACTAATGGAGCAAATCTATGGAAGGTAACTGCTAGTTTAAACCAGGGATAGCCTTGACATTTAGCCGAACGAAGAAACAAATTGAACACAAAATTACGTCTCAGCTGAAATCCCATTGGTAAATGTGCAAAACAAGCTTATGTTTGTAGTTTTTATTCAATTTTGGATGGCCCGTTCCGTTGTTGGTGTTTCTGTGTTTGCCATATTTTGTCTCTTCCTTCTATAATTTTTTAGACTATTATATATATATATATATATATATATATATATATATATATATATATATATATATATATCTGGCGGCGGCTCGCCTCTAAGTGTGCATCCAGCTTCGCCCTGCCTAGGGTGACTAAACATCTCACACCCCAGCAGGTAGGCGTGGGATGTCCCGGAGGATGCGAGGCCGGAGTGCACTAGGTGTGACGCTTTCTTGCAGACATGCCGGAAGATCATATTCTCGTGAAACTAGATTTCACGAATGCTTTCAACAGCATGTTCCGAGATAGCATGCTGACCGAATTAGCACAGCTCCTACCAGAGCTGTCGGCCTTTGCGAACTGTCGTACTGCGAGCCCAGCTCCCTTAAGTTTGGCAGCTTTGCAGT
Source organism: Metaphire vulgaris (assembly GCA_018105865.1). NCBI lineage: Eukaryota > Metazoa > Annelida > Clitellata > Crassiclitellata > Megascolecidae > Metaphire > Metaphire vulgaris. Next base: position 11,033,438 of record CM030833.1, on the reverse strand, counting down.
ACAGTCTCAGTTAGGCCCACAGCAGGGAGATCCCCTGGGCCCTCTACTCTTTTGTCTTCCGCTTCAGAACATCCTGAAAAACCTATCGGCAACCTTCACGGTGGGTTACCTCGACGATCTGACTCTAGGCGGGCCCACAAATATAGTCGCAGCAGACATCACAGCCATTGAAAGAGGGTGTAAAAATTTGGGGTTGTCCTTGAACCACGACAAATGCGAAGCCATTTACAGAGGTCCAATGCCGATAACCAACACATCCCTGGACCGGTTTTCGCGGGTCAGTGTTCAAGACGCCACCTTGCTGGGCGCAGCGCTGGTAGTTTCAACCGCCTTTGAGATGCTCATGTCCAGCCGAATAGCGGACTTACAGACGGCCCTCAGTCGCTTGCTCTTGATTCCAAGGCAAGACGCCCTCTTTCTGCTTCGGAGTTCCCTGAGCCATTCAAAGCTCCTCTATACGCTGCGATGCACCCCTTGCGCCGAACATCCACTTTTAGAGAGTTTAGACGCAACCATGCGCGAGGGCTTGAACAGCATACTAAACATTCAGCTTTCGGAAAGCCAGTGGCGTCAGGCGACGCTACCCATTAGGGATGGAGGTCTGGGGATTCGTCGGGTGTCCATGCTTGCACCGTCTGCCTTCTTGGCTTCAGCTGCAGGCACCCGACCCCTCCAGTCTTCCATGCTAGAGAAAGCCTGTGTAAGCACCGACGCGCATGAATTGCAAGTCAGGAACCAGTGGTCCTCCATGAGTCAGCTGCCGAGCCCAACGTCCTGCTCCCTCACCAAACAGAGCACCTGGGATCGTCCTCTAATTCAAAGGGAATTAGCATATCTACTCCAGACCCATCAAGGGCGATACCACCAAGCCCGTCTGCGAGCTGTCTCAACACGACACGCTAGCGACTGGCTCCATGCACTTCCAATCACCAGTTGTGGCCTTCGCATGGACGACGAGACGATCAGAGTCGTCGTCGGTCTACGGCTAGGGGCCACAATCTGCGAGAAGCACCTTTGCCCTTGCGGTGCTATGGTCTTTGAGGACGGCGCTCATGGGCTCTCATGCCATCTAGGTCCAGGTCGTGTCCCCCGACACTGCTTGCTGAACGACCTAGTTCAGAGGGCCTTGGTTAGGGCTGGGATCCCTTCTATCAAGAAGCCGCCTGGTCTCTGCCGAACAGATGGGAAAAGACCAGACGGCATGACTCTGATCCCGTGGCGGACAGGGCGAAGCCTGATCTGGGATGCAGCCGTGGCAGACACAGTTGCTCCCACGTATCTGCCAACCACAGCGCTCGCAGCAGGAGCCGCCGCAGAAGCAGCTGCGGCTAGAAAGACATCAAAATATCAGGCCCTCTCATCCACCCACATCTTCTTGCCGCTGGCATTTGAGACATTTGGCCCCATCAATAACGACGCCCTCTGCTTCATCAAAGATTTGGGTCGACTCATTGCCCTTCAATCCGGGGACAATAGAGAAGGAAACTACTTATTTCAAAGAATATCCGTCACGATTCAGCGTTTCAACGCCATCGCATTCCGAGGAACATTTCCAAATATGCAACCGAACGAGAGCTAGCACACTATAATTGCAGGTCTCCGGACAATTTTTTATCATAAGTCCCTCGGGAATGAAGTACCGAGGGCATAATATATATATATATATATATATATATATATATATATATATATATATATATAATATCGATCTTTTGTATAAAAGTCTGTCTGTTTATCGCTTTCTTTTTACTCTAGTTCTTCGCTTCAATTATTTCCTTTGTTAATTTCTTCTCTCGTATTTTTCTTTCACTGTCTTTTCTCTTGCCTTCTTACATATAACCTATCTTATTTTCTTTCTCTTTGTTATTTTCTTTCCTTCTTTTTATCCGCTTTTTCCTCTTCCTCAAATTTTCCCTTCATGTTTCGATCGATTAGTTAGTCTGACTCTTCGTAGGGTTTTCTCGCATTCTTTCCGCTCGCATCGTTTCAATTACTGTTATCTTCTGGCGAGGTCATTTCAGGTCTAATTCGCAGTTGATATTCCAACTGTACCGCCTAATACCCCGTAAATTGCTACTGCGTTCCAGCCACCTGGAGCTCTCTCTCTCTCTCTCTCTCTCTCTCTCTCTCTCTCTCTAAATCCGTCACGTTATGCGAGTGTTTTGTCAAACCGTCAATCCCTTCTCATCGTGCAGTTATCAGAATCCTCAAGCACTCAACGACCTATTCCAACGAGTTGTCCTTTCCACCTTTCTTCTCTCACTCACTCACTCAATCAATCCGCATCCGAAAATTACCTCCAACTATTTAAAAACATCTCACATTCTATAGTATTGCGCCTTCAACAAACGAGTTAAATCTTCGATATCATTTGGAAAAGCAACCAAGACGTGTCTTTAACACAACAAGTAGGCCTAACCAAATTCCAATCATTTTCATGAAGGTTCGGTCCCTATCCTCAAAGTAAACTCTTTTGATATATGTCAAGGCGCTTTTGTCGTAGGCCTAGACCTTAGCCTTGTTTACTGCGCTCGAGAAATTGTCTAGAAATAGATAAATAAATAAATAAATAAAACTCATGAAGTGATGGATTGAAAACTAAGAAGGCAGTTACTCAATGGATATTGTCGCCGATCTTATATATTGCGAAGAAAATGCGTGATAAATTTGGGATATTTTACTCATTTTATTATTCTTTAGTTATTATTATTATTATTATTATTATTATTATTATTATTATTATTATTATTATTATTATTATTATTATTATTATAGCTAGACGATTTCTATAGCGCAATAAGCATGGCAAAAGTGGCCAAAGACAAGAGCGCTTTACAAAACTACGTTTATCAGTTGATTTATCTGGAAACGCTTTTGTATCGAGACGATGATTATTTGAAAAATTCTCAATTAATTCGGAGATCCCTAAAAACTTAACTTTAATTCCGACAGATAGATGTATCATCATCATCATCACCACCACCATCATCCACACTTTCTGCCTGCCTGGGGGATAGTTTAGTTACGAAACCTTTCCACTTTGCTCGATCTTGTGTTAGTTTACCTCCTTCTTCTTTTATGTTATCCATCCATCTTTTCTTGGTTTTCCTTGCCTCCTGTTTCCTCTACTTTGTATGTATGTATGTATGTAGTGCTTTGTAGGCCCATCTGCTGCTCCTCATTCTGTTGACATGACCAAACCAAATTAATCTTTCTTTGCGGACTTTATCTATGACTGCCTCTGTGTGACTCCTCTCTTTTGGTTGATGTCTTCATAGATAGATATTTAGTGACAAAACTGCGTTTTCAAAACATAGATACTTTCGAAATGTGGCGTATAATTAAAAATATGTATGCATGGTATGTTCTTCAGGCCATAAATAAATCAGATATTGGAATCGGTGCTTAAACTCACGGGTTAAATGCTCCATCTAGTCGTCATATATTAACCCAAGAAGTTAGCGTCCAAATGAAACTATATTGCCGTTGAAATGAAACGATATTGAGTTAATATCTTGCAACAGCGCTGCAGTAAACTTGAGCGGACGAGCGCATTAATCCAGAAGCACTCGTGAAAATGTCATAAAGACATACAGTCAGATAGCGCTTCGGCGGTTGATACCTGTTTCTATACCACAGAGGATAAACCTCGAATGTGATGACTTGGTGGCAATGAGAGCAATTTTCCCGCAGAGAGAGCTTCTCCGGTGATTTGTCGATTTCAACGCCTCGCCCGCATCCAGCTATGAACAGGATATTTGTCAGGCTGTCATTCTGGACGTGGTCCATTGATCCAGAAGGTGCGTCCTGTCTTTATGTAAGCAGACCAGTCAACAGCAAGGCCAAATCACTAAAGCAAATAACGACACGGAGCGAGAGACGAGATGGCCACGCATAAATCTCACACTGGGGGGGGGGGCTGGAACACAGCGCCGTGGTTCCATCAGCTAAAAGCAATCTAGAGGATTCCATATTTGCCACTAGATCTTGCGGGTCGCTTGGCTAGACGAACGACAACTTCAGCCATAATATCATTTCTATCGATCAGAATTCTTCTCTCTCTCTCTCCCTCTCTCTCATTCTCACGTGCAAATAAGGTCTATCATCCTCTTCATTCTGGACACCACTCCACTAAGCACTCTTATCACGTTGTCATCTTCAATCGATCGTCACTTGTACGCCGATGATGACACTCAGCTATTTATGTCGCTCTCTGTTGACCAATGTCATGAATCCATCGAGTGCTGAGTTCGACTCATTCACCTCAGTTTTTTTCCAGTTTTCATCTTGGGTGTCACCGAATCTACTTTGCTTGAAGTCACATACTCGTCGACCTTTCCCCGCAAATCGCTGTTTTCGCACGCAGACATCAGATTCAACGTGGTTCTACTGATATTTATTTAGAACCAAATCTCCAGCAGGAAATCTTGGCATGACATTTGATCCAGGCCTCTCTCTCTTTCGCATCAGAATAATCTCAAATAAGACGTTTACGTTCATTCCTACGCTTTCGCGCAGCTTTCATGATTGCAGTATCAACAGTTCAGTGAAAAATTGACTTTACAATGAGCTTTGCCTTTAATGTTCTCAAACACAAATGGCGTTGAGACTAATTTTGCGGCTTAAAGGAGAATATGATGTGATTTATTGAAATAGATTTTGATACAGACTTCAGACCTACGAAAAAACCTCTACACGTATATTGCATTAATATCTTTTGTCCTTAAATGTATTATTTAGTGTGCAGGTTGAATTAATTATTCGATAAAAAGATAAACATCAATTATTTCGATAACGTTTCCGGTATAGACTTCCTTTTATTACCAGCGCTTGTTTGCGCGTTTGAATTATGTCGCCGTTCTCGTCAGGTTCTGATTGTCTTCGTTTGACTTTTGTGCCAAATGAGTGGACTGAGTTATCGCTCGCAGACATGAACATAGGTTGGGTCCACCCATGGTTTGGGTTGGGTTGGTTGAGTAAGAGAATGAGTCAAGTTTTCTTCGTCGATATAATGTAATGCAAAATTTTATCTTTTTTTCATTTAATGGTCGTCAGAGTTGCGCTATAATATTCAACGCTATTCAATTGTTTCAACAAATTCTATGGTTTCAACCGTTTCCGTCTTTTCGTGATTATTCTTTATCTTAAAATTTAACTTAAGGATTCATGTTGCTGACGATCAAAATTACTGATTGAGAAATTTTTATGTATGGGTTGAGTTGCGTTGTGTCAAGTAACCCAGTTGTTTTCGTGGGTTTGGTTGGGTTTGAATAGAGTTTGGTTGGGTTGGGCTGGGATTTTAAAAAAATGGACCCATGTCTATGTCTGCTCGCTCGTCGTTTTTCGTGGAGCATTCTCTGTCCTCTGCATTTTTCCGATTGTTCTGGACGTTTTCGATCGGTCGTTATCACCAATTCCGCCATCTTGTCCGCCACAATGGCTGTCATCGCCAGTGTGTGTTTGCGTGTGTCTGGAATGTCGCCCTTCTTGGCAGCTGTATGTCTCGATCGACCGATGCTCCAGTCTTCACTGGAATTTTCCATCTCCGTCGGATCTGACGAGTTCGGCGACGGGAGCCTACTCGGCGGCAGATTACTCTAACGGAAGACCGCCTCATGGGAATTCAGCACCGGACTTTCCGGCGTCGCGAATTCCGTCTATAGGCCTACCATCGTGCGGACTATCGGCATCTTTTTCAGTTCCTTCACTGGCGTCTCTCTGTGTTGAGTAACGTCCTGTGGAAGGTCGGTCTCTTAGGAGGACTTCACCGCCGGATGTCGTCACGGCGGCGAACTCCCTTTTACCATCCGAAGTGGATTTTAAAGATCATCTTCCGATCCGCAGAGGCGTCAACGATATTATCAACAGTGCTTTTGACGTTGACTTTGCCATGTCAACAGCGTCAACTGCAGCGGGAACACTTCTGTTTGATTTTTAATTAAGAACGAAGAGGCGATTTATAAAAACTCTATTACATTACATTACATTACATCGCAGTTTAAAGTTAATTAAACGTCAGTTGCTGACTATCTGCATCAGCAACATCAGCAGAAACATTATCTTGCGTCTGTCTTTGGGGTTGATACCCTGTGAGACTTGAGACTGCTCGGCTTCTCCATATTGGATTCTTCCCTAAATACACTGTCTCGTGCAGCTTCAGTGACGTCAGACATTTCGGATCGTACCTGTCAGATATTATATATATATATATATATAATGCATAATATATTTTATTTTAAAACAATTTTGAGAAATCCAGGAGCTGTTTTGTGAATGTGTTTGGGTGGGTTTGTACCCCATTCGGAGCAATGGCGCAGTCAGGGAAATTTAGACAATTTAAGAAGGGGCATCCCTTGGGCAGGTTGGGTTCGCCCCCTCAAGTTCCAAAACGGACGGATTTTAAAGTCATATATACCATCCAGTTATCTAAAACCCGATGTTGCAGTCATGTCGGTTAGTACTTTCGTCTACCTGCCTGACTCGTCACGTCACTGAAATTCTCCAATCCGTCAATTTCCTACACGGTACTTCGTTTTTGCGCAAAACCGTTGAGAATTGTTCCGAGGAGGTAGATATGATGCAAGTAAATGTGCCAAGAACTCCGTGACGACCCTTTTCTCCTTGCACACTTTTCATTTTCACTTGTCAAAAATATCGATGCGCCTCCATTCTTGGACCCTGGCTACGCCACTGAATGAAGCTAGGGAGGGCAACTTAGTAGGCAGTTTTCTAGCGGTTCCTCTACTCACATGTTTTATCTGAGTTTTACGCACACCGGTCGTAAATACGCTAGAAAAAAAACTATTGATGATCTAACGTCCTTGAAAAAGCTATTATGACCAAACTATCGCAAAAACCGATCTCACGTCTTACATCTTGCCTTTGGCGCTAAACTTAGACTCGTCGAGAAATTCCAGTCTTCATGGAAACTGCAAATTTCTTTTTGTAAGCGCGTCGAAACCGATCAGCTCAGATACTGCGTTTTATTTGCGATTCAACTTTCAATTTCCGCTTTAGAGTGAACGCGCTCTTGATTTGTCAACATCCACCGTCATTTTTCATCGATGTGGGTTTAAATGTGAACAAACATTTGTCAGAGTGGGGTCGTGCAGTAGCAAGTCTAAGAATCTAGAACTCTCTTTTTCATCTGACATTTCCTGGATATCTTCAAATATGTTGTAAACTTATAAATCGAAAATAGGGTATACGGACTTTTCATTCCATGGTTATTCGTATAAAAGACCCAACCCAACCCATGCCGGAAATAGGGTTACTTGAACCAACGCAACCCACCGGAATACATTGCAATTTCTTAAACCATGCCTTATTTTTCGACCCAATCCAATCCAATTCAATCCAACCCATGGGATAACTCAACCCATGGTTGTCTTTGTTATAACATAGGCTACCGCAATGTACTGCATTGTCTGAAGCGCTATAGTAATCGATAGTTAGTAATTGACGGTGCTGGATATAACATACCTCGGACATAACGTACTAAATTTTGCAGATCCGCCAAATACGTTTGAAAAAGTTCTGCTGTACAGTATGTCATACATACATATATACATATATACATGTATATAAATGAGCACTTCTCCGTTTTCTGACAGCGGCGCAATGGAAAAGACACTTGGAAAAACACTCTATAGGCGCTAAAGAAACCGAAAGACAACAAACTTGTAATAGAACAATTCTCAAAAATAGCCGATTCACTCTGCACTGACACATGCTCGCCAGAAGTATACAGTCGTGCAGTCAACCGGTACACTAGATGTGCTGAGTAAAATATGACCGCCTTTATACTGTAACTGTAACAGTGCCACAAAACTATTTAAATAGATAATTGAAATAAAAGAAATGTTTGAATATACCTGATTACAGTCGCCGTTAACGTATACAGCATCTCAACTTTCACTTACATATGCAACGTTTTTCAATTTTCTTGAGGCTTCACCATAATTGTGGCGTTAAAATGTCTGTGACAATTATTTTACATCTTTACACTTTCTCTTTACACTCTGGATGTGTGTTGGTGTCAGAATGATATCCTCTATATTAGGGTAATTCTATAAAATTGAAAACAATATATGCAATTTATTGGCGATAAATTCAAGTTTAGTACAAAATAGTAGTACTTATTCACAACTATTTCATCTAGGTCCTAACGTTGTTCTGCACTATATGACAACGACAACGACGGCTGAAATTAAGCCAAAGAAGCGTGACGTTTAGTGGAACTGAAGAAAAATCGATCTCTCAGTACAAGAAATTGCCAAGCGGGTAAAGACTTCAGCTGGTCGTGATATCCACCAGGACACCGGACAGTAGTCGAATAAAAAACATTCTGGTCGGTCCGAGGTTACTAGAGGACGAGACGATGTGGTCACGTGGCGTATAGTATAAAAGTCCTTTCAATGGCCGCAGAAATATGAACAACTCTATTCGCACAAGGCAAAGACATACATCAAAAATAATACTGAAGTAAAACAAAATAATTAGAATCAAATACACGTTCAACTAACATAACTTTATTAAGGCTGAGGTTTTTTAAACGCATGCGTGTCCCTTATCTGTTGGCCACGTCCGTATTTTCAGCAGATCTCCAGTTTGCATGACTTTAAGCTATCTTTTGCATACTGTAATAAGAAATAGATCAATCTAATTTTCGTTGTTTGGCTTACCATAATACATTATCTTATATTTGGGGTAAATTTTAGATCCTAAATTTATAATTCTCCAACTTAAACGTCTTAAAGATCATTCAGTTGATGAGCGTGGGAGTGTTCTTTGTCTGACTTCCAAGGAAACTTTTGTTTTAGAAAGTTCATACTCAATTTTCTCCAGGTCCAGCTATAGCTGAGCAGCAATTATCTGAAGATATCAAATCAGTAGATTGTCTTATTTGCTCGTTATCATCGCCCACACAGAATATTTTGGTTCTCCGCAACTTTTTTCTGACAGATTCAATTAGTCGCAGATTGAATTTTTGGCGATAATAACCTCGTCTCCAATTCGCACAACGCGAATCATTCTATGGAAATTTAAACTGGCCATAGGCCTATTTAAGCGCATTCTGTTCAGAAATCTCAGGAAAGAAAATCGGTTCATGAACAACACAGTTCAATCGATAATGTCTGTGAAACAGAGTCCGAGCACCGTCCTGTTCACTCCGCGATAAAATGACATTCGGGATCAGATCAATGGAATATTTATTAATGGATAATCACTAATCCATAAGACAAATGCCTGCAATGGTCCTTCCTTTGTCGACATCGACAGCGAGTCCCTCAGACGAGAAATTTGAGCGGAATTCTAATATCCTGTGAGCAAAAAATGTAAGACTCGGTTGTCGTTACGTTTTCAGGCATTCGTAGACTACTTGCTCTGTTTCGTTGTTTGATTGATATTTTTGTTTGATTTATCGATTGCATGATTGATTAATCAGAGCGGAAACTCGGAGTAAATGAACAAGATATTTCGTAGAATAAAGAGAGAGAGAGAGAGAGAGAGTAGACTGCGGAGGCGATGCCAGAGCAGCATCAGTCCAAGAAACCAATCAATTTCCGGAGAGTTTCTTGTATTTGACATGCATCGATGCGTGATCGGTATCTTCAACTGGAAGATATCTCTTCTGAAGTCATCGTGACACGCTAGAAATAACTCGCCCAGGTTCTGCCGCTGATTTTGAGGGAGTGCAGGAAGCCCGGCCATTGTCATCGGATGCAAGCCTATTCGCGGCCGGAGGCGTCTCTCCCTGAGGCGATGGATGTGTCGCCGCTCTGCGTGCATCGTGATGCGTTCGGTCCGATGATCGTTGATAAATTGAAGTCGTTCCTTCGATCGTCATACACTTTAAATTGCTTTTCACGGCATTTTTGTCATTCAAAATAGTACGTCTATAAATATTCGCTCAACATACACTCAAGTCTCATATTTCTTGTGGGTTAACTCTAAAAAAGGCTATACATCAAAAAGGCAAACATTTATCTTGCGCCGTCCGAGTCCCCCGCCCCCCCCCACCCGCGTGTGCCTTGGCGCCCTTAAAGTCAAGCGCAAACAAGGTTTCCTGACATTTCCCAAGACAGACAAATGACTTGCACGAGACTCCGCGACCGAATGAAGTTTTCTGATTTTTATGCCACTCAATGGCTAATGAAAAATGGCATTTTAAAACAAAACGCAAAATATTCGAATTGACCTGTTAGCCATAATTTTTAATTAGAAAAACCAATGACGTCCCTGCGCAATAATTATAATGCCTTTGCGTCTCAGTCTGCATTAGGCTGAGATGCAAAGCAGAAGGTCATCTTTTTCACTTCAGGTGATTAGGTGGTCACTAGAAGAGGATTTCTCTCTAGCCATCAAGCGTCATCAATTAATTCGGGAAAGTGGAAGGCTTTCCAAACAAGAATATCACTGTTAACGAGTTTAAATGAGCCTCTATGACCACGGCTGCTGTCATTTATGCTGACGCTCAAGCTAACATAGGAAATATTAGGACAAAAAGCGCATCAAAATTGGCGAGTTTCCTGACTAGTTCCGTGGCGGTATTTTTTATTTCACGGGCAACCAGGTTACCAGGAAATGTACACAAAAATCGATACTGTCGATACTGTATAAGGGTATTGGGAGCTTCTTCAATCAGCCAACAGCACTGTACTTCCGTTCAGTGCAGCGGTCGAAAGACTTTTAAGAGCTGCTTCTATTATTTTGCCAAAACACAGAAACAGATTTTCAGACGACACATCTGAAAGCCTGCTGTTCTTACATCAAACGATACATTTGATTAAGTAGCAGATGCAAATACGTTACTTGATCCAACCTGGGCACGTTTTCGTGCCATGTATCATGAAAGGCATGCAGTGTTTAATGCCTACTTTGCTTTCAGACCGAAATGTAAACTAATTATAATTGATTACTTCTTTCTCATTAAGCAATTGTAGATCCTAATTCTAATTGATTACAGAGCGATAACATAGTGATTGTAATTATAATGTATTACTTCAGCAGTAGTAGCCTGAACACTGAAAATGGGCAAATTCCTCCTAAAAGCGATCTGCAATTCTACACTAGAGTGCAGAATTACAGATTGTTACCGCAAAAGACTGAAATATGAACGTCATAAAGTAATAATGAGTGTCTTGAGTAATAAACTCGACAATTTAATTCATTTAAATTAAATTAAATTAATTAGTTAAAGCCTCAAAATTCCAAAAGAGATGAATTTGCTCTTCGCAGTTTGGGTATTCCGTCATGTCGCGAAGAGTTCATAAGGTTTCCATTTGAGAAAAATGGAAGCTGTCAGATTGCAAGAATGTTGTACATCCTGATAATTTGAATTAGGCTATTAGGTTCTTTACTGTTTTAACTTACAATAGCACTTGTTTTATTACTCAAAAGTAACAAGCGATGGTACTCCAAATCCATACCGCAAAATACAAGGTCAGTTCCAGAGATCAGCTATAGAGCGTGAAGCACCAAGACAGACTGTGGAGGAAAATATAAGCCAATGATGACGAAACGAAAAAGTATTAATTTTACAGAAGGCATTTTGCGTTCTCGGTCTAATGTTACATACTATCAAAACTTTGTTTATGAAAATTTTTGTTCGAGGGACGATCATAACTCTTTTTCTAGGACAGATGCCTCTTATAAGAGACACGCATGAAACATCAGATATGTGCCAATATGATGCAATTGTAAGCTATATGTTTTGCGATGATTTCATTAATAAATGTAAAAAATAATTGTATTTTCTGATATCTTTTGACTTGCACTTGGTGCGTGGGGGTGTGTATTAGGATAGGCATATTGTTTTGACATTACGTATTGTCATGGTTGATTTGAATAAGGAGACCTTGTATTGTACTGCATTGTGTAATGATTTCTTTATCCATTAAGGAGGCTGTCGTTTCTTTGAACTGAAAGCATACAAGTTCTCTGTAAGATTAATAGGACAACCTGAACAGTGGTTCTCACACAGGGCAGTCCCTACTGAACCACTATTCTCAGATGTTCGCGTTTTAGGTCAATTGAATGCTAAAATTTACGGTTATTTGGCTCCACGTGTATAACGATTAGCCCTAAGCATATCTTTCCCTACTCACATGTTATGTATCTGGCCTATTTGTCTTACATTTTACATTCAGAAAATAAAGTTCTAGGCGCAAGGGAGTTTCCGACTATATATATATATATATATATATATATATATATATATATATATATATATATATATTACTGCCCTTAGATTGTCCAAGACTGCTTCTATAGTATATGCTCTACTATCCTATCCACGAATTAGAGTTAAATTTTAAAGCATAGAAAATTGGCAAAAACCGAGGGGATGGTGGCAACCACTTTCTCGGCGGCGAGAAGGTTAAAAAGACTGCGATGTCTAAAAAGTTGACTCCGCATTCGCTGTGATTAGGTATTATTTCAAAATCTGGCAAACTATTGTTAATATTTTTCAAACTCTTCTACTGTAGTTCTTTAACGCAACTTGACGAAATACAGTAAAGATGACATCACTAAAAGTTTAAAGTCAATAAAAGTGATTAGGTATAGGTTGGCAGATTTGAAGTGAAACTTTTACCCATTACCATGCAGAATATTCTGAGAAAGATTTCATTAGGTCTATTACAGATGAAACCATTATTACTCATAATTATTTTCAGAATTTTTCTAACAGATAGATTCGGGTTTGGTCTAGATTCATCTTGAATCATCATCAACTAATTTTATGATCCGATAAATGTTCGTGTTGGTACAAAAAAGCCGTGTCGTTTAAATAATTGCCAATAAAAATCTGTTGTCGATTAATTATTCTATTTCTTATTGTTCAAGTTCTTTGGTAGCCTGTTCATTCAACTCTGTCGTGTGCTCTTTCCTTGAGCGTCATGTAAATATTGATGTTGTTGTCATCCGTCATCCATTTCTACAACATGATTACCGATCGTGCTTTTGCTTTCGCGCTTCTAAGGGCCCTTCTGAATATCTTTGTCAGAATCGTGTTCCCTCTTAAGATGCTACAAATACACCGATGTTGTCGCTTCGTTTATACTTTCCACAAGTATTTGTCTTTCTTCTGCTCTCTTCAGCTCTTCTCCGTTTGTGAACTGTTCTTTCCAGCTGATTTTTCGATTTCAAATGCTACGTTATTTTGGTGCTAGGACAAAATGTCCGAGGACAAAATGCTATGGGGACAAAATGTAACCCTAAGCCTAACCCCAACCCGAACCCGAACGGGTGAAGTTTTGTCCGTGATATTTTGTCTGTGACAATTTGTCCTCGGACATTTTGTCCGGCCACGATTATTTTCCCTCAATGACCACGTCTCCGATCCAAATGGCGCCACGCGCAATACTATAGCACCTTTACTATTATTTTCTTCAGATGTTTAATCAATTTTTTGAGTTTTCTTACGGTGAATGTCTGTCTACACATCGCTATTCGTCTCATATATAATATTAAGATCCTTGCTCTGTATGTCTCTCTGTTACCTTCAAGCGTTCTCATTGGTTGGCTGTGTGAGCGTTCTGATTGGTTGGCTGTGTGACGTTCTCAACGTTCTCATTCGTTACCTTCAAGCGTTCTGATTGGTTGGCTGGGTGAGTTCTCTGATTGGTCGTTCTGGAACCTTAGGCGAGTTCGCTTCGCTTCGCGAAGCGAACGGCCACGCGAAGCGAACGGCCACGCGAAGCGTTTGACGAAGCGTACGTTGCAGCGTCATAATGTGTACAACGTCGTGATACGTTGGTGGGCGAATCGAAGACGACGTTGCTATTGGAAACTTCGAAGAAGCGTTTGACGAAGCGTACGTTCAATTGTTCATTGCAGCGTCATAATGTGTACAACGTCGCGATGCGTTGGTGGGCGTAGCTTGAGGAAGTTGTGCAATTTTAACGTACACAAAAATACGTGTACAGCGTCACAAATGGTCACAGTTGCGTGATTTGAACGTACATGGGCCTAATTGTTACGTGGCGCAGAGCTTGGCTAGGTGGCGTATGTACACCATTGAAACGCTGTTCAGCTGAATTCAATGATTGGGTTTTAGTATTATCCTGCACTGCGAGCGAAGTGAGCACGAGCGAAGCGAAAATCTTTCTAGTCTATAATATTAAGATCCTTGTTCTGTATGTCTCTCTGTTACATTCAAGCGTTCTCATTGGTTGACGAAGAAGCGTTTGACGAAGCGTACGTTTAGCACGGTTTAGTCGAGTCATTGCAGCGTCAGAGGGGTGGGCGTGCGACGACGTTGCTATTGGTAACAATTGTTCGTAGCTGGAGGAAGTTGCGCAAGTTTAACGTACATTTTAACGTACACACAAAATACGTGTACTGCGTCACAAATGGTCACAGTTGCGTGATTTTAACGTACATAGGCCTAATTATGACGTGGCGCAGAGCTTAGCTAGGTGGCGTATGTACAGTACATCATTGAAATGTTGTTCAGCATGAATTCAATGATTGGGTATTAGGTATAGGTATTGGATTAGTATTATCCTGCACTGCGAGCGAAGCGAGCATCTTTCTAATTAGTTCATTATGACACTGCATAATCATCATTACGACACTGCATAATCCTTTATCACCTTCCCAGGTATTCGATATCGTTATCTTGTTCCAGGATCGCCATCTCACCGTTATCTCCATTTGCTTTATTTTTCCTACACATCATATTTGATTTCTTTATACTACTCTTCCTTCCATAATTATAATCACCTGATGTTTTATCGTGTGCGTTTATGATTTCCTGTAATCCCTTTTCCGTTTCAAAAACTTATGGCACTCACAGTTTCCTCGTTAATTTTGACCGTCATCTGTTACCTCTTCCATTGCCTCGTTAACGACAGCCATTGTCTTGTTTGTTAGTGGATGCGCGGTGGAGAAGTGGTTAGCGCGCTAGTCTGTCAATCTTGAGGTCCGTGGTTCAAATCCCGGCCGCGGCAGAAACTTTTCGGCTGTTTCTGTCCCAAGCGCCCCCAGTCGGCTCAGCTGTGAATGAGCACATTGGGCGTTAACTCGGTGGAAGGATAGGCGGCGAGGGAAAGGCTGGCAATCGCCCTCATTCAGCCGTTGCTAAGTAAAACTGAAGGCGCTAACCTTTGGTTCTCCGTACGAGCGCTGAGCCCATGGAATGTACCTTTATTGTCTTGTTAGCGTAGATGCTAAAAGGTGATGGTATAACAGAACATCTTTGTCTCGTTCCCTTTCCTGTGATTTCTTTATCGGAATGTTCCCATTTATTCTTAAATGGGTTGTTTAAAATCCTTATCACAATGTCTCTCTGTCAAGTACCGAGTTCAAGCGTTCTGATTGGTTGACTATTGGTACAAGACTGGTTTTAGACCGTTTAGTACCTGGCCTCTGAGTACAAGTCGCGATGCGTTGGTGGGCGAGCGTTGACAATTACCTGGACCGTTTAGTCAACATTACGACATTTTTTCCGATGCATTTTGTCCCCAAGACATTTTGACTATGACATTTTGTCCGTGACCATTTTGTCCTCGGACAGTTTGTCGCGATGCGTAAAATTGGACGATGTTCTAAATACGACGTTGCACTAAAAATAGAGATGATAGTCTTGCATTGTTCGTAGAACCGGTTTGCGATCGAGTCATTGCAGCGTTTAATTGAGGGCTGGGCGTGCGACGACGTTCTCTAATGGTAACAATTGTCAGCAGCCTGAACTCCTTTCTTTTAACGTCACTGTTCCAAAATACGATGGTATCAGCGTCATCATAAATATCGTTGAGTTCCACAGTTGCCATCTGTGAGGATTTGCTTGTCATTAGCCTAAAGGAACAGCATTACTGGTGGCGCAGACATATAGCCAGAGATGGCGATCATTGAAATGTTGTTCAGCATGAATTCAATGCATTCCTTGGAGTATTAAGTACAATACCTGGTATTGGATTAGTATTATCCTAAAAATTTGTACGAGTACAACTCGAGTACAAGTACATCTTTCAAGTTTATTCTTATCTCTGTTGTTTACTGTTGTTTTTTTACTAATTGTCGATCTCTCCAGTCAACTCCCAGCTTCTTCGTCGCTTTCATCAACTTTTCTAATCCACTCTGTCAAACGCTTTTCGCAATCTACAAAGATCTGCAGATCATTCCGTGTTCGGCGCTTTCTTCACTTATAATTCTCCGTATTCCTATTGCATATCGTGAACCTTTTGCCGCCTCTGGATCCAAACTGGTTCTCATCCAGAATGCTTAGGATATCCACATTTAGCTTTGAGTCTTTTGTGCAGAACCTTTAGTATAGTTTTAAAGCGTCTGACAGTAGGCTTTATTCAGTCTGTAGTCTTCATAGTTTGTTGCATTTATTTTCTTTCCAGTTGGATTGATTGAATGAAGTGTTCCGGTCTTATTCCTGTACCGTAAATTTCCACGCAAATCCTGATAAGCTTCTTTTCTCCTCAGAGTTTCAGCATCTAATCCAAATGCCATCAATTCATTCACCTTTCCCATGATTCATTTAGCTCATTGCTTTAATCATTTCCCATTTAATAAAATCTGGTCCACATTGCTGTCCATTCCTTCAAGTCAAGATTCATCATTGGCTTTCTTCCGATGCTGCATATGAATATATATATATATATATATATATATATATATATATATATATATATAATTGTATGGCGACCATGTGCCACAGATATATTATTATTATTATTATTATTATTATTATTATTATTATTATTATTATTATTATTATTATTATTATTATTATTATTATTATTATTAAACTGTATAAACTTGTTAGTTAATAATTTAATCTAATTAATTAGCGTTATAATAATGTAATTTTGTACTAATTTTAATTAATTAATAAAGTTTTAATTCATGTAAAACGGACAGAGCACGCGTTAGGCTAAGACGCTAAGGCTTCGGTAAAATTATTAGAATCGCCACGGCCGCCCAAAGACCGAGAGATAAGTTGTATAAACCGGCAACGATTTATGGTTCCCGAGCCTTAGGTCTTTAGCAAGTAGAGAGTTTGGCCGCTGAAAGATCGTCGCCTGTTTGACAGAGGCTGCGCGGAGACGGCGGCTGGCTGGCTGCTGACGAAGGGAACAGGCGGTTGGAGCGATGGAAAGAAGGAGAGAGAACGCAGCGGTCGGCCGGCTGTGTAGTCGATGCGTACGCCTGAACACCGGCGCCCGGGCTACCAGGGGTGGTTAGCGAAGGGCTGGGCCCGTAGACGGGGACGCCTACCACCGATAACGACGACACCATTGCCTAGGGTCCCTGCTCTGACGGCATCTAGGCGGACGTGGCCCTACAGCTTGAAATTCCGCCTAAAGAGCGGCGCCCGGGGAACAAGGTCCTGACGGCGATGCGCGTCGCCGGCGGCGAGGCGCCCTTCGCCGCTGCCGACGACGCTAGAGGGGTGGGTCCGAAGTTAAGCTTCCTGACGGATAAAACGCGTAGATGGGGACATTTGGGAGCGAGCGCCCTCAAGGGCTGGTTCTAAAAATCGAAAATCTCCGAAATATGGGAATTTATGTAGCCCGCGTCGGTAGGCGGACGCAGGCGGCTGTTGAACTAAAATTCGCTTGAGACGCGCGCCCAGCTGGCAGGAGCTATTGCCGCGTCGCTTAGCCGTAGACGAAGCCCCTGATCACCGCTAAGGAAAACGTTCTTAAGCAAGTCCATACTTTTTCCTATTGACGGCAACTACGCGAAAATACAGACTACAGACGAAAAATCCGCCTAAGTGCCCGTCAAAAAGTTTCAAAACTCTAAAAATTTCAGTCATGGATATGAGATCCTCTTTTCGCATTGTGGCCGCTTATACTGTGAAGCGATCGAGTAAAGAAAGCACAGCGATTGAAAGCGAGTATTTGGAGCCCGTTTGAAGTGCTAAGGCTTATCGTTTCATACTGACGTATCAAAGGCTATTGATTGCAGTTCCAGTGCGCTAGTTATTGTGGCTGCCGGACTGCGTCTAGCTACCGCGTCTTTGTCCGTGTTACCAGTGTTGCCACTGTAGCCATTGTTGTCATTGTTGCTTGGTTTATTAATAAATAAATAAAAATAAACCAATAAAGGCAAGTTGTGTTCGTGTCTTTGAAAGTCGCTGTGACGCCGGAGTCTCAGCGCACTGTCCGTGAAGGTGAGCCTTGGCTGTGATGAACCTCGCCTACCTGAGGTCACGTTAGTGCCCAGGAGGTCAATTCTGAGCCAAGGGAGGAGACAGACGCCCGCCTGTCGTAAAGGCGCGGAGAGACAGTTTGGGTGAATCGACGGCCAAGGAAAAGAGTGGACCGCCGTCCATTCAGGCACGGATAACCTTGGGTTTGGTGAAAGCGCTGAGGAAGCAAACAGACGCCGCTGCCCGTCTACAAGCGAGAGCAGAGATTACCCAGCGTGTGAGGAAGCCAAGAGACAACACCGCCTGTCTATAAGAGAGCGGAAGACGGCTAGATTGCCGAGAATGAAGAGACGTGGGGCCAAGTCGAAGTCAGAGACTAGGAATACCTATCGAAATCGCTTAAGGCGCCGAGACCAAGCGGTGGCCAGCGATAAGAGGCATGAGTTAAAGGGTCTCTCGGACGAGGCCGGAGCCGGAACGGATAGAGAGTCAGAGGAGGAAAACGAGAACCCTACGTTGAGGAGCGGCCATCCTCAGTGTGCTGCCTGCCCGGCAGCCGCGGACACCTCCTCTGATGTCGGAGAGCCGGAAAGGGAAACTGACGCCACCGATCAGGCAGAGTCGGCGGCTGATGGCGATCGGGAGACCGAGCGGGCGTTGGGGGGCCGCCCGACCGCCGGCCGCGCTACGAGACCGCGAGCCGCCGGGGTCGCCACATAATATCATATACTGTATATAATATCATATATATAATATCATATATATATATAATATCATATATATAATATCATATATATACAATATCAATAATTTCATGCCATACCTGCATCAATTGTTTTGGTTCTGTTAGAAACGGTCCATTCTTAGCTTTGGTATTTGCTTCATGACTTTTGTTTCAAGTCACTATACATTTTTTACAGTAATAATAATAATAATAATAATAATAATAATAATAATAAATCACTAACTGGAACGTCTCACAATTACCTGCGCTTACATAATTTTCTGGTAAAGCATAAAATGTTTGTTGTAAATTCGATAAATGCAGTATAGAAGTCTTGACCGTGTTTTCAGTCATCGGCGGAATTTCCATACGTCTAATCAATGGTTCCTCATTAAATCGTTCTCGTTGCATAGTATTAGCTTGTGATCAACTGAGCATTAAAATGTCTTTTCGCCACCCCTCGCCTCCGTGTCACGTTTCTCAAGACCGCGTAATTTTTTATTCCCAGGAATTAGATTACTTTTCTGATTCTAGTATTGGCGCTACATCAATTTATTTGCCTACTCTTGGCGAAATGATAAAATTATGATCTGACCCGGTCTAACCCTACCCGACCCGTTGATGAAATCTTCTGAAAACAGATCTGGCGGAGGAAACGAAGCAATAAGAGATTTCGGAAAACGAACGGGCTTCGGGCACGAGGTAGGCCTATTTCTTTTCAGTCATGAAGATGCATATCGGGAAAGAAGGCGTCTTCGTGAGATAATGAATTGTCTGGCGAAATAACGGATGGACTGATTTAATGTTGGCGACGCTGCTCCTCGGAAATAGGAGGCGCTAAGATAATCACATTATTTTCAGACCCATTTTCCTCGCAGTCTCTGGTCAGCTTTGCGCTGTCATCGAATACTCACTTGCATCAATGCTCAATACTCTTAATCGGGCGAGCTCGTATTTGCGCTATCCACCCAGGCAGCAGCCAGATCCCAAAGTGAGACCAAATTTCGATTATAAGACAAAACGCCACTCTAGCGGTGGGTGTTGTTATCGACACTTATTTAGTCAGCTATGCTGCTATGGATTAGGCCTACAAAGTCAATGAATTTATTTTCATATGTCACAAGAATTTCTTTAAACGATGGATCAAGAGATTCAAAACTGCAGCCACTGAGCCACAGGAAAACTGAAATGTAGTTTTTGCAATTTATTCAGTTTTGAGCGGTCTTCACAAATAGCCCGATTGCAAAATGTCGGCTAATTGGATTATTTATTATTTTAAGAATAATCATTTATTATTGTTTTTTTCTGGATGACGAATATGATGACTGTGGCAACGACAACAATAGAGATGATAATTAGTATTAGCATTAGACCAACGATTATGATGACTATGACGACGAATAGGGCCCTATAACGAAGGCGATAAAGTATGGTATTATCTGAAAAAGTTTCATTCTCAGTTTCATGTCATAACTAAAACCAGATGAAACTTCATTCGCCACTCGGAATCAATTTCTTTGAACCAAATGACCATTGAACTGTTTTCAACTTTGGCTGATCCTCATTTCGGTCTGTGCGCAGAACAGAGACAGACGCACGTCGAACTAATTAGCACATCAATCTCACTACGCTCTCTGATCACTGGCCAATGGATGCCTAGCATCCACCACGGGGAAGCGGTTTTACGGAACACGATGTCGTACATGGATCTCGAAAGCTGTTCGGCCAGTGGCATTTAAGGGTAAAGCAACGTTTGAAGACTTCATCGCAAGGGAATGCGTTCATCGATAAATTAAATATTGCAAAGACGGGCGAAGAATCGCCAAACCCAAAATCATTTTAATTTAGAAGCACGTTTGCTTTTCATTTCACACCGCAACAATTATAGTTCTTTTTGACAATCCAATGAATGAATAAATAAATGCACGATTGAATCAGTGAGCGAATCAGAGAATAAATGACAGACTGACTTAGGCGGCCTAAAGACTGACTGCTCGATTTCCTATTCACTCTTTATTTGAAGCTTTAGTAGGCCGAATCAAAAAGGCTAATCGTTTGTTTATACAATAATTTCATTTCATTACAGCTCCCTCCATCCCTCTATCTCTGCCAGTCATAAATGTGTGCAAATTGTCTCGCCTTTATAGTTTATTCATTTCCAGAATTTCTTCGTGCAATTCAATCATTCGACTACTTATTGCAAGAAATGATTGATCGTAAACATCCAACGGATCGATGAAATTGTAGCAAAAGAATTGATATAGCGCCACGTTCATTGGCTTACACCGGAGTTCATAGTTTGACGGTAGACGGCTCTATTCGCCCCTACTACCACTCTTTTGTAAGGACACAAATGGAGCCCGGAGTAGCAAATTGAAAGACGAATAGGTCATCGCGGGGTGATCGCGGAACACGCTGAAAATAGAGACTGAAAGACAAGAGGGACGAGAGGGCTGAGAAAGTTCGAGAGGTGGCGCTTATATTTTCGGGCGAACTCAGTGATTCGGTGCTTTCAGCGAGTAAAGCAAATGGATCGATTTTTAGCCGCTAAATAAAACAGATTACCAGCGATTATTTCCCATCAAATAATTAATTATCTATTGAAAAGCAAATGGAGAACGGGTCGGTGGTAGATGTGGAGTAAAAATGCCAGAATTAGAAATAGGTCCTCAAATTTCGAGAACAAAAATACTGGAGGATGATATTCCTAATCGCCTCCGTTAAAATATGATGGCCGTGCCAGATGACTTCCTGTACTTTAGCAGAGTTAGCCCAGACATGGAAATGGGTCAAATTTTTTAAAAACCCAACCCAAACCATCATGATTCAAACCCAATTCAACCCACGAAAGCAATATGGTTACTTTACCCAAGCCAACCCACCGTAATACATTACAGTGCTTACGTCATGACTTATTTTCTGACCCAACCCACCATAAAAATGGAAATTTCTGACCCAACCCAATCCAACCCTATCCAACCAATGGGTCGACCCAACCCATGTCCATATTTGAGTTAGCCTATAGTACAACTGCATGCATAAGTTCCTAGCATTATGGAAATGGACATTGAAGGCTGAATTCCGGGACTGATCTTCTGCCTTGCTGCATGATTGAACTTCGATTCGATTTCAATTCAATTGTGCTTCTGTGTTGCTTCTATTTGCTTTGGAGTCGGGATGAATAACAACGTCCCTAAATAAATGTTTAACCCTCTATTTCCGAGTCTTGTCTTCGTGTTGCTTACGACTGCGACGTTGGACGTAATTTTTTCAGGCGACTGATTCCCAGCTGTTCGAATCACGTGATTTCAATTCTATGGAAACCGATTCTGTCATTAATCATTTAGAGATCAGAGCGATCCTAGCGAGATTTCCTAGAACAACTAAGTGTTGGACCTGACTGACTATGTGCAATTTGTGTTGGAAAATCTTGGTAGCTACGTGTACATTTAGTACACAAGACAGATGGTCAGCATTACGCCGTTATTGGTGTCGGCACTGACCGATAATGTATCAACAGGAATGACGCGTAATTATTGATAATGATGAATTGAAACAGCTATTTGTACAATGTCACATAAGCAGACAAACTAGCCTAATGTCGATTTGGCATACACCTGTCCAGTGCCTTATCCAGACTCCAGGTCTTTGGAGGGGAATTGACTTGGCGGGAGGGGAAGAGGCATAATTCAATGCAAATATGAATGTCAGCGCTGAATTGAAATCATTATTGGGTTTTTCTTTCTACCTTTTTCTGTTTTACAGAGGTCGGTCCTTGTCCTTGATCCTTGTCCTTGAAGGTCAGTCCTTTTGGTCCTTGTGCTTGGAAGTAGGTCTTCGTCCTTATCCTTGGGGTTAACACCTTGTTAACATCACTGATGTCTTGATGGACATGCATGTGAAATATGGACATACAAGTAGATTTTTCAAATCAATTAGAGAGAATACAGTTTTGGCTTATTAAGAAAAAGCATCAAAATTTCATTAATGTGTTCAGTGGTGATTAACTGAAAATGAGTGAAAAATAATTAACTGTAACTGAAACTGTAACTGAAAATGACAATAACTTTAACTGTAACTGTAACTGAAAATAGTCAATAACTGAAACCACACTGTTATCATACTGCCTAAGTATTTAAACTATGCCACGTGTTTGATTTAATTGCCATTTGGTCTAATTCTGCATGTGGGGGTTACTTTGTTCTTGGTAATCACCATGCAGAAAGTCTTTTTTATATTAATCCTTAGGTCTTTCCTTTTGCTTTCTAAAGCCAATTTAGTTAGAAGTTTCTTCAGTTTTCCCTCTGAATCAGTTATTAAAGTGGCGGCATCATCTACAAACCTAAGATTATTTACATTTCTTCCTCCAAGTTTGACACCCTTTAGATCTTTGATCACTTTTATGATTTCCTCTCCATTACAGGTTGAACATGTCTGGTGACATTCCGCACAGTGGCGTAGCGAGGCAAAGTGCCGCCCGGGACGAGAAAAAAGTGCCGCTCTCAATTCTTCGAAAAAAGTCTGACAAGCAAAAAACGTTATCAACTCTCCAAAAAGTCTCTGACAAGCAAAAAAACGTATCAGCTCTCCAAAAAAGTCTCTGACTGACAAGCAAAAAATCTAAGAAATTTCGAAAGTGCCGCCCCTAGAGCAAGTGCCGCCTGGGGCGCTTCGCCCCCTCTGCCCCTCGCTACGCAACTGATTCCGCACCCATGTCTTGTCATCCCTTTCTGTATCTTAATCCATTTTCCTATGGTTCCGTTTATCCTGATTGCAGCTTCCTGTTTCCAATATAAATCCTGCAGAAGTCTTGAGTCTTTCCCACCTATTCCTGAATTCTCCAAGACTGTAAAGTCTTTTTACTACTACTAGGAAAAGAAATTTCATTGCAGTACAACTACAAAAGTGATAAAGCTTCAAAATCAAAGAGACCATCTCTATCAATATTTACCCCCTCGCTATTAGAACCATCGAGACTTTTGCGCGGAAAACTTCTATTGGTTGGACCGGTTCAGATACGAACAAGACGTTCTCTAGGCCTATACATTAGCAGGTGACCGGAAGATTCGGGACGGAAGATTCGGTTCCGGAAGATTCGGGACGGAAAATTCGGTACCGAAAAATTCGGTACCGTTCATGGAAGATTCGGTTCCGGAAGATTCGGTTCGGAAGATTCGGGACGGAAAATTCGGTACCGGAAAATTCGGTACCGGTCATGGACGGAAAATTGGGAACTGTATCTTCAGGATGGCAAATTCGGTTACTTGTGTTAGACACTGGCTCTACCTTTCCCACCCCACCTCCCTCCCCAACCCCAGGGTTCCTCTGGCTCTGGATGGTGTATCGTATGAACATTAGGGAGTCAGGGTTGTATCTTCGGGACAGTTTATCCACAAGGACCGGTTAGAACCGTCATTTTTAGGACTAGGAGGTTACCAAATTTCACTTATCCACAAGGACATAGAACAAGCATAAGTAACAATGTGTAAAGCTGTGTTTCATTGTGTTCTTTACCTACTTTTTCAATTTACACTGTTAAATTTAGAGTCTTAGACTTATAGACTTAGTCTTAGACCAAATTACCGGTACTTGTAATCATGTGCGGCCCGCGACGTTGGGTTTGTGGTCCAATGCGGCCCGCCTTCTGATTTGAGTTGGACACCTCTGATTTAAGTAGAATTTCGGTAGGTACACTATTGATAATTATATTCATTTTACTGATTTATACAGTTTTAGGATTAGGGTTAGGGTTAGAATTAGGGTTATGGCTAATGATTTGTATGCCGAACATGTACCGAATTATCCGGTACCGAATTCTCCGGTACCGAACCTTCCACAAGTAAAATTTTGGCGCCGAATTCTCCGGTACCGAATGTTCCGGGAACCACATTAGCAACCTTTTATATTAGATTATTCTCAGCGAATCGGCTGCAGATGCATCTCACAGGTGATATGAGACATCAACACCTGTACATAATGACTTTGGGTATCTGCTTTCTCGGAGGTGTCATTAAATTAACGGTGCAAGTCATGTGACTGCGATTCTGCATTGGAGTGGGGTGTCCAGAGTAGTAGCAGCAGCAGTAGTAGTCGTAGTGACCATAGTAGTAGTAACAGTAGTAGTAGTAGTGTAGTAGGCCTAATAGTAGTAGTTGCAGCAGCAGCAGCGGTGCAGCAGCAGCAGCAGCAGCAGTAGCAGCAGCAGTAGCAGCAGCAGCAGCAGCAGCAGCAGCAGCAGCAGCAGCAGCAGCAGCAGCAGCAGCAGTAGCAGTGGAAGCAGCAGGTGGAGCAGCAGCAGCAGTAGCAGCAGCAGCAGTAGCAGTAGTAGTAGCAGTAGTAGCAGTAGTAGTAGTAGTAGTAGTAGTAGTAGTAGTAGTAGTAGTAGTAGACTGTCAGGGAGAAGAATCGCCTTAATCCTATACTTGTAAGTCTCAGATGACAACGGCATCGCCTTCAGCCGAAGCATTATCGTTTCGACGCTAGCTTACTGTTGCTTCTTAGCTGTTGCGCGTTGCCCCCTCCCAGTGGCGTAACGTGGGGGGGGGGCGGGAGGCACTTTGTTGACAGCCCCCGGGCCCCGGGCGGGGGGGGGGCCCGAAGAGGGGTCTAAGCTAGGGTTAGGTTAGGGTTAACCCTAACTTAACCGTAGAAATGATGTGCTGACGACCTTTTTTTTGCTCGTCAGGATGAAAAAGGAGGTGATAACGTTTTTTTTGCTCGTCAGCTCGAAACTCTGGGGCCCCTATGGCAAAGATGCCCCGGGCCCCCAAAAGTCACGCTACGCCACTGCCCCCTCCACCTATATGCTATTTGGTAGAGGGATTACGTCACATTTGACGTAACGAAGACGGGTGGCGTCAAAACGATGTAGGCGTGTAGACTGATGAAAGGCTCTATAATTATTTCCGACTGCAATCGGATACTGTAGTTGATGATAATGAAAGCTGTTGACCGGTAGCGGAAGCTGCTGACAGAAGCCGACAGGTTAATATTATATTTCTAACGACAAGGGATTATAGACTCCGTGTGATGTGACAGTTGAAGGCGTTTCATTTGTGCTATTTTAAGTAAAGAGTATATACATTAAAGTTTTGAAAGTAAAATGAAAAACATCAAATCTAAAGGCGAACGCGAAAAGTTTAAATATGACGGTCATTTATTTTATATCTAAAATTTACAAGTTTAAAGTCGTTCATAAATCATTCCAGATAAATATTTACGCCATCTGACTTACTTCTTTAAATAATAGTTGTAGGTCTACGGTTAACAAATACTACCTAGACATAATACATGTAATTCGTTTTAAGCAAAAATAAGCTAGCGTCGAACTGAACTGGTGTCCAGTAGTGGTTCCAAGAACATTTAGTGGGAGTGCATTGAATTTCTAGGAAGTTGGTGGGGGGTGCAATAAATTATTCGGAATAACCCGCCAATGGTCAAAGGAATTATATTAAAACTATACGCCGTTTCGCCCGGCGCTATATAAATTCTTCCCTCGCTGGGGCTGGTCGGAGCCACTACGCACTCGTTGGCCGCTGCCTACAAACTGGCCAGCGTGGGTATAAGAACAGAGGCGCGCGGCAATATTTCTCTCTCTCCGGTTTGGGCTCTTCGGTTTGGGAGGTGGATTTTGTGGGGGCCGAGGGACGCTAGAGGCGCCGGTCCGATAGAATTTGTTCCTAAGTGTTATGTTGCTTTTATATTATCTAGCCGCTGCTGGGTTCACATGAAACATGAAAATATAAGCGATATTGAAAATCTATATCGAGTTAGCGTTCGTTCATTTAAATCGACGAAGTAGTCCTCGTCCTTTTCAGAGGCGAGGCACGAACCAGACGCGGGACGATCGTTGGCCATCCTGGGGTGCAAAGGGGCGATCTACCCCCTACCGTTCCAATATGTAAACGGTTTAGGAGAAATCTGCAGATCTGATTTATAAAATATAATGTTTAGAATAATATTGAAAATGTATAAAAGCCATTTTAGTCTGGTTGTACAAAGTCACAGTGCAAAATCGAGTTTTCTATTGCCGGAAGCGAATATGTCGATGACATTGTCTATGGATATGCACATATCTTTGTGGATCAAGGCTAATCCGCTTAGATGATCATCTTCTCTTGAAGACGCATTTTTGGTGGTCCGGTGGCGGGATGCGTCTCCAGCCATCCCCAACGTGGAACCGCCCCTGCACATGGCGATTTTCTGAACAGTCATTTTGCTGACGATATAACTTTACGTTTCTATTCCCCATGGCACTCCTGATGCTTGCAGGACCAACCTTAGGCAGTGCACTGATACATCAGGGGTACTGGATGACTCCAATCGTTTAGCACTCAATCTCAGTAAAACGAATATGTTCTGGTTGTCACTCAAACCGGGCAGACGTCCTCTCATAACTGAGCCCAGCTCACTAGCAGGCGCCTCAAGGTAGACAGCTGAGTCAGCTTTCATTCGCTTGAGGGCGGTGGCAAATGAGTAGCAGCTTTGGCGCTGTGTGGGTAAAACGTGGGTTAGGAGAAAGCAATGACAAACTACTCTAGATTAATCGTGTAAGCCACCTGCGTCGCTGTTTGCCTGACACCGAAGATCAGCGCCGGGCCCAACGCTCGAATTCGAGTATGGACGAACCTTTATACCTTTTTATCCATTCGGAACATGGTTTTCCACTTTGATTCTAAACCGAACCTCTTCTCTCGAGTAGATTGAGTTCAGAGCGTGCTTGACAATATGGAAATGATGTTTGAACGGCGTTGCCCCCCCCCCGACTACCTCCGAAAAACACTAATTCTGGACAATAACGAACGGAGAAGAACAGTCGTCCGATTCTATTCTGGCGATCCGGCGAACGAGCAAGAAATGCGGTGGACGGTCGTCTGCTCTGCTGCTTCATCATCACCCAGGAACTCCGTTTCTACGGAACTGCGACTAGAACTTACTTCTGAACTGAAATGTTCAGTGCTATTGCGATACTTCTTCAATTAAATCGTTATATAAATAGTTCTTAATAATAATAATAATAATAATAATAATAATAATAATAAATGATGATGATGATGATGATGATAATAATAATAATAATAATAATAATAATAATAATAATAATAATAATAATAATAATATTAATATTAATATTATTATTATTATTATTATTATTATTAAAGGTTATTATGTACTGTGTTTTTAAATATAACTTTTTAAAATGGATGTGCTGAGAATCCGCTTGCATGACAGCAGACAGGGACAATGTTATCCTTGTGAGTCCTAAAGGGAATCTTTTCCTGAGACAGGTCATGGGATTAATGAAATTCCGCCGAGTAGTTTGAAGGTAGTTAGTGTTATGAAATCGAGGAGAATACACGAAACCTGAAAGAGCTTAGCAGGGCGGCTTTTTGCTCGTCATCGTTTTTTTTATCCGAAATTGTCAATGTCTGACCCCTATTCCAGAATCCTGGCTACGTCATTGCTCTAAAGAGACGCTCTGCGGTTTCTGGTAAATCAGTTTTATTATGCACAATCATTTTCTGTAATTTATACAACAAAACTACGATCGTCACGATTAACCTCAGATTGTCCCACTTCAGAAGATTTAAATCCAAAAGAACTTGGAAGAGATAAGACTCAAACTGAGGTAATAAAAGCGGACGTATAGTGAGATGCATCGAATACAGGAACAATCTTATGGGGACGGGATCGAGATGGGGAACATTTGATAGAGATAGGATGGGGATGAAATAAAATATTTTACGTACCCAATAAGCCTATCTCAATATATAGTATTTATTATTGTTATTATTATGTATTATTATTATTATTACTAGGTGTTTACCCGTCAAAAATGACGGGGGAGATTGGCTGTTTTACCACCCAATTTTGTACAAATGCAATAGGATTTTGCACAATTAATTTCCCTAACTCGCCGCCTTTTCCTTCAACCGAGTTAACGCCCATTCGCGTGAATTTTCTGAAACTTGATAATCAACGTTAGTGTAATGATTTGGCAGTGTCGAACGACATGCAGTGCTTGATTCTCCTGTTTGCTGTGCTGCTTTTTCACTCCAACCAATAGCCTGGTCCTCATTCTCACTTTATTGTCGCAAACCTCGTGAACGCTGGACTTTTTTTGTTTTGCACGGACGGTTAGAAAGAGGAATAAAAAGGCTAAACAATGTTGCAAACCTCATCTTCTTAGCTCTTATATAGCCTGAGATATAGCAAATTCAAAAAGTAGGAAACTAAAATTAAAATATTTAATGGAACAGAAATCGATTTAGGAATTCAATCATGATCCAACAATAGCATCAATGGGAATGGACATAATGCCTTCGCTGGATCATGTAATTTTGATCAGAATTCTCAGAATTCAAAACTTACGCGAAATTCACCGATAATAGTTATGTTCAAACATTGGGGTCATCGGGTTAGAATTGATAGATCTTTACCAAATGTCAACCGATTTTCAAACTTTTTGGTTTATTTTGTTCCTCTGACATCCCTTTACAACTTTGCCACTGACCAAAGTGGGGTTACCGCTGAAAATATTTTGCTAGGGGGCTATAAAAATATTTTGGGGAGAGGGTGATATTTTAGGCCGTAAAGTGGACTCTACCCCCAACTTTTTTGTTTTGCACGGACGGTTAGAAAGAGGAATAAACAATCTAAACAATGGTGCAAACCTCATCTTTTTAGCTCCTATATAGCCTGAGATATAGCAAATTTAAAACGTTATATCAATCATTTCTGAAGAACGCTTTTCCAAAAATTAAAAAATCCCCAGTACGGTGACGGCGTCTGAAAATTTAATCCCCACTTGAGGGGTAAAATTTAAAAATAGGTATTGAGGCTAGGAAAGAATATATATATATATATATATATATATATATATATATATAATAACTCAGGAGCAGGGCATTGGGAGAGGGAAGGGAGATTTGGGAGGAGGAAAGTGTGTTGTACGGGTTTTCGGAGCAGAGAGGTACGGGGGTTGTGAGAGGGTGAGGAGAGAGAGAGGGAACGGGGGTTTGGGGCCTGTCGGGCATGGTGGGGCAGGTATGGGTTGGGGCCGGGCGATTGGGAGAGGGATGGCGAGAGGGAAAAGGGATGGGGAGAGGGGAAGGAACGGGGTTTGGGGGAGATTGGGAGAGGGATGGCGAGAGGAAAGGGAAAAGGGATGGGGAGACAGGGAAGGAACGGGGGTTCAGGGGGGGCGATTGGGAGAGGGATGGGGAGAGGAAAAAGGGTTGGGAGACGGAAGGGGAACGGGGTTTTGGGGCGATTGGGAGAGGGATGGGGAGAGGGAAAAGGGTTGGGAGACGGAAGGGAAACAGGGGCTTGGGGGCGATTGGGAGAGGGATGGGGGAGAGGGAAAAGGGTTGGGAGACGGAGGGAAAAGGGGGTTTGGGGCCGGGCGGGAATAGGTTGGGGCCTGGGCGATTGGGAGAGGGATTGGGTCAGGGAAGGGTGGACGGGGGTTTAAGCTGCAATTAAGACGCTTCGTTAAACGCTCCGTTTTGATTAAACAATATTTGGTTGTCAATGACAACAGCGTCTTGCAATACCCGCCGTGTTGCGGACGGACAGACGCGACAGACGGACATCGAGAATTATATATATAGATTATTATTATTATTATTATTATTATTATAAACGACAATTTATATAGCGCTATATGCGTGGCGAAAGGCCCTAGTCAAGAGCACTTTACAATAGACTAAGAATCGGTCGGGGTGGTCTCCCTCGTTATTTCCTTCGGGACTATCTATATAACGTCAACTGTAGGCCTACAGTCATTGAATGTGAGATTAATCGGATTTGACTGTATAGAGGCCGATACAATATTGGCTTCAAAAATCTGCCGAATTTAATCTGAAATAATGACGTTGTTTGGATTTCACCAATGATTTGGCAAATCAGACACTGTCGGCTTATAAGAGATGAAAAGAAGAAATTCGAAGCGATACGAACAGGTATATATATATATATATATATATATATATATATATATATATATATAATTATATATATATATATATTATGTGCACAGTGCGTACCTATAAGTGTCGTTAAGTGCTCTGTGCGTTATTGTTCCCGCGTCGTCGCTTCGAATCGCCTTCTTGCGCTTCGTGCCTCGATATGTTCAGGAATCTCGCCCGCTCTCTTTATCCTGATACGAGTAGCTCTCGTCATTCGTATTCCATTAACCTACGCTTTGATGTCACCATAGGCCCGGCCCGGTCGTGACGGAGCCTACCTCCTGGGAGCAGGGGTTTTGCTCCCGCGAGGGCAACGGGTACAGTCGCTGCTACATTGTCTGATGATGTCCGGTTACACTGAGCCAATGCAATTATTTCGGAGAGGTTTTCAGATCAGCCACCGATACAACAATCAATTACTGTCACTCTCGCGCTTATACTGTATATATATATATATATATATATATGTGTGTGTGTGTGTGTGTGTGTGTGTGTGTATGTGCGTGCCAGGAATTCAATCACGATAGAGTCTATAATATTCTTGTTCACTCACTTCCATTAGCATCTCCGCCAGTCATATGAGAATACTGAACATGCAGTTGAAAGTCAAATTGTCCTTCACCATTTATATGGAACTGAATAAGTTTGTCAGTCGAAGAAGCCGATCAACGTACTAAATTCGTTACCGGAATTATGCGGCGGAATATGATTTTAAATATTTATCTTTATATTAAACTCTCTCTTCCTTTCTCTCTGTCTTTGTCTCTATCTGTCTGTCTGTCTGTCTGTCTCTCTCTCTTTCTCTCTTTCTCTCTATCTATCTATCTGTCTGTCTCACTCATTCTCTATCGGCATTCAATTTATAATTTTTTTGTAAAATTTAAAAGCTATATACAAATTTGCAAACATTTCAATCATCATGTAATACAGTTCTAGTAGTTAAAACGAATATGATAAAATTTCGAAATGAATCGTCACAACACAGTCTCTTGCGCTGGAAGCTTTCTCAGAGTAAAGATTAAATAGCTCTTCAATTTTGGCAAAAGAAAAGCATTAAGTGACAAATAGGTAACGATACGTGCAATTCACTTTACATTAGATTCACTTTACAAATCAGTAACAGCGTGTGTGATCTATTTATCTGTATTTGGATCTGTTAGAAAATCGCTAGATCGCTAGAATGTTCCGACCGAGCCGAGAGCAGGAAGCTAAAACGCCATAAAGTGAAGCGATTTCTATGCACTTCTTCATCTGTATAATCCTTAAAAATATGCGAAAATATACAGTAGTAACGGAGATCGAAATAAGCCGATGCTTACGAGACCAATAAAGGTGTCATATAGGCTACGTTCTACAGTCTTCAAAATGTTACGATTGTCCAGAGAGAGAGAGAGAGAGAGAGAGAGAGAGAGAGAGAGAGAGAGAGAGAGAGAGAGAGACAGAGACAGAGACAGAGACAGAGAGAGAGAGACAGAGACAGAGACAGAGACAGACAGACAGACAGACAGACAGAGACGAGACAGAGATACAGAGATACAAATATAGAGACAGACAGAGACACAGACAGAGGTACAGAGAGACAGAGACACTTTTATATATTCTTACATTTATTTCGTTATTTTATGTTTGCGGGACAAAGAGTCAGCATAACTTACACAGGCGGATGTCGTCGTCGTCTATAGAGAGTGGTTGCAACGAACTCTTCGCACTGCGGTTCCTTAGTTTTCGATCGAAGCAACCGCCGGCGACGACGGCGACGGCGACGGCGCAGCGGTGGCAGTCCTGCTAATCCTCGCCCTCCTCCTCCACCTCTTCCTCCTCTTTTTCCTCCTGGCGGTCCATTCGCTGCGGCGTTCGTCCGACAGAGACTTCGTCCGGATGCAGCGCCGGACACAGATTCGTCACGGTCGTTGAGACATGGCGCTCTGTGAGCTCTGTGGGGCTCAACACCTGGAACTGGTTCGACCAGATTGCCGTCGGATGCACACGAACATACATACAGCCGACCACAAACAGCAAAACACATAAGCGCGGATAAATAGATAGATAGATAGATAGATAGATAGATAGATAGATAGATAGATAGATAGATAGATAGATAGATTGCTTGATTGCTTGCTTGATTGCTTGCTTGATTGATTGCTTGATTGATTGCTTGATTGATTGATTGCATACATGAATGCATGTATGTATGTATGTATGACTGTGTGTGTATGTATGTACGTATATATGTATGTATGTATGTGCTTTGTGATAAAAGCAGGACTTTATCCAGATTGCTAGACTGAGGAGAGTAACGACGCAGTTGGAAACGGAGGCCTAGTGTGTGAATGCAATGACGTAATTCTTGAATGTCAGAGTTATCGATAATTAGATAGAAGACTTAGACGACTATTTGGAAACTGTACTAGGTTACAGCAACGGCTGTTAAATGGATGAAAGAGGGAATTTACCCCTGAGTATCGAAAACTGCTAATGTTTGTTAAATAGCACACACATACTCTTGTAAATTTGAGAAAACGCATTATTATCCTATCTTCTAATACGTAACTAACAGCGGTGAATACAAAGTGCCCGTTTATATCTTAAGTCCCAAGTGTGGTGTCAAAATGGCTTATCGTAAAGTATTCATAATAATTACTGTTTATCTATGAAAGTATTCCAGATTTTCCATTACTGAGACACTTTATGGTATCGTTTTGGTTATATACGTTTCTCATATTGGTCTGTCTAACGTATTCAAATGTTAAACACAAGTGTTCTATTTATAGCGCTTTTGTCACATTAATGGACGAGTGCGACTAGTTGCCGCCAGATTAAAGCACAGCGCATGCTTGGTTAATCTCCACTTCCTTCGCTCCGTTGGACACGCGAGCGACCAGCAGAATCTTCGTTCCGTGGAATCCGAGTCCAGGCTGATGGCTCATCTAAGACCACGCTCCGCCGATCGAGCTGCTCGCTCAGCAGCTGAATATTTCAACGCGGGAGGAGAGAAGAGACGAAGATGATTCACGTAACGCATCGTTTTCATCCTGATTGATGCTAAGATCTGAGAAAAAGTAGTCACCGGTTCAGACAGAGTTCACAATTGTCATGTCGATCACTTCAAAGAAAATCGTCTTCCTGTGCTGATTACGACTACGATCATTGTGATGATGATGTTGTTGTTGTTGTTGTTGTTGGTGGTGGTGGTGGTGGTGGGTGGCATAGTTGTGACGTTTAAGCGTTTTGAACTTTATTATTGTTTGAACTTTTTGAACTTTATTGATGAGCCTTTAAAGTTCATAAAGTTCAATTAGAATTATCACTGCAAAAGCCGGGTCGTGTGAGAGAAATTGGTCAGCATTTGGATTTTTACATACAAAAAACGCAACTGACTCTCATGAAAGACAGTTGAGAAGATTGTCAAAGCGCATTGTGACTTACAACTGGTGGATAAGATCGAAAACATCTGCTATGCCGATCAATACATCGATAGATCTTCTGAAACTGAGTCATCTGACGAGCACTAGATTGGAAATTTGAACTTTTATTAAATTTTCCGAACTTTTTTTCTTGAACTTTATTGAACTCTTATGAACTTTAAAAGAATTTCTTTGAACTTCACAACTATGGTGGGTGGAGGTAATGGTGGTGGTGGTGGGTGCTGGTGGCGATGGCGGCAGTGAACGACTGAACGGCACTGTATACTTCAAACATTCTCGGCGCAGTGTGAACATTCTAACTATTTCCTAATCGAGGTTTAAAGCCAGCCAGGCGAGTCAAACGAGAGGCAATCCTTGCTAATTCTGAAATTTGTAACGTCAAAAGAAGCTAAAATATTCACCGAAACTCCGAACTTTTCTTCAAATCTCATTCATAAATTGGCCAAAGTTTCTTCCTACAAATAACTTCTTGCGGAGAGACAGATTTGCGTTATATTTTTAAAAAGTACAGAATAAGTATAGTTCTTGTCGTTTGTATGATTTTTCTTTCCCTATTACAATCACATGTAAAAACTGGGAATAATTTTTTCGCTGTCATCGAATTTTCTAGACTACCAAACTTCACAAAACTCAGCTAAAGGCCCTATGCACAGGACTATGTAGGCCTATGGTATGAACAGGAAATAACTTACTAACTAACTATATATATATACTGTATATATATAGTATAACTTCGTTATAACTGGTTATGTAGCTCCTCATTGTACCGTATACTCATTATTTTACAAGGTATCGCAATGTACGGTCCCTTGAGATGCGCTACCGTATTGGATGATATTGGCTATAACGTACCTCAAGTATATAACGTACTGTATTTTACAGGTCCGTTAAATACATTATAACGAAGTTCTACTGTATCTATATATAGTATATATATACTATATATAGTAGCATAAATTAATATATATATATATATATTGCTGCTTTGGAATGAATCCGACGCGCTCATTAATTAATTATCGTGCATCGAATAGGGCTTTACAATGGGGGATATATATGTATATATATATATATATATATATATATATATATATATATTGTAGTGTTGTTTGAGACGCTCTTGATTCGAATTAACTAAATTTTTTTAGAGATGTTCGTGTAGACGTCGTTTTTCGAAGTCTCATGTCACAGAGAGCGTGTAGCAGAGGTTTAATTGAATAAAATGCCGTGTTCTCTGACAGAAGGGCGGCAGGTTCTGACCTCTCAGGAGGCATAGGCATTGATTTTAAGGCAAAGACCCTGTCTTCAACATCATCATAGTCATAATTATATTGTAGTCGTAAACATCGACACCATATCATCTTTCCTCACCACCACCACCACCATCATCATCATCATCATCATCATCATCACCCTCATTAGCGAACATGGCTGAAAGTTGCAATCTGCTTCAAAAGTATTTCTGAAGAAACCGTAAAGACGCTCAGTTCTCAGAGACTCACATTTCGAATTTTCAATTGCCTCTTCAGTTGCGCGACTTATTGTCCAAAGTGAACGCAGCTGCGAATCAAATCTTTCAGAACAATGAAATTTATGCAGAACAAAAAATTAAGAGCAATAACACTAGATAGAGCCTCTAGTAAAGAAGAATTCGATGGAATGGTCTGCCTTTCGCACCAAGCGAAACGAATACTTCGTTGCGAATGAAACTTACGCCAGGACTTTATCGACGGTTCTAAAAGACTACAGCACGTACAGCCTGTTGAGATGACGGTGAGTGGTTCCGTCAACCCCTTATTTAGCTAGAGTTTTATCCTTTCTTCCATCAAAATAAAAACCTTGTAGTGCTGTTTTGTCAGTTAATGCTTCGGAACGAACCATATCGCGATACTTTCGACGCTCTCTTCTAATTTTACTTCTTCACTACAGTCTTCAGCAGTTACAATACTATAGTCTTGTAAGACTGCTGATGAAATTTCTGCATACTGTAAGTATATTGTCGGAATATCTGTAAAATAGCTCGATAGATCTAATAACTGAGGAAAAAGCGATCAAATCTTGCGACAGTGGAATAATAGAGATGATGAACGACATTATAACTTTTGACAATCTTGAACTGAACAAGAAGTCGTCGAGCTTTCTAAGAAATGTGGAGGGCCAGAAATGTTTGTTGAAAAACGACTTCAAAAGAAAAATAATTTTGTATGAATTGACACGTGATTCGGTTCTTGAAGATACAATGTTAAGATTTAAAATAAACATATTTTTGGATACGCTACGACTCGGCGACGAACGATTCGGCACCCGATCAAGTCGGCGACGAGCGACTCGGCGAGAGAGTCAATAATTATAGGTTGGAAAGGATGGGAGGGCGGAGGTGCTGTAGGGGGAGTGAGGAGATGCGTGTGTGAGAAGGGAAGAGGCGACGGTTGGGTGGTGGTGGATGGGGGGTTAGATGAGTAGAAATGTATGTAAGTTGTATAAGGTTATATAGTATGTTGAGTTGTGATTTCAGTTGAATTCATGTCGATGCTTCTAATATAAAATTTATCGAATAATATTTTTACCTAGATTCCCCACTCGACTGCACACAACGTACTCCGTAGACAGCGTTTAAAGTAAAAGGGTTTATCGATTATAAACAGTCTGTCATTCATTCATCAGAGACCTCCTTTGAACCCAACGTTTGCCAATTCCTCCCTTATAAAGCAACTTTAGAGCGTATCGTTATATGTACATTTTCTCTTTCAACCGCCCGAAACTTACTCCGGTTACATTAGCCACCCCTCCCACCAACCTCCCACGACCGTTGACGTGCATTACCTGATTTCAAATATCTGCTAACCCATGGGGCGCCCACAGATGGGGGGAAAGAAAACAAATGCTTCCTAAAAAAAGTTAGAGGGAAGAAATTACCCTCTGAGTTTTGGTATCACGTTACAGTAGCAGACGCTGCTTCCAGTCACCAGGGGGATGGGCTCCTCTGTACTAACCCCTCCCCTCTCCGCCCCAATGCCTTTCAACTCTCCTAACACCATAAACTTTATTGACTCTCTCGTCGAGTCGTTCGTCGTCGACTTGATCGGGTGCCGAATCGTTCGTCGTCGAGTCGTTCTGTCCCCCATATTTTACGCTTTATCAGATACTTTTTTTATACAATAGGCCTACTCTACATATTATAGAAATTCGTAAAATGAGTGGGATTTTTGTATTTTTTTCCAAATTTGGAGAACCTTAACAGAATATGCACTATGTAGCCTATATATAAACGTTTTACCTGTCAGCAGTATATCTGCTGAACGGCGTTTCAACAGACTAAGACAAATAAAAAAACAGCAAACGCTCAACTATGGGAGAGATCCGATTGTCGGATTTGTCGTTGCTAAATACTGAAAAGGAATTTTTTGAAAATTTATATTTTAACAGTGTAGTTGACACTTTTTCTACAAAGAAGAATAGATGGTTCTCTATGTACAATTAAGTAATTCCAATATCCATAAATATTTTTATTTTGTATTTAATAAATGTTTAAAAATTACTAAATGATCTTCTAATGACATCATTGAAAATGTTCCTGGAGTCATCCTTTCACAAATTCCAGTTTTCACATTGATCTCAATTTCGATAATTTCATGCTATAGGTCTACTGTAACGCTGCAAC
Organism: Metaphire vulgaris; assembly: GCA_018105865.1. Lineage (NCBI taxonomy): Eukaryota > Metazoa > Annelida > Clitellata > Crassiclitellata > Megascolecidae > Metaphire > Metaphire vulgaris. Next base: position 10,995,544 of record CM030833.1, on the reverse strand, counting down.
GTTACATAGTTTTGGTGCAGGCTTTGGTCTGAATTTCTTTAATCTGACCCCTGCAGAGTCCAAAATCCTGGATCCGCCACTGCTTGTGCAATTAGTTAATAGTATTGATTGAAGAAAGCAACCTGGCATAAATTTAAAAGGGGCTCAAACCCACCGTCTATGACTATCACACAGTATCACAGCGATAGTGTTTGAGTAACTGTACCTCCCAGCATAAGACTGTCATTGCAACATCTTTGCGGTGGAATTTCTAGCATGTCATTTTCAAGGTGCTGTGATGGTATTCGGTCGAAGTGAGTGCCATCAGGTACGATTGCATTGCCAAACACGCGTACCGCCGAAAAATGTATTATCTGTCTCATGTTAGCTAGATTTGACAGATATTTTAAGTAACGCAACGATGCGTGGATGGACGTGAAAATTTGTTGAAGTTATTCTAAGCTTATTCGTCGACGCAAACATTTAGTGCAATAAGCGGAAGCGTTTTATAATGTAAACTAAATCCCTCGATAGGTGGCAGCGCGTGCTGAGCATAATTCTGAAAACACCGTTGAGCAGAACTGAACCGCAACTTTCCGTTTCTCTTGTAGGTTGTGGTTCTTGATTTTGGGTTTCATTTTGACGTATAGGCCTATATTTGAGGACGTTACTAAGAATCAACTAACACTGCGTCTCTGTCATAAATAAGCAAAGTCTTGGGCGCCAACAGAAATTTTTCCAGGGGACAAAACACAATGGTTACGGTTAATATTGGCTAAAAGCCAAAATATCGCCAATATATTAGTTAGTTAGTTACAAAAATAGATTTGGATTTTCAAGGGAACAAGTGCTCAACCTTGTGCGGGCGCCCAATGCTGTAACAAAATTCGTCTGACCAACGACATCCGAATTTTAATAAAGTATTTCAGAGGTGATAATTTAATACCAGTCACGATCAGCTCTGCATAATTACAGTGCATCAGTCTCTCGACAGATCCCATCTTCAACTTCTGTGGCGCTACTTCTTGATGCGTATTAGCATCAGTCGATGGTCCATCGAATCTTGACCACTTAAGGAACAAACCCAATTGTCCAGGAAATAGGATAAAACCAATTTTAAAAGGGTTAAAGCAGTATTTAATTGTTGACGAATGTTTCTGGATCTAGTTGAGTGGTCCGTTCCAATGTCATCTGTCGGATCAGATTCCCATGTGTACAGACGACGCGCAGTTCAGTCGCTCGGTTGCGACTCGTTTCTTTTGTGCATTACTTTCGCTCTTTGAGCGCAATTTAACAACACCGTAGAGAAATAGGTTTAAGCTAGAAATGATAGGGCCAAAGATTAGATAGCCCACATAAACTTAATAAAGGCGCTATGGAAGTGCTAAGGTGTCCATAATATGCGGAAAAGATTACCTTAGCCTAAGTTCCAATAATCGCTAGGTGGCACCTTGCATTAGTGAGCAGTGGCTACATTGTACATTAATAAACCTTTTAAAGAGAGCAAAGGTTGGCATAAATGCTGGCCTATTACAATGTATAATGGCTATAGACTCTCGTCATCTTTGATACGGACGCGTATTTAAACAAACACACGCATGTATAATGTTAAATCCGCTATAACCGGTGGCAAGCCCAGATGAGAGAGGAGGAGCCAGATTCCCTCCCATCATCTTTAGACAGACGCGTCTTCAAAAATAGGCACAATCGCAGCCGACGAACAGGTAGAACTGGTCGAGAAAGGTAGAACTGGTCGAAAAAGGTAGAACGGGTCGAAAAAGGTAGAACTGGTAGAAAAGGGAACTGGTCGAGAAAGGTAGAACTGGTCGAAAAGGTAGAACTGGTCGAGAAAGGTAGAACTGGTCGAAAAAGGTAGAACTGGTCGAGAAAGGTAGAACTGGTCGAGAAAGGTAGAACTGGTCGAAAAAGGTAGAACTGGTCGAAAAAGGTAGAACTGGTCGAAAAAGGTGGAACTGGTTGAACTCACGTAGACTCGCATGTAGCGAAAGGTGAGTGCACTTATTTCTAGAAGTGCACAATCACCGTCACGCATACTCCGTGTGGTTTCAAGGGAGGCCTGTAGCCCCCTCAAAGAGAGAACGTACGAGTGCGAAAGGGCGTTCGTGGCTGGAGCCTGGTGTGTCGAGGAGGCACCCTCAACGGCGATTTTCCGCCGACAGTTAAGACGCCGCGCCGTTGCGAAGTATTTGAGTGTAAGCCTTGTAAGGCGTCGTGTATGAGATAAGAACCACGAAGCGCTCATAATCAAAGCACTGCGAGAGTAAGTTGTGTCGAGAGAATAAGGTGACTGGGAGTTGGACATCGCCGCTGACTCAGTCTTTAAAGTGCCTCGTGAGACCGGACATCGCTGCGACGCACACGCTTAGTAGAGAGAGATAGTCGTCATGAGTGATTTCGAGGAGGTACCAGGAGTGAAGCGAAGGCCGCGGAGTGATATCAGTTTAAGGCGTCTTATCAGTTAAGACGGCTCTGTGACGTGACATTAGGGTCCTTATGGGATAGGACGTCGCTTCGTTAAGAGAGGGCGCTGATTGTTAAGCTCGCCAAGGAAGAATTCTTAGCCAAAATGTTAAGACGAGCGTAGGCAGACTGGGTGGGAGCCATCTTGAGTATAAAGTTAGAGAAAGAAAGACAGACAGACAGATAGACCGAGGGAGAGCCACTCCCGACCGTGTCTGGCTGTAGCCGCCGTGTCGCTAGAACCCATAGTGCAATGCGCGCAGCAGCGGTAGATAGATAGATAGACTGAATTTAACGAATAAACGAATCCGTTACCGACATCGCGCTGTTTCCTTCCTGATAAATCCATTTGTGGAAGACAATCTACTTCCGTAACGAAAGAAAAGACAGTTTTCGATCTCACGAGTCGCACGTCAAATGCTGTAGATAAGTCATCGTAATAACTCGCATGCATGTACGAGGGTCGTTCCATAAATAGCTACAAAACGATGCAGCTTAGTTAGATTTTACAATGAAAGAATTCCGAAAATAGGCCTACGCTTAGAAGAAAACTTTTATTTGGAACAACCTCGAAAAAGTTTATAGTGATGACGTCACAATGACGTCATCTGTAAACATTTAATATGGCGACGTTGCCGTTCAATGCATTCCGCGAGCGTAAACGTGCAGTTATTCGTTTTTTATGGGTTAAAGGACTTAATGCGAATGCCATTCACTCTGAAATGTGCCCAATATATGGTGACAAATGTTTTACAAAATCGGCGATACACTGCTAGTCTGCTTCATTGTTAAAACTAACTAAACTGTATCGTTTTATAATTTATTTATGGAACGACCCCCGTATATTAATACAGTTGAAGGCCACGCAGTCAGCAGACGCACTCGCCATAATAAGTCGCCCCCACATTTGGGGCGTATCTCAGAGCTGTCCATGGGTTGGGTTAACCATGGACATCTAGAGAGTTGCTCTTAAGAGATCCTTAGGTTAACCCATGGATTGGGTTGGGTTGGGTCGAGTTGGGTTGGGTTGGGTTCAGATTTTGAAAACATTTATGGGTTAGGTTGGGTTGGGTTGGGTTTCATGAGTCCATATCTGTTAACCACGTTAAATATAGATATTCTGTTTCGGCCTTCTGCTTTGACAATGGCCATAGATTCTTGCATTATGTCATAGGATATTGGCGCCATGTACGTTGGCCCAGATTTCATCATTGGCAACACATTCAATAGCCTGTACATACCGGATCACGTGGACGGATAAGCGGAGACGGCTGTTTATGATTTGTCTGAACGCCATTTCTTAAACCGGCCACAACTAGTTGGCAATAGTCAAGATAGACAGATGTTTTCACGTTTTTCGACGCTATAATTCAGTACGTTATAGGCCACACTTGGAAAATGTCAATTGCAAGCGATGTCAAACGTCATCTGAGAGGTTAAACTTTAAAAAACTTGTAAAGATAACACTGTAATCTTCATATCAGCCAGCTCGATACAGTCAGAGCGTGACTTTCCATCTGTAGGAAGGACTTTTACAGATGCTAGATCGCTGCTGTCGGCACTGGCGTAGCCAGGATTTTCGAAAAATGGGGCTTGGATTTTGTTTTTTGGTCGTGACCAACTTTTGAAAAATCTTGACAAGCAAAAAGGCGTTGTCATCTCCAATTTTTTCCTGACAAGCAAACAAAAGTCCTCGCCTCTTAAAAACCGTTACTTTCCACAATTCTACATTCTATAGGCCTACCCACCAAAGAGCGGGGGGGGGGTTTGACCCCCAAAACAGCGTCAAAAAATAAAAATGCTTGGAAGCTCATTGAAAATATTTCTTTTTCGGTAGCCAAGGAGGGTTTTAACTCCCAACCTCCGCCCCCTTGACTACACCACTGGCTGTCGGCATCAAAAGTGGAAAGCAATGAAATATTCCGATGGGGATTACATACAGGATTATTGCAATAGTGACTCTAAATAAACTCTTGATGTGTTTAAATCTATGTATGTTTTTAGACGTGCGATAGTACTTTTCACGTTTTCGTCGGGTTGGGTTGGGTTGAGTTGGGTCAGGTCAGCAGACAGGAATTTTTCATGGGTTGGGTTGGGAAGTTGGTGGGTTGCGTTGAGTTTGAGTTCAGAAAACCGACCTCTGGACAACTCTGACGTATCTTGCTGCAAACTGGACGAAGTGGTTTATTATTACTATTATATCGTGTGACGTGACAGAATATTTGTTTGGCGCCACTTCTGTAAAATCACTCAAAGGCCCTTACACAATGACAAAGAGATGAGACGTAAGTCGTTTCTGAAAGAGAATCATGAGTTCAATGTACATATGTACAATTGTACATATACATATACTTGGGTCAAGAGCGTTCCAAAGGACTGAGTTAAAACCTCGCTGCTGGAATGAGGAGGTTCGTGCTCGAGGTATCGTCGTCGTCGTCGTTGTCGTCATCATCATCATCATCATCATCATCATCATCGTCACCGTTGTCGTCATCTTCTTCATTAATTGATTTTTATGGGATGTAAGCAGATTGAAGCTTCTCGTAGTCATTTTGTGGTTAATTAAATATTAAAATTAAATTAGGTCTAATTGAATATGAAAACATATTAATTAAGTATGAAAACACCGTGCATGCACTGTATTAGAAGTGTTGCCGCTTCTTTCATCTTTCTTCTGTTGCAGGTGATATTATTGATGCGTTTGTGCTTCTAATGGCAATGCGTCTATATCATCTAGCGATGGTGCTACTAATGACTAATCCATCCGCAAAAGATCAGATTAATGTCAGAGATATTATTCAGAGTGGAAAGCAGTGAGGCACACAGGGAAATAAAAAGATTTGCGTTATGTTTAGGGGTTAAAATGTAGTGAAATGAAAGATCTGGTAAAAGGATAGAGAGTTTCAGTGCCGGAAAAAGCATAAAGATCCAGCCAGCCATCCAACTTAGAGTAGACCTCGTTGTCTAGGCAACCATGGGAATAGAAAAAAAGTTGCTTCAAAAGAAAAGTCAAGGGAAAGCCGACGATAATAAGCTGTTAAAAGCGTTTCGGTTGATTCGGTTGATCAACATTAACTCTCGAATTGAAGCCAATCAACATAAATTCATCGGGATGATTTCTAGGAATACATAGAAAATTGTAGGCATTATCAACATGCATCTCTTTTATCTCTTTTCTTCCGACTCTGTTATTTGGACATTGACTGTGATTTTTTAATAGGGAGGATTTGTAGGTCTTCCACTATCCTTCAATGTGCGCTTATATATATATACATATATATTTATATATTATAATGTAGCATGATTTATATTGATAGTATGATTGAAAATCTTCATTACGCAATCAAATTGTATCTTGAGTTTCGACGTTAGCTTACAGTGACCAGATTTTCTTGTAAGGCGTGGCAAACTCAACAGAACTAATATGGTAACCAATCTGCTTAATTCGCATACTCCGTCTCCTCCGGATATCTACTGTAATTTCACTCCATCGAAACTCTTTACAAAAACAAGAACATGTTTCCTTACACAAGCGAAGCGAATTGATCGACTGAAAGAGAAGAGACGAAGGAGAGACGAGGAGAGGGGAAAGAGTGAGAAAGTGAAAAAAATCGCAGCGTGGGGTGCTGTGTATGGAGGTAAATTGGGTTAGAGTAAGAGGAAAGCGAATGTTCGATCGTTTTCCAGGACGAGGTTTGTGATTTATTATCTTTTGCCAATGTGCGGCGTGGATAGATTCCGTCAGATGCGATTCGCCGGAACAGAAGTCAACAACCCAACGGTAAAGGAAGCGACCGCATACGTAAGCGACTGCGCATGCGCAAGGAAAGGTTTAACATAAAGCGGAGACTTCCGGGTTGGCCCTGTACTGAGTCGCTTAGAAAGTCGCAGACAGGATTAGCGGCATTCTAAGGCGGAGAGAGAGAGAGAGAGAGAGAGAGAGAGAGAGAGAGAGAGAGAGAGAGAAGAGCCGAGTGAAGGGAACACGCTCTGGCCAGCGGCACTTCAATCTGGCGCTGTGCTTACACCTGCCTCGTGATGACGGCCGTCGCTCCGCCTCAGAGAGCCTCTGAATGTCCTGCAATCTGCACAGTGAACGCGACGCATCGATTATGCTATGAGTTCGGTTCTCAGCAGCACGCGTTACATTCTGTATGTGGTCATTGGAAAATCAAGCGGCGATCGATTTGAAAATGATGGAATAAGATTTGAACCTTCGATCATTTGCATGTTGCAAGGCTCGAACCAATATCATTGCACCAGTTTGAGTCTCATCTTCTGAATGTTCGCGCTCCAATCATTCTGCAATCAACTGATTCACGTTCTTTGCATAATGTAGGCCTTAGGCTTTGGAAAGAATCTTGTCTTGTCTTCGGCCATACTCGAGACGAGTGTGGACCATATCATGAAATGAGATTGTACCATTGTTTTCTGTTGTCTGTCATTCGGTCGCCATTTCCATTGTCTTTCCAGCCCATTGCATGATGTCATCAGTCCATCTGCTCCTGAGTTTACGTTGCTTTCTCTCTTCATCAGTTGTGCCTTGCATCAAAAAGGGAGACCTGAAACAATGTTCAAACTATCGAATAATTATTGCCTAAGGCTTAGTATCACATGCTAGCAAAATCATACTACGAACAATTCTAGCAAGAATACCAATAAAAACTGAATCGGAGTTAGCAGAAGAACAAGCTGGATGGCGCAGTGGCAGATGAACAAGAGATCAGATTTTAAATCTCAGAATTCTGCTGGAGAAAGCGCAAGAGCATCAGAAGCCAGTGCCTATGCTTTTTGTCGATTTCAAAAAGGTGTTTGATTCTGTCACACATGAGCGACTATACTGTATATAAAAATGCTAGAAATGGGATTCCCGCCACATTTAGTGCAACTTTTGATTCAAATGTATACAAGAAAAAACAGGCAAAAATTAAATTTGCAGGTACAACTCCCCTAAGTGCGTGACGTCATTTATGGACGGTCCCTAACTGAAAAGTCTGAATCAGTCAATTGTGAAAGAGAGAAAGCTGACAAGTACAGCAAGTTTTCGTTAGAACTAAGGTGTCATTCCTGACAAAGAAATTCGTTCTTCGCAGAGTTAGCAAGTTTATAGCCTACTTTGCCACCCAGAACGTAAATGAAACCAGCAAGCTCGACAGAAGACTCAAGGATGCTGAAGTAGAAGGATGCTCAAAGTTTTAAGAGAGGGCGACAACGACGATCGTCACGTGATCGGTCAAACTCTTTCACTATCTGTGTGAAGCTATTTGAGTAGTATAAACTCGGTGATATAGGCCTATATATATGTATATACATATCTATAATATTAAGATCCTTATCTGTATGTCTGTCTGTTACCTTCAAGCGTTCTGATTGGTTGACTATTGGTAGACGGTTTAGACCGTTTAGTCCTTACGTCGCGATGCGTTTGAGCGAGCGTTGACGATGACGGTTTAGACGTCGCGATGCATTGGTGGACGATGTTAAGAATTGTTCAATTGTTCGTAGAATCGTAGTTTAACACGGTTTAGTCGAGTCATTGCAGCGTCAGAGGGGTGGGCGTGCGACGACGTTGCTATTGGTAACAATTGTTCGTAGCTTGAGGATCTTAACGTACATTTTAACGTACACAAAAAATACGTGTACAGCGTCAAAAATGGCCACAGTTGCGTGATTTTAACGTACATAGGCCTAATTATTACGTGGCGCAGAGCTTGGCTAGGTGGCGATCATTTAAATGTTGTTCAGCATGAATTCAATGATTGGGTATTAGGTATAGGTATTGGATTAGTATTATCCTGCACTGCGAGCGAAGCGAGCGCGAGCGAAGCGAGCATCTTTCTAGTCTATAATATTAAGATCCTTGTTCTGTATGTCTCTCTGTTACCTTCAAGCGTTCTCATTGGTTGGCTGTGTGACGTTCTCATTCGTTACCTTCAAGCGTTCTGATTGGTTGGCTGGGTGAGCGTTCTGATTGGTCGTTCTGGAACCTTAGGCTTCGCGAAGCGAACGGCGACGCGAAGCGAAGCGAACGGATTCGCGAAGCGAACGGCGACGCGAAGCGAACGGCGACGCGAAGCGAACGCCACGCGAAGCGAACGGCCACGCGAAGCGTTTGACGAAGCGTACGTTACAGCGTCATAATGTGTACAACTCGCGAAGCGAACGGCGACGCGAAGCGAACGGCGACACGAAGCGAACGGCGACGCGAAGCGAACGGCCACGCGAAGCGTTTGACGAAGCGTACGTTGCAGCGTCAGAGCTTAGCTACGTGGTGTATGTACATCATTGAAACGTTGCTCAGCAGTAGAGGTGTGCACGGGGACTGACTGTTGTCCCCATCCCCTCCCGTCCCTGCAAAGCTTTTCTCCATCCCCACCCCGTCCCCATTGACTTAAAATCCATCCCCACCCATCCCCTAATCTCTGTCCCCATCCCCATTCCCGTCCCCGCATTTCGGAACCCATCCCCGTCCCCGTACCCGCATTTTGGTCTCCGTCCCCGTCCGCGGTGTTTTATATCAACTATTCATTTATTAGTACCCAGTGTGCGATTTTATGACCTGGTGCAGTGGGAGGAGGGGATTTGTCGAGCTTGGGGGCGTAGTTGTTGGGGAAATGTAGCAGTGGGGGATATGTAGTTGTGGGGAGATGCAGCAGTAGGGGGATGCAGTTGGGCAGTGGGGAGGAATCCCCCTTCCCCCTACAAATCGCGCCCTGTTAGTACCCAACACGAGAAGTAGCTTTTCAAAAAGTTTTTCAAAAGTTTCTTCTAAACTATAGGCCTACAATAATCATATGTGAAACTGGGACACTATTACTAACCTGATATCTTTAGTGCACATCATAACCATAGCGTCAGCCAATTCATTTTTCAACGTGTATACCGGAAACTAACCAAAAGATAACGGACATTCCCGGTTTTACTACCAATGCCATTCTGCCAGCAGTGAGCAACACGTTGAAAAATGAATTGGCTCTCTTTCTTGTCCATTTTTCTGTAACTTTATAAAATGTTTAATTTATATAGTAGGCCTAAGCTAAGTGGAGTTTTTAATCCACCTCCGAATCGATGGTGATTGAGTCAGAGGCACTAAGGTAAATAGTGATGGTGGTTGGTGGGCACAGCACAGGAGAGACTGGGCAATTGGCAGTGGGCACTGGGCGTTCAAATTACAAAGCTGTGCAAAGTGCTCTGCAATCCGCCCCACCTCTAAATTATATTATCTTTTGTTGTCCTGTACATCTATAGGCTCCCCCAACAAGCTGAAACCGGCTCTGATGATTCTCCCCTGGTGTGTTTATCAATTACCCTCAAGTTCTTAAACGGTTTTATGGTCTCTACCAACTGCGAACTAACAATGGTGTCGAGTGATCAAAAGATTCAAAACCAATCTTGCCTGGCCTAACAGTTCAATTTAATGGCCTTTTAATTCAAAACTGAAAGGCGTAGGCCTATATGGTTAGTAACTATGCTAAAATCGGCCGAACGCATGATTATTGAATTGCGAGATTAATCGTCCCCATTCCCGCGGTATTTACGGCATTTTTGAAACCGCATCCGCGGTAATACCGTCAGTCTGGATCCCGCTACCGCGGTACTACCGTCATAACTTTTCCGTCCCCATTAATATTTCGGCAAAATTACAGATTTCGATCCCGCTACCGCGGTAAATCCGCGGATTACCGCGGTGAAACCGCGGTAGCCATTACCGTGCACTCCTCTACTCAGCAGCATGAATTCAATGATTGGGTTTTAGTATTATCCTGCACTGCGAGCGAAGCGAGCATCTTTCTAGTATAAAAATAAAATTATATATGTGTAAATATTAGAGATGTGCGGGTACAGCAAAATGCATACCCTACCCGTACCCGTGGAAAAACTTTTTTACCCTACCCTACCCGTACCCGCTAGCGCTATACCCGTACCCGTAGCGCTGTACCCGTACCCGACCCGTACCCGTAAAATGTGTACCCTACCCTACCCGTACCCGCGGGTACGGGTCCAAAATTCCAAATCCCAAAAACTCCAAATTCCAACCAAAGTCGGTTACGGGTACGGGTACGGGTACACAGCTTACGGGTACGGGTCGGGTAGGGTATAGCGCTAGCGGGTACGGGTAGGGTAGGGTAAAAAAGTTTTTCCACGGGTACGGGTAGGGTATGCATTTTGCGGTACCCGCACATCTCTAATATATATATATATATATATATATATATATATAATATGTATATTATACATTTCTTAAAAGCTAAGCCTACTTGCAACTTTCAAACCTTGTCCGTTGGGGACATTGCGGTAATGGTTAGAAAATGACACTTTTGACTCTAATTTCGCGCTACCCCGCTATCCACTATGTACTGAGCCCTGCAAGTCTGCGATCCACTTATGGGTCGCGACCCATAGTTTGGAAAACATTATTCTATAGCACCACTTCATAATGCACAGGCGCATCAGCCGATGGCACACCAAATCAAAATCATTCAAGATCCAGGTCAAGTCCAGAGAATCCGGACGGACAAACGGGTGACAGTCTATGGTGGATAAGCAAAGTCAAAAATACGGGTTTTAATCTGTTTCTAAATATTTGTAATGAATTTGCAATGCGCACATGCTCATCTAGGCCCTATACAAACATGCATATATATATATATATATATATATATATATATATATATATATATATATATATATGGCTACATGCATGTGTGTGTATGTATAGGTGTCTATTGTATATATATATATATTATATATATATATATATATATAGTTAGTTAGTTAGTTAGTTAGTTAGTTGGTTAGTTAGTTAGCTAGTTAGTGTTGACGCAGCTGAAGAGCTTTGCGTCACGCAATTCGTGCTTAACGATTGGTCTGACATTTGACTGCTCACGAAGCCGGGTACCAGCGCTGCAAGGCAAATATTGGTTCTAGGAGGCAAACGCTGGTTCCGAGCAGAGAACGCTAGACTGTAAATTGGCGGACGACTTTTAGCATTCTGTATTTATGCTGATCTTAGCAACTCAGCATAAAACTGTTTTTGATGTTTATACAATCGCAGCCATTATTTCAGTCTCCGTGTGTCTGTTGCAGTGCATATGGGTGTCGACGTCAGAAACGAATGACCGAACGACTGAGCGACTAAAGCAGCGGTGATTTGGATTAACTTAGTTTGGGATTTCGGTTTCTAGCCGTAGCCAAAGGGAACTATGCTTAAAGTCAACAGCTTGTGCAGGCGACTAGGCTGCTAGATTTAACCAAATACCTTAGCGAGGATCAGGGGATTGTTTCCATCTGGTTCATCGAAGAGGAAGTCAGAGATGTCCATGGGTTGGGTTAACCCATGGGTTGGGTTGGGTTGGATTGGGATGGGTCAGACTTTTCCATATTAATGGTGGGTTGGGTTGGATTGGGTCAGAAAATAAGTCATGGTTTAAGAAAGTGTAATGTATTACAGTGGGTTGGGTTGGGTCAAGTAAACCTATTGTCGACATGGGTTGGAGATTTGATAGGTTGGGTTGGATTGGGTTCTAAAAAATGGACCCATGGACATATCTGGAGTAAGTAGCCCGATTGATCTCTGTTGAACTATTCTAATAACGCATCTGAATTACTGAGCCAGTATACACATATATATAGTTGAGTATAAAAGCTCTGTAAGCCATTAGCCTCCAACAATAATGTTTTCAACAAGTCGCCCGAGATTTTACAGTTCCTTACGAATTCCAACAATACAGTCTTGTACAGTAGAACCTTGGAATACAGATATAAAACAATGTCAGTTGGTTTGCCCTTCTTAGTTTTCCTCTCGTAAACTCTATCGTTGCACAATTTAAAATTTCTGTTCCTTTCAATTGCCATTATATACAATGTTTACAATGTACATGGTCTCAACACCCAGTGCGTCTCAAGTAAGTGCAATTTTCGGTCTTATATTAAAGTACTTTTAGTTGACCAAATGCACAACAATGGCCTACTGACTAAAATTCTGTCGAAAAATTCTCTAAACTTGTCTTTCTCTTCTTCTTTAGATGCTGTGTATTTCTACGTTAGCGACCGTGGACCTTTGTTCGATCTTGACATCCTCTTATATAATTCGATTTTGTTATTTACTCCCTCAATTCCTTATCGTAGGCAGTCTACATAGGCGTTTTTCTGCCTTCCTCTTGCTCTTTTTTCCTCCACTTTTCCGGTTCGGTTATTGCCAAATGCTCCAGGCTTACCTTCTTCAGTATGTGTTCGAAGGATAGCTGCTTTTTGATGATTACCATCAGACTTCGTTTTATTCCAATTTCAGTCAAGATCTCTTCATTGGTTTTCTTTTCCATCCATGAAATCTTCAGCATCCTTCGTAAAACCACATTTCTGAGGCTTCCAATTTCTTCTGCATGGTCTTGGATATAGTCCATGTCTTTGCTCCATACAAGAGGACTGACCAAACGTAGCGTCTGAGCACTGTTAATCGTGTCTCCTAAGAGATGTGTCTGTTTGTAAGTATCGTTTTGAGTTCCCAGAATTCTGCATTCTCTATTCCTATTCTTGATGTTATGTCTTTCTCACATTTTCCGTCGCTGGCTATCATACTGCCTAAGTATTTGAACTGTGCCACTTGTTTGATTTAATTGCCATTTAGTCTTATACTGCATGTGGGTGCTACGTTATTCTTGGTAATCACCAAGTAAAAGTTCTTTTTTATATTGATCCTTAGGCCTTTCCTTTTGCTTTCTAATGCCAATTTAGTTAGAAGTTTCTTCAGTTTTTCCTCTGAATCAGATTATTTAAAGTTTGACACCCTTTAGATCTTTGCATCATCTTGACAAGTCTTTCCTTCCTTGGCACTGATTTTATTTTAAGATTATTTGATCATTTCTTATTCCTCCAAGTTTTTGACACCCTTTAGATCTTTGATTTTTACTTTTATTGATTTTATTTTCGGAGATCCATACGAATGTTGGTTGACGTTAGTATGTTTCTGATTAGTAATAATTTAGTATTGACATTCCATGAGTCTTTCCTTCTGGACTTGGCACCCCGGTTTAGCTTTCAATTAATGGTTTTATGGCAGAACTCTGACCGGCGGTTGACTCAGTGTCGCTCATTTTATTTATTGATCTCTTACCACCCGACGGTCAATAATACCACCGGTCAAGAACAATCATTCACACGTGTTTGTTGCATAGTTGCATACAGACTAACGCCATCACAATTTGTCAATTTGTAAAATGTAACTGTGCGTAACGCCGTGACGCCGTGACGGTGACATTTTTGGCAAACGATTACAAATCTTAGTTGCTTTTTTTCTAGAAAAAGGTGCCGGAACTTAAATTAAATTCATAAGAAATAAGTTCTTGTCGCTGTTACGCTGAGGGGTTTGAAAAGATATCCAAAATTTAAAAAATTCAGGAGGAAAAGGCTGGCAGAAAAGGGGCCTAACAGTATTTTTTCGCTGGTTTACATCGGGTCTGAGAAGGTGACAGGTGCTGTTTTCATAATACAAAACCAGTCATCTGATCCTGGAATGTTTGTCCACATATTATAAACAGACGACAGGTCGAACCGTCGTACGGCTGCAAGGCGTTAATCGTGACGTTTGTTTTATTTTTACTTTTAAGTGACGACGATCGCCGGGGGCCTCCGTGGACATATTTGCAGGCCTCCAAAATGTAAATCCGCCTCTGTGTTTGTTGAATTGTTCCCTGTTTCATTTCGCTTTTACTTGAAACAGCTGGGAGACAGTAATGATGTTTTACCAAAACCATATAGAATGTTTGTCCACAGATAGGCGAATGTGTGTGAATCGCCTTGTAGGCGAATTGTCCTGTTTCATTTCGTTTTACTTAAACGGAGACAGTGATGGGCAACTAGTTAAGTGATGGGCAACTAGTTAACTAATTAGTTACTAACTAAAAGTTTAACTAAATGTTTTAGTTATCTTCATAGTTTAATTAAATAGGCCTAAATAGTTTAGTTAAAATGCTAGTTTAGCTGAAAAAAGTTAGTTAGTAACTAAATAGTTTAACTAAAACTTTTTAGTTGGTGTCCCGAATTCTCAATAACAGTTCCTTTTCAATCTATTCTTTTCTGGGTCATTTTTTCCAAACAAACTCGACAAACATGTGTTCCTGCAGTCTAGACTAAGACTTAAATATTAAATAGACATTAATTAATGATTTCAATGGTTCATTGACTGATATATTCATGTTGCGAGAATCGTCTATATTTTTATGAACTCATACCTGATACCTAGCAAATAGTTGTAAAATTAGTTGCAAAAAGTTTAACTATATTTTTAGTTTAGTTAACTATTTTAGAAAGTTAGTTTGCAACTAAAAGTTTAACTACTTATTTCTAGTTTAAATTTAGTTATAGTTTAACTAATTTTTTTAGTTATTTGCCCATCACTGTGTGTGTGTGTGTACGCCTGTATGAGGATAAGTAGGCCTATATAAGACAGTATTAAGTATCTATAATGTGCATCTTATAAAAGGATTTTAAAATCAAAACTGTTTCTTGTGATCAAACAAAACTAATGCACATGAGAAAGAGAAAGAAGGAAGGAAGGAGAGAGAGAGAGAGAGAGAGAGAGAGAGAGAGAGAGAGGCAAGCAGACTGAAAGACAAAAACAACAGGCAATGAATGAGCCATGAAGTTGCCACTTTAAAAGCCTTTTCCAGCGAGATTTGGCATTGATCGAGCGATGGTCTCAGCGGTCCTTTTGCTATTAGAAGTAAAAGAAGTTTGTCTATGCGAAGACCAATCGAGGAGGAGGAGGAGGAGGAGGAGGCTGAGCGATTGCTGCCACTTTCGATGCATCTGCATATATAGGCCTACTCTGCTGCTGCTGCTGCTGACATTCAGTTAAAATAGTCTGTGATGATTCACATTTGCGTACAAAAATGAAAACGCTGATGTTCATTCAGGGATCGAAGAGGATGCATTAGTTTAAAGGCTGCGCTAATGCATTGTAATAATGGTGATAATATATGATTAATGCATTGTAACAATGTTGCAACAATGGTAATATAAGACATGAAATGCAATCCAACGCTTTGAAAGGACTATTTTTTGTATACTCGCGTCTTGGCGACACCCGGAATAATTAAAAGAAATTTCCACCGGTTTGGCGTAAATGAGTTAATTTGTCAATATTACATGTATGTTTTCAGACTTGGTTCACCCGAGAAAATTCTTTCAATGCCCTTAGTATGAAGAATAGCTTAAAACAACCACTTTTATTATAGATTTCTGAGAATCTATATTGAACGAGTTGTCTCAGAATAGAACAAGAAACCATAATTACTGCATTGCAAATGATAAAATGGCGGACGCTTGTGTATTGGTGAAGACGCCATCTCACTATGTCTTTTTGCTTCTCTCTCCCACTCTCTCTCTCACTCACTCTCTCTCTCACACACACACACACACACACAACTGAAGGTCATCGGACCAAATCCGCTCAAAGGAAGCGCAAAGCGAGAGAGAGAGAGAGAGAGAGGAGATATCCAAAAATTATTGCTAAATGAAGTGATGCATGGTTTGTGACCTTGCTTTTGCTTTATTGAGCGTCTTTGCGTTTGTCAAAATTCAATACATGGCGCTCTTCGTATAACTGTCTATTTGTTTCACATAAAACACGAATTAAACTCTTGATATCATTTCAATTAACATGATATTCAGTCTGCTAATAATTTTCACGATAAGCATCTCTCCTAAATCCATTCTTTAAATAATGCAATGTCTGTAAAAGACACTTTAGATAAATCAAAAACAATTCTATTCTAACCCATTTTTAAAGAGCTTCTAAACTTAGAAGTGTCATCTAGTGTCAGGAGGCCCTTTCGAAATTCCTTTAATTCTCGCATAAAATGTCAATTCAAAGGATTCAGAATTCTGTGGCCCGGCCCATTACAAAAACTCGTAAACATGATCACATATATTAGACCTGTCCTTCAAAAGTTACACTGGCTGCCGGTAGAACTTTAAGACTGGTGTCCTTGTTTTTAAAATGCTGCAGTCTGGCCAACCTCAATATTTAAAATCTATGTTAAACCATCCGAAACATTATCATTCAACTAGATTTGCTGATTCATTGTTAAATGTACCTAGAACAAACACTGAAATTGGTAAAAGAGCTTTTTCTATTTCTGGGCCAAAAATCTGGAACTCTCTCCCTCTGGTTGTCAGATCTTCCAATAAACTGAGCATTTTCAGATCTAAGCTTAAAACACATATCTTCCGATTAACATTTCGTCTATAATCTGTCTTGCTGTTTCCCTCTGACTGATCTCTGGAATGACCTGGTCTTTTGGGGATGGATTTGAAGTACCATCGATTGATACCCTTGAGTATTAGAAATTGTGCTATAGAAGTGCATACTAATTATTATTATTATTAATTCTAAAGAATCTAAACCTACGTAATTGGGGAAAATACTTCTATAATGACCTTTCCATCACTTGTCAAATTCAATTGAAACGCCAGTTGAGTTCATAGAGATGATCAGCGCTTTCATAGATCAGCGCTTTCTTATAATTTCATTTTCTGATCAAAGACATCAAATAGTCTCAGTTTGAGTATCACTAGTCTACACAGTCAGTTGTCTCCATCCGCAGACAGTGTGTGGGACAAACCCCAGTCAGCACGAGAGAAATCTCTCGCTTTGCAAATTTCGAACTAGTTCTCATCGCCCCCAACAAGCACCCCATTTTCTATTTTGCAGGAGATAGATCTGTCAACCCCGCCGGCGGGGTTGACAGATCGACACCATCGTCTACAGACAACTTATTGGTCCGAATCGGCAGCGGCGGCGGTGCTGCAACGAGCAGGAATAAGACAAAAAGAGCCGGTAGAGGGAACGTGGTCGCATCGGCCGACGACCGGATTCGTATTTGGCCGGCGCACACTTTGCCGCCGCCCTCCGCCGCCGCCGCCGCCGCCAATTGGAGGCCGTGCCTGGCGTGCCCCCTTCAGACGACGATGACGGCAGCGTCGTCGTCGCGTGAGAAACGTGAAATCCCTTTTCGTCGCCGAACAAAAAAAGTACGACTGAGTTTTGTGCGAACGTAAGAGGAGCTGGCGGCGGCGCGGCAGATCTGACAGTCGTGTGTTTGAGCAGCGGATCGGCGCGTGTTGCTCTCTCTCTCTCTCGCCGGACGACGCGTGCGCCGTCGTCCGGGAGAATTCCGAAGCGTTCCGTTAGGATTTGGCAAACAGAAGAGATTAAAAGAACAGCTGGTGGCGTCGCTTCATCGACGACGCTGAAATCAAACAAGGCAACCCGTTGTCGAATTCTTCTGTCGAGTGACGATATATTCAGTTGGACGGACGTTGGACTCGTTTTAAGATCTTCTCGATGGGATTCGAGCAGAGGCATACGACGTTCAAATCGTGATTGAAGATATATCTAGCTGAGAAGAACCTCGTTGATTTTCGTTGATTTTCGGTGCCGAGACTCGCAAATTCTAGCAAACGACGACGGGGTAAAAACTTGAACAGAAATGCAAAATGCGAAATCCGGAAAATTAACAACATCGAAACGTCAAAACCGAAAATCGTGAGTATTGCACGCAGTTGATTGCATCGATGTCCTCATGTTTTCCTGGTTGATTCTGAGTGATTGCTGATAGTGTTCTTAGCACTCTCGACAAGTGGCGAAGCCAGGGATCCGGATTGTGGCGGGGGTGGGGGGAAGCACACCATCATTTTCGGATGCAAAGTCTATGAGCGCAAAAATGGTCGTGAAAAGGTCGTCAAGAAGTTTTTCGCATATTCACGCATTCTCGTCGATCATCCTAAGCATAACTCCTCCAAATCCTCAAATCTCAATGTTTGTACGCAAATTCCACGGCCGGTCCCAGTCAGAATTTGGAGACGGTCCCCGTCTACGCCAATTGTCTCGACCACTGGCGAAGCCATGGTTCAGGAATAAGGTGACACCAAGACTTCTAGAAACCGGCATTTCCATTCGGGAAGCATCCGGAGCTTAGTCTGATCAACAGGGTCTGGGGATAAACCCCTCCAGAAAAATTTAGGGTAATATTACATTGAAATCTTGAGATTTTGAGCATATTTTCAGACCATATTCTTCTCCCCCTCAACTCATAAGATTTTTTATTGGTTTTGCACGCACGCATCTTACGACTGGCCCATGCCCGAATAGAGACCCAATTCCCCCCCGTGCCCCCTCGTGGCTACGCTACTGGTCTCGACTGATGCACTTTGGCTTGTTTCTGACAATGATTTCGAAGAACGTTTCTTACTACTCCATGAAAGGTCAGTCAATATAATTTGATGTCCGCAGTACGTAGCATCGTTCTTATTTAAAGTGACTTAGGATGCATTACTGCCTGTGTGAAAGCCACTAGGGGCGCTAACGGGGCTTGAACCCGCTCCGTCAGCCTACCGCTCCAGCGCGTAACCCACTCTGCCATCTTCGAATGCAATGGTTTAATCTAATTGGATATCATAACTCTATTGAAATGAGTTTCTCTTTTGTCAGAATTTGTGTATTTAACTTATAAATTATTTGATTATGAAATTTCTGTTGACGAGCGTAGGCCTAAAACGACCATCGATTTTGATCAAGACTGTACGTAAAATATTGTTTGTTTGGCATTAGAATAGCCATCAGGGTGGCACGGTGAGGCCGCCCGTTATTCGGATCTAGACTCATTGCGAGATTCGTGCAAATTTGATGAGAAAAATTTATCACTTGGGGGTTAGGATGATTGCCGATATGCTGTCATAATTAGAATCTGAAAATATGCTCCAACGCTCAATATTTGAATATAATATTACCGAAAAAAATCGGATGGGGCTCTGCTCACAACCCCGTTGACGTAGCTCACGACCTTTCCCAAGCCCCTCATTTGGATCTGACAAAATTGACTTTTAAAAATAATGTTGCCCTTATTATAGGCCTATGACCCCGGCTATTTTTAGGGTGCTGATTCCAAATATGGCTTCAGATTTTCTCTACCAGCTCTAGTTTTGAGATATGGTCATATATATATCCCAGACTGGAAGTGCGTAATAATATTATCTATATTTGCTTTATGTAGCTTTTAATTGCTCTCATCTAAAGGTCTTTGTTGATAACATTGAAGGTTATACATTTGCAGAAGCAATGAATTGAAATATGTGCAGTATAATAAATTATATTATTCAATTTAATAAGCACAATTACTGGAAACTGTGAGGTAATTGTGGACGAAGAAGCAGCAAAAATCTTCAGTGTACATTCAGAAATACAATTGCATGATAAATGAAGTGTCAATTTTGTTCTTATTTCTAGTGTGACAGAGTGAATAACAACTAATTCACTAATTAATACAATTGCATTTAAATATGTAATAGTTGTTGCTCTGACGATATTTGCCGCTTCTTCGTCCACAACTGCCTCAATTTGTTGACATATATATATATATATATATATATATATATATATATATATATAATCCATTGACAACAATGAATCATGGACGTCTTTTGTTAAAGTTGTCAAAAACTTCTTAGGATACCATAAGTCAGATCTAGTTCATGCTATGCTCACAAATTTTAAAAGCTTGGCCACAATATACGCTTAAAGATCCATTACCAGCACAGCCACTTAGATCGCTTTCCAAAAAACTTAGTTGATATGAGTGAAGAGCAAAGTGAAAGGTTTCACCAAGACATAAAAGTCATGGAAGAGAGATAGCCTATCAGGGAAGGTGGACACTCACACGATGGCAGATTACTGCTGGAACCCTCAACGAGACTTTCCAGACAATCGTTACACTCGGAAGTCTTACAAACGACAGTGGACTGACAAATACACGCATTTTATATGGCATATTGGCCTATGTGTGAAATTAACTGAACATTTAGTATATAGGCTTACTTGACTTTAAAACCTCTGTATTTCTTTTTCCTTTATTAGAATGCTTTATTAGATGCTTAAATATTTTGTTCTAGCATAGGATTTCAACCGAATTAAGGATTCCGCATTTAACGCATTATCATTAGTAGAACCGAAATATAAGGGCGACTAAGAAGCCTTATCTCAAAAATTAGAGCTGATGGGGCAAAGCGATAACATTTTTGGAATCAGGGCATCAGAATTACTCAAGAAAAGGTCCAAAATTCAGGCACCAAATTGTGTGTTGACCAATGTAATGCATTACGATAGAGGAGACGGGGCGTTAACTTATGACACCTCCTCCCACCCCCACCCCCACCCCAAAGAACACGTTTATGATACACTTTGCGGTTCCATGTGTCCAGTCATGCAGCCGCATCTTGGAAATGTTTGCGTTTGTAAAGAACAGCGGCAGGGCCACATTAAGGCGGGGGCAAGCCCCAGGCCCACCATGAATAATAGACCCACCGATTTTCCAACTTTTTTTGCTTGTCAGCACGTTTTAGAAAGGAGATAACCTTTTTTGTCAGCACGTTTTGGAAATGAGATAACTTATTTTTGCTTGTCAGAGATTTTCAGTATAGGCGACGACCTTTTTTTCTCAGCCCTAAGGATCACTCGGACCTTAATCCGGCCTTGAACAACGGAACAATTCAATCGTCTACTAACTCATCACTTCCGTCGTACATTTTGAAGCAATGTGTGCGATTTGTGAAGCGCCATTTGCGTCTTTTAAACCGAAATTAGTCGACAGAAATTGAAAGTTGCCTAACGCCGCCAAGCTATCGCCGAGGAGGACCTTTAAATATTGATGGATGGATTGATTGCCTTTGCAAGGAAAACGTTAACTATTTCATGCGTTTCGCCTAGTGCCTCGACGGTCATTTCTTTCTCGGCTACGGTTGTCAAGGAAACGGTACGCTTGTGAACAGTTTCAAAGTACCGCACAGGGAGGGAGGACACTGAAGAAATCTCGGGGGCGAAGGTGTCTGAAGCCGCCGTGTAACGTGACATTTGTCTTGTAGACGCTTGACAGGACCTGAGAAATGACAGACGTTGCCGCCGACTTGAACCAACGGATTCAAGAAACATAAAACGGGCACCGACCGACGTCTTTGTCGTTGATGATGCACGTTGATAATATTTGAATTCATTCGAAGTATCTCAGAATTTTCGTGGCATTGGCTTAGATGTTGATATTTTATAGTTTCGTCTAAATGCAGATGTAGCATAGGCCTACTACCGACACTCTTAGTTCGAGCAGACTTGTAACAAATACACGGGTCCCAGAGTACGAGTATATGTAATACTTCCGAGTTCCGAGTACCAGTACTGTACTTGGTGCAGAGTACGAGTACTTGGTGCGGAGTAAGAGTGCCTGGTCTATATCACTGCGAGTCACGAATGATGTGTATACAAATGAATGAATTAATTAATTTATCAATTACATATTGGCAGGTCGAAAAATGATTGATTTTAATTTAGAAATATGAATAGCTTGACAACATTCAAAAGAGTTGAAAAGCCATAACAGTTCTCAGGCATTACCGTAACGTTTTTCCTCAACTGCACAAATATAGCCGTGTCTTGTGGCGCCCTGAAATCTCAATCAAAATGTCTAACGAACAAAAAAGGAAAGGTCCTTCGCTCGATTGGTACCTAAATCTCGTAAAAACTATCAGCATATCACAAGAATTTCCATTGCACTTTTGTTTTTCGACTATACGTTTTGTGTCTAGCTGCACACTAGAATAATGCCTGACATTTCTAAAATTAATTTCGAATTTTAAACTTATAAGATATCAAAGAAACGGGAGTTCAACAACTCCGGCAGAAAAAGAGCAAAGAGTACCGAGTAAGACTGTACAGTGTGCAGTGTATACAACTGTACATTGCTCCGGCTTATCAGCAAAAATCTACAATTAAAAGCAAAATCAAACGAAGTTTGAATGGCTTTAGTCTGCGTAACTGCTTCTCTCTACACATGCTGTCAGACGCCGTTTAGATACTACTGTGTGTGTGCTCAAAACACGTGAGATATCGTGCTTTCTGCGTTAGTGATAGCCTATCCTACGAAATTGTGGACTTCAGCATTCTGCTACTCTAAATAGCACACAGGCATTGTTAATCAACAAGCATATTTTAACACCATAGGCCTACTGACCTACGCTGATAAATGCGGTGAAATGCAGCAGCTATAGGCCTACAGACATTTAGTAAGTGCAAACGTGTTCCGTATTGCTGCACACAATGCACTAATTGTTTTCTATACAAAAATACTTTAAATGTGAAACGTATAACACAAAATATCATTAGAAGACGATGCCGCATAACAAAATAACCATGTAGGTAACCCTAACCCTAATGACAATTTGTACATCAAGACTACTTACTAATCTCGCTGCTGTCGCTGCAAATGTCTTAAAAGATTCAATTTTTCTTAATGACAGCAATGACTTGCAAAAGTTGCCATCTTTATAATACTTACATCCAAATCTAACTACAAGCGAAACCGCCATCTTTTTCTTTGTCAACGACTTACCACCAAAAGAATCACAGAAACGGATGTTGAGAGAGAAACATAGATATTGCATACATCGAAGTATTTTTTCATGACATAGATGCATACAAAATTCATTAAGCGCCTTTAATAACGATACGGTAGTGAATTTAGCAAATCAATACCTGAAAGTCTCCTAAATCGTATCTTTTTATGTCTGCATTCGACTTGCGTTCTAATAGCTGCATGGTGGTGAGTTTACACGCGATTAGACAGTTTCCTCGTTCGGCTGTAGGAGAAAGCTAAGCCAAGATTTCGGAAATTCTTATTAGAAATTTCGCAGAAAAGACAAAAGCCCTGCTTCCAGAAAAGTGGAGTTCTTAGCCATGACTTAAGGGAGTATTTTAGAACCCCTAAGACAGTTCTAACGCCAGATATTCGGCTCTTGTCGTCTCAAGCAAAAACTCGTATTTTAGAAACTTTATATAAAGACACTAGAAAGATGCTCGCTTCGCTCGCGCTCGCTTCGCTCGCAGTGCAGGATAATACTAATCCAATACCTATACCTAATACCCAAATACCTATACCTAATACCCAATCATTGAATTCATGCTGAACAACATTTCAATGATCGCCACCTAGCCAAGCTCTGCGCCACGTAATAATTAGGCCTATGTACGTTAAAATCACGCAACTGTGGCCATTTGTGACTCAGTACACGCATTTTTTGTGTACGTTAAAATGTACGTTGCAACTACCTCAGGCTGCGAACAATTGTTACCAATAGCAACGTCGTCGCACGCCCAGCCCTCTGACGCTGCAATGACTCGATTAAACCGTGTTAAACTACGATTCTACGAACAATTGTTACCAATAGCAACGTCGTCTTCGAACATCGTCCACCAACGCATCGCGACGTAAGGACTAAACGGTCTACCAATAGTCAACGCTCGCCCACCAACGCATCGCGACGTAAGGACTAAACGGTCTAAACCGTCTACCAATAGTCAACCAATCAGAACGCTTGAAGGTAACAGACAGACATACAGATAAGGATCTTAATATTATAGATGGGGCGGGAAATTAGAAGAGTGGTAACAGCGCTAGACGAATGAGCAGGAGGTCGCGGGTTCAATTCCCGCAGGAGCCCTAAGGTCGACTCAGCCTTACTCGCTAGAGAGCGGTAGTAAACCGAGGAGCAGCGTCAAGCTGCGAGGTAAAACGTGGGTCTGGGGAAAGTAATGGCAACCTACTCCAGATTAGTGGATTATGCCATGCACCTACGTCACTGATTGCCCAGGCCGGAGATAAGGGCCGGAACCCAACGCTCGGACTTGAGTACGGAACCTACCTTTACTTATATAAAGACATAAAGAGACTCATCAATATTATTTTAGTGCTGTTTGGGGATGGGTGGAGGTGGGTGGGGCGGCGGTAAAGGGACATCGCACAATACCTTCCAATTAGACCCCTCAGATGACCGTTAGCAAATGTTCTCATGAGCTATGTAGACCTACTTAGCATGGCATGGAACGGCGGCGGCTTGGACTTGGACTAAGGTCTTTGCGTTAAAGTCGCTGTGTATTTTTTTGTCAATCGGCGATTTTTCGGTGCACGGGCGTCGAGGAGAATCCGGAAGCCGCGTTCCGCTCTTGACTGATCCGACGAAGGCAACCTTCCGGCTGAATGAGCGGATAAATCGAGCGCGACAGACGCCGCCACGGCGACAGTCTCAGAGAGAATAATTTATTATTAATAGAACCGTTGTGAGGAGCCGAGAGCGAAAATCCAGACGGGAACCCGTAGGACGAACGGACAGACGGACGGACAGACGGACGGACAGACGGACGGACAGACGGACGGACAGACGGACGGACGGTACAGAAGCGCGGAAATTATCGCCTTCGAACCTCGATTTGTTCTCCGATAACTGCCGTCGTCGCTACCTCCAGCGGCCGCCACGTCTCTACTTCGGTGGGCGTTGAGAAGGGCTTTTCATTTTCCTTTTACTTCCTCTCTGTCCTTTTATTTTTTTTTTCTTCTTCTCTTCTTTCATCTCTTTTCCTTCTTTATCTTATTCTATCCTTTCACCTCTTCCTCGTGTTTGTTTCCACTACCTTCATCTTCAACATCCTTCTTCTTCTTCTTCTTCTTCTTCTTCTTCTTCTTCTTCTTCCTCCTCCTCTTCTCTCTCTCTCTCTCTCTCTCCTGATCGCTTTCTTGCGTCTCTCTGTTTACCTATCCCATCTCTCTCTCTCCCTCTCTCTCTGTCTCTGTCTCTCTCTCCCTCTCCCTCTGTCTCTTTCTCCCTCTCTCTCTGTCTCTGTCTCTGTCTCTGTCTGTCTGTCTCTGTCTCTCTCTCTCTCTCTCTCTCTCTCTCTCTATATATATATATATATATATATTATTAGGTGATTCTTACTGCAATGCAAAAAAATTTCTATGTTTTTTTTATTTGGCCAAGGTTTAGATTTTTTACATTTGATACAACATTAACAGAAAAGAAGAAAAACCTCAAGTATTTCAATGTTTAGGACTGGCACAAAGCAACCAAAGCCGTTACATTATAGCATTTTCATGTTATTTCTTATTATTGGAATAAGAACATGTAACTTGTAATTAGATTAATGATTGACTTTATGGTTTGCATGTCTGACATGTCAATATTGAAACTGAAAAGCAATCCTTCAGCTTGCACCATCTGGATTGTTAGAAATACGAGAGAGGACTTCAACAAAGCTAAGCTCCCTTCTCGTGGAGAAGTGCTTCAAGTCTTGTTTCATTTTCATGACGATAATTAATACAATGTTTCTCAAAGACAGTATTGAAAAAAACAACTGAACTACTACTACCAATTTGGGGAAAGGCTAGAATTACGACAAAAGCACCCAATCATGTAACTGAGCACTTAGAAAGCTACACAGCGAGTGGAAGGGTATGAAGAAACTAGTAAATCGTAAATCTCAGAAAAATTTGTCCAATTCGAGTTTGTTTTAAGAAAGCCTGCTCGACCTATTTGGCATAGCACACCAAAATGCCACAGCGTGACAGCAATGATCAAAGATTACGAAGACCTCAAGTTTCTGGCCACACAAAGGGAAAAGGTCGTCATGGTTCCATGGTGGAGGTTGATTGCAAGCTTTCACACAAAGAAGATCGTGTTCTGAAGTGAAAAGTGGTTGAGGTAGCAAGAACAGCTAAAGTAGTCTGCTGTATCACAAGGAAACAGTGGCTGTCGCAAAAGTTCATTTAGAAGCCGCAGCAAAGACAAAGACAGCAAAGATTTGGAGCCAGAGTTGCCTCCAAACAAAACTACTAGAAAATGAGGCAAAGTTCCGGTAGTAACCTCATAAGCTGAAGCTGCCTTGGATCATACCAACACCAGTAATTGAAATGCAGCATATGTTGCCATGACATCAACAAGTCGGCTTCAAAAAGTTTCTTCACATCTAATAACTAGTTACAGTGCTATCCGGCATGCAAGGATGAGATATCGCAAGGAAATAGCGTTAGAAATGAAATCTAGTCTCAAGCCAATGGTACCACTAGTCTTGCACTGGGATGTTAAAATTATGGATGATTTCACTGCTCTGGCAACTCCTGGCAAAGAACATGTAGATTGCTTGCCAAGTTTTGTAGCTGGTGATGACATCATTAAACTGCTCTCTGTTCCTAAACTATGCAGTGGAACGGATGAGTGCATGACTTATGCAACCATAAATACTGTGAATGAATGGGGATTGCAAGATCACATTAAAGTAATATGTTTTGATACCACTGCTTCAAACACAGGAGTTAAAGTGGAGTTTGTGGTCTCCTTGAATCACATCTACAACACGACGTGCTAAACTTAACTTTTAAAAAAGTCGTAAATTTGAAAATTTATTAAAAATCTTAATGAAAAAGTACCATAACACATTTTTGATATATTGTAGCAATGAATGTGCTCTATTTAGTGATACCATTCGTTTTAAGCCACCACCTGTCCCACATGGCCATTTTCACACTCTAAGCCAATATTCGTCATAGACCTCTGAACATATATTTAAGAACCAGTAAAAATTCAGGGAGTAACAATATGAAAATTATGTTTGCACTGAAAGAAAATATAGCTACTGGACAGTTTATGGAATAAAAGTCACAACTCTGAAATAAAGAGAAAGGTTCCCTTTGGAGACCTAAACATTGAATAGCAGGAAAGGTGCAAATTTTTTCTTCTATTTTTGTGACTCTGCAGTACAGTTTTGTCAACAGACAAAGTTCTGCTCTTGTTTTGTAAAATAATACTAGTAATGAATAAGTCCAGAAAGATTCAGCCTTCTAGCTATGATATTTCTGAAGTTATAGGGGTCTGAATTTGTGAGAAAATTAAGCGGCTGCCGCGAAACGCCCAAAAACGGCCCTCTAGGTGCAATAAAAGTTGAATATCTCAAAAACTACTCAAGAGAGCAGGCTAAAATTTTTTAAACTTTCACTTGGATGCTTGAGGAATAAGTATGGTGAATTTCATAATTTTTTGAGATGGTTGACCTTGAGCCATTTGTTGAATTGACTTGGAATGACTCATACTTAAAACTTCACTGTGATTGTGCTAGTCCTAAATGTTTTTTTAAAAATCTGAAAAAATTACCACAAGTCATTAATATCAAATGGAAAAATATGGGGGGTTGGCCGATTTAAAATTCAAAATTTTATTTTTTAGAATCACCCTAATATATATATATATATATCCATAGTTCCATACCCATAATACTTTCTGACTTATTTGCTTACAACTCCGCCTCATTTTGCAGGTAAAAGGGTGTGATTGTTTCGATGTGGCGATAATATGAATTTTGAATGAGGATCTACTTTAGCAGCCTTCGATGATAAGTCGGCGGTTCCCGTCTCATATTGTTCAGCAACAGAACGAAGAAATTCTCGCAGCCTTATTATCGCCCATCGTTCCGTTTTCTCTAAATTTTTATTCCACTTCTTTCTTCCGTTTCGCGTCCACTCGATCTTCTTGTCTCGTATTCATTATGCCGAATAAAGACAGTCGACTCTGGTTCCCTGTCGGACATTCATCTCACGTAATGGTCCTCGTTCGATGGCTTCCTTCCTCAGGATTCTAAGATATCGTCGTGTTATCGATGGAAGATGGCGCCGCTGTCAATATATAGCAGACAGAGAACGACACAGTCGGTCGCTAGGTGGCGCTTCGTTCGTTTTATTTTTCCCGATTAATGACGTTATTTGTGGAATCTCGAAGAATTCCAACCTGAACCGCTGAATCCCTAATTGATCACTGGGACTCGATAGCATCCGCCTTTCATCGCGTGCGATTCATCAACGCATCGACGGTAAACGGCACCGGGCACGGAGATAAACGATGTGCCGCCAGAGAAACGAGGCTATCATCAATATGTGGCGAATGAAGTCCAACGAGAAAATGCAACAGAATAGATAAATTTCACACACACACACACACGTATATATATGTATATATATGTATGTATATTATAAGTTTAAAAAACTGGAAAGAGATATTGGGCATCTTTGGTGTCGTGCAATCGTTGAATTTGTACTCGAATATGGCCTTGGCTACTGCGCAGAGACCGTAGTCATGGCAACGGGAATCCAATTCAATCATATCATCTTTGAGCTGCGTAGTGTCAAGTGCAGTGACGTCTTCCAAAGGGTTGGGGTGGGGATGGAAGTGGGAAGTGGGTGGGTAAGGAGATCGATCTCTCATGATTTAACAAATGAGAGATTAGTTAATAGAATGAAATGGCTATGCATGTATAGGCATACGAAGAGCCATGTTTGTAAACTTTGTATAATATTTGTCGATTTTGGCATTAGGCTAATGGCGTAGAGATGCTGTGTCTCTCTGTCGTCGTCTCTGCCAATGGATAAGAGACAATGACCGATTCTTTAATGAATGGTAGTACAGTAGAACGTCTTCATAACGCGCGGTAAGTATAAGTCTGTAAGATTTAGTACGTTATAATTATCTGAGGTACGTCATATCAAATAACATCTAACACGGTAGCGCATCTCACGGGACCGTACATTGCGGTACGTTATAACCGAGGAGGACTCGTTATAACGGAGTCCGTCATAACGAAGTTCTAATGTAGTAGGCCCAACGTTGTCTTAAGGTTTAATCTACTTAGCGTCTCTGTCAGTTCTGACGAGCACTGCATGTGGCTTAGTTGAGCCGGGGCTCAGTTTGAGTTCTCAGTGGTGTCGATGTGAGTTTCATCCCTTGACCAGTTAGTCCTACATGTCTCCCACTTAATAACCAGCGTCTGAAACCTTTCTGCGTAACAGCACCATCTGACCCGCTGTGGCCGCGATTCATCCAAAAGGGCGGTGGATTGAAGCCGACGGAAAGCCATCATCTCAGTCAGCGGTCAATCTGAAGCCTTATTATTGTTTCTGTGCATCTCTGTCCTGATGTATTCAATGAGTGCGCGGTGGAATGGCGGTAGGATTTCTGCCATGCAACCGTAGCGTATAGCTGATTCGAATATGACTCTATAGCCAGTAGCCACTGCTCATGAGCTCTTAGGCTGTTGTTCACACTTAAGATTCTTCACTTTGTGAACGACCTATAACGTGCGTGAACAACAATGTAATATAATATAATATATTGATATATTTTAAATTATTATTATTCTCTATTTTAACTGAACAGTTTGTTTTGCAATCAAAGTGAGTGATAATTTGGTGCATAGACCTACTAAATTTATTTTCCATGACAACGGAAACGGTGCTCTTGCTGAATTTATACGATTCTAAATTACTATTTCGGTTCTCGTCTTTCTTACGCTCTGCCGTTCTCACAGCGAATGCATGTAGAGCTTTTCGTGCTGTTTTTTTCTAAATATCAATAACTGGCAATAATGTTCCGTGGAAACGTCGGACGTTTTTGCCACCATTTCGTTTACTTCGCCGTGCATCTGTCATCCTTTCAACACTTCTGACATTGAACAACATTCTCGTGACAGTATCGGCTCTCTGAGTGCGGCGGCTGAACGCGTCGCAAGAGAGAGATATCGTCTCTTAGCAACAAAGGGGCACATGGGACCCGGTCTCTCTACTCAGACCCAGTGTGGTCATAAGATGTGGACAAAGCCGCAAAACCAGTGGCGGCTCCCCGTGAGGAGCCCGGAGGAGACCGTGCCCCTATCGAATGCCTGCTCCCTCCTAGTGGCCCCCTGTTGGGACCCTATACTTACTCCTACATACCTATCAACAAATGGTTGGTCGCCCATGCCTAAAAGTTGCCACCCCGACCCCACTTGCCAAATCCTGGAGCCGCCACTGCGCAAAACTGATTGTAAAAGTTTATCTCGAGAATAAAGATGGTTGCCAAAGTTGTAAGTTTTTGCACATCTGGTCCAAAGCACAGGATTGAACACAAAATTGCTCAAAATCTCTCGCGGCTACGTCCAGGGAAAGCTCACGATGCACCGCAAGCTCCCTAATGGGACGGAACATATGCTGTAGGCCAGGGATGCTCAAACTTTTTTGATGGCGGCCACATCTAGTTTTCCATCGTTCGTGTGGGTCCACTAGTTACAATGGAAGTCCAATTACAGTATTACTGTGACGACTACGGCTTAGTAGACAACTACGGGTAGCTGCTGGTCGGCTTAATAGACTGTTATACTTGAACCAAGGCAACATAAAACAAGATTACATTTTAAAATGCATAGAATAAATTTTAGCTGAATCGGAAAATTTCAAATAGAGCACTTCTTAAAGATCATACATACATTATTTTGTTATTTCGTCTCGATATCAGTTCTACAAAGACAAAGCCAGCGGTCGCTAGGGGGCGAGGGCGAAATTGCTGCCCCTAATCCAACGGTGGGGCCAGTTGGCCCCGGGGTTTTTCGCCCTCGGGAGGTTCAGCGGAGCTTCCGTTGTTGTTGGGCTGAACGACCGCTTTGTGTAATTAAAGCGCACATTTTGCAGTCCCACTCAGTGACTATAGTGTAAAATTGATTCGTCGACTGCATAACCGAAACATAATCGAGCAAATAACCAGTCAGAGCAATACGCATTGCATCTTGCAGGTGTTGGTCTGTTATGACACTGTAATGTTTCGATCTAACAATGTTCATAAGAGAAAATGCTGATTCACACGTACATGTATGCGTGTGTGTGTGTGTGTGTGTCGGGACAGAAATTGCTAACTTCTTGGTTGCAGGATACTGAGAATCTGAAAAAAAATTGGCCCAAAAGTTATTTATACCAACTTCACTGAGTTTATGATGTTTCAAAATATCAGATGCTTATGCAACTCAGCTGCCTCAGTCTGCAATAATGCCTGATTAACATTTGCAAAAACCGAACTTCCAAAATCTGTCCAATCACCATCAAGTTTAACAATGAAAGGATTGGAGACAACTAAAAACGCAGGCTTCAGCCATCTGAAATCAATGAAACGTTCCTCAAACTCGGTTTTCAACCCACAAAGAAACATTTACTTCCCAGAAACATGTTGGCCAATTGGTGGAAGGACAGGTTCTAATTTAACAAAATTAAGCATCCTGCTGCCTGCCAAGTCATTTATGAAAATATCGATTTTGTTGCAAAGGAGGAGAAGGATTTCTCTTGTAAGTCCACCGCTGTTTTCTCTTACCCTTAAAGTTGCAAATTTAATGCATTCAGATGTCCCATAATGTCAACAAGAAATGCTAACTTTGCAGTCAGTCGCCGTGCAACTAACGGTGTAACATTATCCTGAATAAAATTAAATATTTAGTAGCTTTGTTTGTTTGTAGCGCGATTGAAGAAACTCTTAAATATTTTATCTCAGTTTCCAGAATCTTTCCAAAACTCTCCCTTTGCTCAACCATCTGACGCCATTGTGAAGCAGCAAATATCCAAATCTGTCACAAAGCTGTGGCGGTCCACAAGAAACGTCTTCGCGGTCCGGATTGGGGACTGCGGGCCGCGCGGTTTGAGTACCCCTGCTGAGGGCGGGGATTGTTCCTCTATTATTCTGCGACAATTTCTATGCGTCTATGCCACTGCAGCAAGTTGAAAATCCATTATATATATATATATATATATATATATATATATTGTTAATTCAATGTATTGTTAATTCAATTTTCTTTCTCAGCAGTTTTTCAACTGCAATAAGTCTGGAATATTATTCTTAGAATATTTCAGATTCTGATGGCTTCACTTCCCTAGAATTGCTATGATTAAAACTCAATAATGTGAACTCCGTTCCCACTATAATTAAGTTACTTGAATAGGAAATGACAAAAATAGTGAAGAGTGACGTATAAACATAACAGATACGGGATATGCCTTGTTAGATGCTCGAATAGATCAGCGTCACGTGACAGACAGAGATAATAGCCATGAAACCAGGTTCTCTGCACCTCACTGACTCATCTGGTCCAGCCCCCTTCCCCTCCGTAGGTCAGGGAAATCTCCTCAAAAGGGAATTGTTCTTACGAATCATTTCGTCGATAGGGAGAGCCGGTTTGTTCGCACAGACTGCTTCCCTGGTGACCTATCTTCGCGTCTGTCTCTCCATAATCCTTCCGTCTCTCGCCCGGCGAGAGCGTCGACTCCGCGGCCAGCCAGGGTTCTGTCACCGCCTGCCTATCGTCGGTTGATGATGATCAGCCGACAGCTGTCCATATATGACAATGAAGGCGCTAGAAAATCGACAGAAAATAGCGGACGCAGCATAAGACGCCAGCTGCGTTTTCATACAAGAAGGACGAAAAGCAAAACTCCAACAATTGATTTATACCGAAGAATTGAGGATTGAATTTGACGAAAACCGTCAACAGATGGCATTTCGATATTAACCGAAAAATTGCACCCGATATCGTAAGAAATATTTCATCGAAAATCGACGTATTTAAAAAATAGATTCGCAAAAAGTCGTCAAATTCAATTACATCAATATACAGTATTTGCCAGGTGAAACTACACGTAAGGTAAGTAAAATCTCGTTAATTTCTATAGCGCTTTCAAAAGCAGCACCGAAGTAGCTACTTATCCCTAGGCGCTTAAGGTAATGTATGAGACCTTTTAATGCTTTTATTCTGATCTTGCCGGTTACGAGACTTCTACGAGGATAACAATGCTAGTAATAATTTTAAGATCTATTCGAATATTGTGACGTATCTAAGCGGCGAGCAGACAATGGCTACAGCAGCATACAGTAGCATCAGTGTTACCCAAATACGCTCTGCATGAGAACTTGCTCCTCCCTACAAAAGTTAAACTTCCCATGAATAAATTACAAGTTGGAAAATGCGGAGAATAAAGTAGTATGGAGCGTGAAATGATCGCTGATATGAAACTATTTTCCATTAGAAATATCAGCGGTTGGTTCTTAGAAAACAATTTGTGAATTAGCGTTTTCCTACAGCACAAGAGAAAAGGTGTGTCGAAAATTTGAAATTTTGGAGACTAGAATATTTCGAATTCAAGTTGATTCTTCTGCGAGATCTTGAAATCGTCCAAACTTGATATAACTTGTTGACAAGGCGCTAGCAGATTTCACAAGAGACTGCGCAGCTAAACGGTCATTTGGTCTTTTTCAGGAATAATAGCATGTTCAAAAATGAAAACCTTGGCATTCGAATGAATGAGTTGGTCGTCATGTTGAAAAATCAACAACTAGATTAAATTTATAAACAATGCCATTCCTGGCGTTTGTAGAAGAAGCTAAATTCTGTATCAGTTGCAATTAAGTGAGTAAAAGAAGTCCATTGTCGTTGAAATCCAGCGTTGAAATCCAGCGCTGAAATGAATCCGTGCCAGAACTCAGGACCTTGGTTGCTGAAGAAAACATTTAAAATCTTAATTCTCAATTGCATAATTATGCAAATAGCAGAAAACGAATATTTTGTAGAGCAAACGGCTCATGGTGACAGGCAGGAACCGATTTAACGAGTACAGCTTCCATTCTGATCTTGTGTGCTTGCTGTTCACATGCACGGACTCGTGGACGATTCTAAGCTCTTCCGACTTAATTATGTCTTAGAAGAAGTTATATTCTGTTTTCGTGTTTTGTTTTCGTATTTGGTTTTTACGTTTGCACTTTTCCGTCGCCTGCTTACAGTCGCTTCAAAAGCAGAACCGCTTCTAGACGCAGAGCAACCGTTGCCCTCCGTCTCCTTCTGTTCGTTGCGCTGCTTTTGTCTTGGTCACGACACAGCGGAATTGCTCTGGTCCTGTTCTCTGTTCTCATTGAGACACTCTGAGCCCTATCACGTGGTGGAGTCACCGATGGAGCTGGTGTTCTGGGTCGACAAGGCATCGCCCGTGCAGATGGGCAAACAGCGACAATAACAGTCAGAATGATTAACATCGGTCGTGTGTGTCGTCGTTGTATTGCTGCCGTAACGAGTCGATTCACCCAAATGATTCAATTGACCAAAGCTACAAAATACCGCGTTCAAATGGGGAACACACAAGATTGCCTTCAAAATTCTGAATGATTACACGCAGACTGCCGATAACCCTAGCAAAAAATCAATGACTCGTATTTTAATTGTTATATTTAATGCACACAGTAACATATCCAGAGCTCACTGTCCTAGATTCATATTAATTAGTCTAACCTATGGACGCAGTCGAATTAATTTCTATCGACTTTAGGGAGTTACGAACCACAAAGTGTTGCATACAGGCCGGATTGGGGGAGTCTTTCCCTCCTCCAAAGTCTTAGATCCCCCAAATGTACATCTCAGTGTGCAATGCGATGACAATTTCTCCCCCTCCCCGAAACAACGCCCCCTCCGAACTGCCATAAATACCCCCATGGCAGAGCGCCCAGTTGTCTACGGTGGCTCTCGAGCCGATAAAACGAGAGGAATAAGATGGTCGTGAACAGGATCTGACGAGCAATCCGGAGACGAAGGAAAACATCAGGAAAATGCAAAGAAAGAACGGCGAGAAGAAAGAAGAAGGAATTCATCAACAAGCGAAAGATGAAAGACGAAAGAATTTCGAACTTTATGCCCCTAGTTTAATTGCGTCACGGGGGGGGGGGGGAGGGGGTGGTGAGAGAAAACTCTAGAGCTGTGCCGATTGCACGTTATGCCGATTGTTCCGATTACCGATTGCTAGACAACCGATTGTTTTGCCGATACCGATTATCTGTCGAATTCTCTAAATCGGGCGTGTTTAATGATCATGCAATCAAATATTCCACTAAGGCAGTGACGGTTCCACCATGTTGATGACTGTGAATACATTTTGTTTCATCCCCCACCAAGAATTTCTAAAACCGCCACTGCATAAAGGTGCAGCGTAAATGCACATGTCTCTCATATGCAAGAGCAATTCGAGGTTTGCCAAGAAACTCGATGCATAATGGCGTTTAATCCTAATGAATAATGCGAATTTGTTATTAAACTTATTACGTCAAATTTGAAATTTCTATGTTCACGTTGTAATTTTCAATTTTATATTATTTATTATTATATCTAAAACTGTCAATGTGAAATTATTCATTCATTAAAATCTAAAACCAGAAGTGGTAGTCAGATAGCAGTAACCTATTTTGTACAAACCCCGATGGCCTGAAACTGAAAGTGTCCAATTAATAAATTTCCAATAACACTATAATTAAATGTTCTTAAATGTTAACTTAAACAGAGGTTGGCACCCATCACTCGCTCGGGCTGAGAGGTCATACTGACCGCCGATTGCCCTAATAATCGGCACCGGACTGGCGCCCGATTACCGATTGCTCTGATTATCCTAATAATTATTACATCAGTCCGATAATGAATGCTGCCGATTAATCGGCACAGTTCCAGAGAACTCCCTTCGTTGGTCAAAGCACCGGGAAAATCCTATCTCTTTATCAATTCCCTACTCTCACCGGTCGCCGACTACATGAATGGGACTAAATTAGTGGTCCGGTCAAACTTTGCATTGATCTCGGTTGATGCCTGTTTGTTAAGCAACAATACAGTAACAATGCATAATGCAATACAGTCTACGAGATTTCAAATGCTATAGACTCTAGATCTCATTACTGCAAATTTCAAATAAGACGAAATGAATCGCATTGTCAGTTTTAACTGCTACAGACGCATCCTGTCTCTCGTCTGCCTAAGATTTCGAACCGACCCAGATGCATATAATTAACAGCCTCGTATTCGTTAAACGCAATCGGCTTAACGAGTTTTCGCGCCTACAGCCTCGAACTCCGGAAATCCAATTAAGCGCGTCGGGATCGTGCGTCAGGTCCTAATTTAATTTGGCCTGCAGGGGCTAGGGCGTAACCAGATCCCAGCAGACGAAATGTCTCATACATAAAGTTTCCGGACAAAAAAAAATTCTCGTGAAAACAAAAGTATTTCATATTCATTATTCATCGTAACTGTCGCTGATCTAGTACGCGTCGTCGGCGCTGTGCATATCGACTCACGCTATACCACGCACTGCTTCGGAATTCTAATGACACACCAGAAGCAAGGCCGTCTGTACCATTAGAGACGACGTCCGCCGGCCTGTACTCTCCACCAACTTTGGTGGATATATTGTCAACCGGGTTAACGGTTGCGTGCTATTTTCTATGAAGCCAGGTTGAGTTGCTAGCCAGGAATTCAGGAATTTAAAAGATTTCCAGCCGTTAGTGGTTACGACCAAGCGATAGTGAAAATCAGACCCGAAGCGATTACACTATTCTAAGCATTTCTACATAGAATACGGGTATGTGTTACGTAATGTCATTCCAGCCTAAGGTTCGATGCTACCATTTGGGCAAACAGTCGTCGTTGGTTTTCCGTTTCGTGCGTTTGTATAGTTCCTTTCGCGCCGAAAAATTCTAATTCTCTTTTTTTCTGTAGCTGATACGGATTTCATTTGATATTGCGTGCCGGATCATGTAGCAAAACAATCATTTGAATTTTTGCATGCTAAAGCTCGAACTCCGAATGAATGCTTTGTCCAGTATACAGAATACAGTAACACCATCCTGGTCAAGGTCAAGAATATGTCATCTACAAGGGCGACCCATGTTGGCATAATCTAGCCAAACCAATTATCAAGGAGTCCAATGGCGAATTAGCACCTGCTGACCTGTGTCACGTGTGGCATCGTCTACTACGATAAATTTACTTCGTTTAGAAGACGATGACGATGACGCAGACAGTGACGTCATTCTGCGACGACGTACTTGATGACGCTGCATACATTTCTTTTCGTCTTGCGTGACGTGACGCATTTTGTAAAGAGTGACAATTTAGTTAGGCTAATGTCTGCACGTTACGTTGTAGCACTATGACGTCACAGAGAACAGACAACGGCGCAGCAACGGGAGCAACAGCAACAGGAGCAACAGCAGCAGCAGCAGCTGCAACAGCAACGGCTACCGATCGATGAAGAAGGCGAATGCGCTGATTGTACGCCGCGGATCGTAAAAACTGGAATCCATTTCGATGCAAACTCTTCGGAGACTGTCGTTGGCCGGGCGGCGCTGACAAACAGGTTTGAAACGATTCTCCATTCAGAACACGTTCCCAGATCCGTCAAGAAGACAGGTGGGCGAGGGTCGATACCAGGTTTTGGGCGGACCCGTCTTACATCTGGCGAAAAGCCAGGAAAGCGCCGATTTGGTCAAATGTTACCAAGAAGTGGGACTGAAGCATCTGCCCAGAAGTGCGTAGACAAATATTCACAGGGATACGAAAGCATTCGTTTGGGGAGTAGAGACGACGTCGATGGTGGAAGGGAACATTAATATTTCGTTATCCCAGAGCTGAGTCGAATATTAACTCTGCTCTTGTTTCTATACTGTGTCTTAGTTGACGAAACTCTCAATATTTAATGACTTTTTTTCTGCGTGGAGTCTGCTGTGAGCAGTAGCCGTGGAACCACTAGCCATACAGTATCTCCTAAGCAACTACAGCAGAAGCGAATTCTGATAAATGGTTTTCCCGAGCAGATAAACAGTAAATGTCGTCTGGTGAGAGATCACGTGACGCATCAATATTTGCCAAATTGACGATGGCCAATTAAATCACCAGAAAATTATTATTGCTCAAAGTTGAAGTGATTAGTAAATATTCGTCCAATGCGTACCGTGGTTCACTCTCGACCATGGATATGCACATTAAACGATAGGAGTATGCTAATGGTAAAGAATGACCAGGGGGGCGTAGCCAGGAATTTTATTGGGGGGGTATAAATTTGGGAGTATATATTGTTACATATATTATATATAATATATTATATATATATTATATATTCATATTTCAGGACCTATAGAATTTTATGGGGGGGGTATATTTGTATTATATTTCATATATTATATATAATATATATTATATATATTGGCTATATATATATATTATATTTATGTATATATGATTTTATACTGGTATATAAACGGATATACCGATATAGCCCCCGTCGTTACGCACCTGCGAATGACGTGCGCTTAATCCAGGTGATCTTGCGCATGCATCACAACCACCTGCTGAAGAGTGACTCTGCATTCGTCGCTTTGAAGTCAACTGACGTCATCGTTCTGTTTTCTCTCTCTCTTCTCGTCGTCGTCGTCGTCGTCTTTGACATTTCAATTGAAGAGAGGGGCGCCGTTTCTTTCTTTGTCAGACGAGACTTCTTGACGGAGATCGTCTCTCGACGCATGTTCAGTTATTACGCCGCGCATTTGCTTCTGGGTCGATCTTACAATGTAATGCTCTATCATATTATATTTACAGTGTTTCTAGATTTTATTTCTACTCTTGCGTCGATTCTTGCTTGACTCCGATATAGCTCGGCATTTTATACCCGCTGTCTATAGCGTTCGAGAAATCTATTTTTCTCTCTTTCGTTTAAGAAGTTTATTTGGAGACGCTTCCGCGGAACAACACGAGGAACTTCTGTTGAAACAGATTATACAAATGCGTTAGTCAAAGACACTGGGTTCCACTAATATACAATATGCCTCGAGCGGCCAAACTAAAAACCCTGCGTACAGGAAGCAAGAGGCTTGTATCTGGCAAAGGTAATCCATCTCCCCTGCCATATGCCATAGGCCTATTTGAGCTGGCAGCAAACTGTACGCGGTCAGAATTTTGTTTCAATGTCATGTTTATCTGTTTCATCATCTCTCCTTCGTTGCGTCAATCGCTAGTGGCTCTGCGTGCTGTCGATTGCCATCGTACGGCGTTTTCTTTCTTACGATATATCAGCTTTGTGGCATGAAATTTTGGTCGCAGTTAGTTAGTTAGTTAGTTAGAGGAACGTCTGGGTGTTCAAGTATAGGCCAAATATATTCCACAAAAAGTTAAACGTCGACTATAGAGACGATGTAGAGGGCAATTAGCGTCAAACTGTCTTAAACGAGTAATGTGATTCTAGTGATGTCTGTATGATGGCGTTTTCTGCTTCTTCTAAAGTCTCAGTTTACCCTTCCGTTTGCTCCAGGGCGAGTAAACACTCTCCTCCTCTCCCTCAATGAACAGAATCCTGACTACAGCGCAGCATGAGTTCCGTCGAATGGATGGCCGTGTTGCGTGGTTTCATTCGCGGTCGACCTTGGGCGCTGGCGAGTTTTAAAAAAACAGGAAGGCATCAAGATTTACGCAGGCCAACATTCCCAGATCTTAGACTACCCCCTAGCAGCATTGGGGAGCGTCATGTGCTCCCCAACACGCTATGAACCGAAGCATTTAAGGTAATATTAGGTTCAAATTCAAATCTTGAGGTTTGAAACCATAGTCTACAGACTATATATATATGACAGGATACCGGCAATCACCCCCAACTGTCAGCTGAAAAAGTTCGAGTATTGTTACCGGTAGATTCAAATCTTGCCACGTGGAATATATTTTCAGAATATATTACAGCATATCCGCAATCATTCAACCCTCCTCCACACTGATGAAATCTAACAAAGGTTTTGCACGAATCGGTCTATAGACCCGAATATGGGGACCCCGACCCCTGTGGCCCATCGTGACTACGCCAGTGCCGCCCCTTTAAATCCATTTACGTACTTGTAGATCAGAGGCAGACAACCTTTTTTCATGAAGGACCGCATGAGTCTCGTAAGTAACAATAATGTAAATTTTATTTCCAATGTTCATGTTTGTGTAGTTAAGAAACGGTACAAAACTGAAACCACATTTTTAATATTAGATTCTCAACATCTATTTACTATTGCATTAATGAGGATATTTGCAGCAGAGAAAAATTTCCTCAAGTTTTTGTAGTCATGTTTTAGATTAGGACTACTTATTGATATGCGCAAGAGATTTGCTCGTTGAATTCTGCTGCCTCTGCCTGAGCAACAGTTTTAGTTTTGAGACAAGGAATGTTAGTCAAGTTATTTTCTTTCAAGTGCCTTGAGAAAAATATAAACTTAGTTTGAAAAGACTTGACATCAACTTGACTTCTTCTAAATTCGTGCAAAAAGTCTTTTTCTTTGCAACTTCACATTCATTTCGCTAAGTTTTTTGAACTTGTCGACAGCAAATGCAAAGTCAAACAGTCAATCTGAGGCTGCCATTTTGCCCAGAAATTCACAATTTGTGCTCTTCATTTCCAAAGATAATATATTTATTTAAAGCTTCCATACACTGTATATGCATTAGGAATGATTTGATCAACACTTTCTTGATAAAATAATAAGAATATTCACACTCCATCTCCTCAAACAAAGTCCTGCTTTGTCTCTGTTGGCTTTTTATTTTGTCGCTTCAACAAAACTTTGTCATCTGTTGAAGATCAACGACTGATTTGTTTTCTTGGTGATTAAATGAAATGCGAAAGCCATAATTTGGAGGTTGGCTTTATTTTGTCGCTGAGACGTTTGACCACTGGACGATTTTCCTACAACGGATATTTACACCATCACTGTTACAGTTGGACTATACAGCGGACGTTTGACCAGAGGACGATTGACCACAGCGGACGTTTGACCACTGGACGATTGACCACAGCGGACTTTTGACCACTGGACGATTGACCACAGCCGACGTTTAGTGGTCAATCGTCCCCTGGTCAAACATCCGCTGACGATAAGTAGCAAACGTTAAGTAAGCCAAAAACACATTTAATAAACCAATGCAATGTAAAAACACATTAATGAAAGCAACGTAGTCCGGCAGCAAATAAGCGATATATAAAGTAAAGCAACGCTAGGCAAATGTAATCTTATACAGTACGTGAAACACATATCTAGTAAAACAACGCAAAGCTCATGTAAAAGACGCCCAGTGGTCAAAAGTCCGCTGTGGTCAATCGTCCAGTGGTCAAACGTCCGCCGTGGTCAATCTTCCAGTGGTCAAACGTCCGCTGTGGTCAATCGTCCAGTGGTCAAACGTCCTGTGGTCAATCATCCTATGGTCAATCGTCCTGTGGTCAATCGTCCGTCAATCGTCCGCGTACCTAAATCTTTCCCTGTCGTGCTGTCTTTCAGAGGTTCGATCCTTAATAATTTTGCATTAAGGTTAAACTGATCATCTATTCCTCTGTTAGAAATTAATTACTTTTACTTGTGTTCTGCATAAAAGTCGTCGGCTGGCCGTATGGTTGCCCACTCATGTAATGTTGTAGACGGAGTATTTGCAATGCACGTCGCTCAACAGGAAATCCGCAGCAAAATGCTGTCATTCAGTAAAACGCCCAATGCTCTACTTAGCAGTAGACGCCACTGAATTATTTTACGTCGAAAATTGCAATCGAAAACCATGGAGGTGTTATCCCAGGAGACGGCATTACGTCATTTCTAGCCCAGGATGCGTGAAGCCAGTAGCACGTAGGCTAAAAATAGTACCTCCATGGTTAGCGGCCATTGTGGTTGACTCGGACTAATACAGGAGTAGTGTTAAGTCTGTGTTATATTATTCCTTTAAATTAATCGTGGAAATTCATTTAGAGTCATGTCAGCCTGTTCGGCCTATGGATGTACGCAACGGGATCGCACCGTAGGTGTAACATTTCACCGGTAAGGGTCCATGCTGGTACATGCCAAATCCTTTGCCCCACGGCTCAGCCGATGATGTTTTGAGTCAAAAAGTGTGGCTGCCGTCTGGGAATTTCCCAGCTAGTCAGCTTCAGTCAAATGATGCACTGCCGTCTCCTGGGGATGTAACATTTCACCGGTAGGGTGATAATACCTCCATGCGAAAAACAGATTCGTTTGTGCAGTAACTTGACGACACGTAACACACCAACGTTACCCACCCACCCACCCCACCTGACAAAAAAGTTTGGGCGTCGGTCAAATGTTCTTTCAAACCATGGAAGCTTAGCATTATCTAGGCTTCCATGTTTCCGACCGACGCCCCTCTCTCTCCACCCCTCCACCCTTGTTCTCATTATAGCGTTCGTGTTAAAGAAACCACCAAGTTGTCTAATGACAAAGACAGTCTTGGAATTAAGCGCAAGACGTTAAGCCATAGGAAGACACAGAGTCTGTATTTGTGTTGTTATTCTGTCCTTGAGAAGTAGTTTCACTGCGCTTGAGCTGTACAACAAAATGCACTTCTATTTTCAAGGCATTGCACTTGTTTTCGGCATTGTTTTGCGCTGTTTACATTCGACCGATCTTAACTAAATATCTTTATGAATTAATGTTTCTAATATTTAACGCTATACGACTCTATCGAGAAGAATTCTCAAGAATAAATGAATATTTTATCTATTTATTTATTTATTGACAATTTATATAGTGCAGTAGACAAGGTTAAGTCCTACAACAAGAGCGCTTAACACAGTTCATATCCAATATTAAATAAATGTGTCTTCAAATTTCTAATGAAAAGCCCAGCTGAGACTGCTCCAGTCACATTGTCTGGAAGATAGTTCCACAGGGCGGGATTCCCCCGCGCAAATGATCTTTCTCCAAACTTAGGGGTCTTGGACGGGGGAGGTACCAACAACTGCACTCTCCGACTGGACCTGAGAACCGATCTCCTCTCGATCACAGTCGATCTTCGTACAAGCACAGTTAGATAATCAGGACAGAGTGGATCGTGTAAAGCCCGAAACGCAAGCCAACAGCGCTTGTAGATGGTTCCCGGAAGATTCGGTACCGGATAATTCGGTACCGGTTAGACATACACATAAGATGACGCTTCACCTGCTGCTGGTATTTGCCCGCTTTAACTGTCGCGCGTCATTAGCGGACACCCAGCGTTCAGGCGCGCTTTTGCTCCTCCCAGCGACTTAATGGATGTAAACAGATGTTTAAACTCGCAATACGTGCAGGGAACTTGAGCTGTCTAATGCGACCTTCTAGAAAAGGCTCAAAATAGATAGATATGCTACGGTAGTACGTTTTACTGTACATGTAAAGCAAGGCAGGGTTTAAGCTAGGCCGTTTCCGGAGGGAAAATTGACCCGATTCAACGGCTCCCGGGCCGCTCCCACCCGTCATCGTGCGATTACTATCGTAGCTCGCCGTTATTTCCCTCCCCCGCGTTAGAACGGTCTTATCCGCCCACCCCACGGGGGCAATAAGGTGGCATGAGCCCCAGCGGGTCCCGCGCACCCAACGGTACCGAATCTTCCGTGACCGGTACCGAATTTTCCGGTACCGAATCTTCCATCCCGAATCTTCGGTACCGAATCTTCCGGTCACCCTTGTAGATAATGCACTGTGGAACACGGAGCCAGTGGAGTCGATCTCTAATGAGATTGAATGCACGGTGTAAGCCAGAGGTGGGACAAACTTTTCCTTTACAGGTCCGCGTGAAACCTAAGGGAGCGCTGAAAATGCAGGACTGGCAAATGACGGACCAAGTGGCATGGCCTGAAAATGCAGGACGGGAAACTGACGGACCAAGTGGCATGGCCTGAAAATGCAGGACTGGAGCAAATTAATTATATACTAAGCCGAAAAACTAGTGCCAATGACTAAGAATAGGCTTAGGGAGTAGATGTCTTAAGCGATAGATGTATCCAAAGTGAAAAACTGTGATGCCGAATAATCAATAAAAATGCTACATATAAGAAGGCAATTAACACATAAGTATCCTCAAGGAATGTAATTTTAAAAAACGCAAATAGTAATAAAACGAAGCATACATATAAAAACGATAGCAGTAGAATGTCAAAGGCAGACCTAACATTTAAAGTATTGCATTAAAACTAATCCATTTAAAATTATTGCATTAGAACTAATCCATATAATTAATCCTATTGTCGGCGGCAGCAGCGATAGCAGCAAAAACTTTCCTGCTGAATAATCAACAAGCTAGCTACCTATTGCAGCGCAACTAACACATCAGCAACTAGAAAACATATACTAATAAAAGTTCTAACACGAAATAGACATGTAAAGACTATAGCAATAGCATAAAAAACACATTCAGGTAACTATGAGTAAGGAAAGCTACTAAATATCTGTCAAAAAGGAAATGAGCGGAAATTTAGGATAAACTAACTGTAACACAGTGAACGGAAAAACTAATTAAACATACATACGCAAAACCATGTCAATATGTCCACGACAAATTGGGCAATGCCC
Organism: Metaphire vulgaris; assembly: GCA_018105865.1. Lineage (NCBI taxonomy): Eukaryota > Metazoa > Annelida > Clitellata > Crassiclitellata > Megascolecidae > Metaphire > Metaphire vulgaris. Next base: position 10,951,216 of record CM030833.1, on the reverse strand, counting down.
TGACATAGCAGCTACAGTGTCATTGGAAGAGGTGGGGGTTACACTAACAGGTCTCATGACAGCAGACAATACAGCTCGCGGATAGGCAAATGACGTATGCCTATATGAAAACGCTATCTGGAAAGTGATTGACTATATAATGATATGTTTTTATAGCATGGGAGCGTGGTTCAGTGGTTATGTGTGCGTGTGCTTTGCGCTCGCTCTGACAGTTATCAATTTAAATGAAAACAAGTTTCAAATACGGGCGCAGGGGAGACGGCGCCTAGCCAAAAAGGAGAGAAAAATGCGTCACATACAAAAACGTGTATATTGCCAACAAAGAAAGTTACGTTCTGCAACCGTCGCCCTCCAATAGGTGTGTCTGTGTGTGTATGTGTCTGTGTGTGTTTGTTTGTGTTTGTGTGTAGAGATAAGTCAGATATGCGAGAAATGTCATAGCCATATTTAAAAATCCAAATGGCGCCAATTAACACAAAAAAGGCGACTTATTAGTTTTCTTATTACGTGGCGTTTTGTCGCTCACTTCTGTAGGTTATAACATTTTATATTTGCAATTTGCTGACCATTTAAAAACGTCCCTTCTGTCATTGTTATGTCATCATGTATCGAAGTGGCCTGCCACTTGGTCCGTCATTTTCCAGTCCTGCATTTTCATGCCCTGCCACTTGGTCCGTCAGTTTCAGTCCTGCATTTTCAAGCCATGCCACTTGGTCCGTCATTTTCCCGTCCTGCATTTTCAGGCCATGCCACTTGGTCCGTCATTTTCCAGTCCTGCATTTTCAAGCCATGCCACTTGGTCCGTCATTTTCCCGTCCTGCATTTTCAGGCCATGCCACTTGGTCCGTCATTTTCCAGTCCTGCATTTTCAAGCCATGCCACTTGGTCCGTCATTTTCCCGTCCTGCATTTTCAGGCCATGCCACTTGGTCCGTCATTTTCCAGTCCTGCATTTTCCCGTCCGGCATTTTCAGTCGACCCGAAACCTAATGCCACACTAGGCAGGCCACACATATACAAAAAGCCTAAATGTTCATAATTTCAAACGGGAAAATTTTAAAAAATGCTTTTCGAAATCGGAATCAATTATTGCAATGTCATAATACGATGCAATCACTGATCACTGTGATGACCTGTTTTCTTTATTTTGCTTGTCAAGACATTTTGGCATTTTGGGGGAGAAGTTGGAAGCGCGATTCTTCTCTTGCCCCAGGTTGCCAACCCTATCTATGATTTTAAAATAAAGTGCCATGTTTCAAATTATCTCACTTTCTGCCGATCGTATGCATATTTCTAAATGGTGTCGCGGGTCGCATGGAATCCGTTGGCGGGCCGTATGCGGCCTGCGGTCCGTAGTTTGCCCACCTTTGGTGTAAGCGCAGTTCCTCTGCTGAATTGAATGAATTGAATTCCTGTCTAAATCAATTTCTGGCCAGTATATCAGACAGCGTCGAACTAAGTTAATACTTAGATGGTCAGACATAGAATTCATCCAGTCTGTCCTTCAACCAGTGGCGGCTGGCGACCATGTCGCTGGGTTGCGCAGCCCCCAGCTCAACCCCCAATTTTTCGCTGCACAATTTGTCAGTAACAATAATAATTTCATATCTAATTTTGTTTGGTGCAGAAAGCCAATTTCCGATCAGGTAAATGTCTACTAAATGAATAGGTTCGAGTGTTTGACTGCGCTTCGGCGGCTGCAGTGTGCTGTGAACTATGTGTGTTGCTGAAGAACTGCGACACCAGTAGAATTTCCACGCCGCGTCTATCCTATACATAGGCCGTAATGGAGTATTACAGAACAGACTATGCCCGCCGAAGTGGGCGTGCATGGCTGTGTCGCTAGAGAGTGTTGCGACCGGGGCTGGTCGTGACATACACTCGCTGAAACTGAGCGGGACTTCCGATACACTGGCTTGAATACCGGGTAACTCTCTGCGGGGGGAGGTGTTGGATCTGTCATTTGCTGTATGAAGCCGATGCGACAGAACAGAGGGCAGAGGAAGTCAACCTGTAGCGGGAAATTAAGAAAATGAATTCGGCTGAATGTCTATTGCAAAAATCGTTCTCTTTATGTTCGGCCGAAGAGAAACGCGAAATAAAAGGTTAGGCCAACCGTTACCAGATCTAACACGAACTCTGAGACAAGATGTCACATGCGGCCATAATAGGACCACATTGGAACCGAAGTATCTCAGCCTAATTTTAAGGGTGAAATTTTTCTCACTAACATTGCAACCCCGTCTTCTTAGACTTCACCGGCCGCCACTGCCTTCAACATTAGAAGTGGTTGCTGGGATACGATGTACGGGCTTGCTATTTATCGCTAAATACTGCACACGATGATACTTTGTGATGCTAGGAAACAGAAATAAATTTCAACTGATGAAATTCTAAATACGTGTTCATAAAGACACTCATCACTGATTAAGTCGTGCATTATCATCATTATCGCTAACAGCTTCTTCGTATCCATCACCACCAGAGTAATAAAAATAATGAGTAATAATATTCATAATCGTCGTCGTCGTCATCACCATCACCGCAGTCATTCTATCGTCTTCGTCGTTGTCATGATTATTTCAGGTTTTCTATATTGTTGCAGTATTTGTCGCAATTCGTTCGAAACTTTATAACGGCTGCATCGTTTTGCCAGCAGTTTTTCAAAATAATAGCTCAAATTTCTCAAAATATTTAACGTTACTCAAGAAACGTCTTGCAATTACAATGATGCAGTAGCGTAAATTGCTGGACCTAGAGGCGAACGACACAGGAAGCCTGCAGACCATTCGCCGACTATTCTCCTTTCGTGCTATTTTCGTAGCAGTAGATGGACATGCGTGCTATAATCAGATATTGGAACTGTAAATAGATTTGCGTTTTGCCTTCAACAGGTGGATCAGAATCGCTGATTCTGTTCCGTAGGTTGTCTAACTTCTGCGCGCCGTTATGTTTCGCGGTCACTCAATATTCTCCGCCTTTATAAACGATTAATAATAATAATAATAATAATAATAATAATAATAATAATAATAATAATAATAATAATAATAATAATCAGGGTGCGATTTGTAACCCGGAGCAGTGGGGGAACATTAGAAGGGAACATGGCGAGCAGTGGAGGAGGACATGATGAGTAGTGGGGGACATGACGAGCAGTGGGGGACATGGGACATGCATGGTCTAATGCACAGTACTTTGCTCTAACTTTTAATATTATTTGTATAAATTTTCACACACCATTTATTTAGACCATAAATGTAATAGTGCAACTGCAAGTTGCAACAATTGAAAATCTGCAACTAAATTCAAGCAACTATCATTAACACTAATAAAGAGTTGTCATGGCAGGAATTGACACAGATGTCTTGTCAGTTTTTTGCCTCTTGGTGCATCTGAGGCAGTATGTCGTCCATCGCATACCCAAGAGATGAAAGTGTATGAATGCTGAGTTGATTTCTAACTAGTGTATCATTTATATTCATGCACGAGAAGCCCCACTCACATTCAGCTGACGAGATAGGCAGAATATGAATTCTACTGAGTACTGAAGCAAGCACATTGCCGATTACTTTCACATTGTTCTTCTTGTACTGTCGGAACCAGGGCTTTTTGTAAAAAAAATATTTTCCGGACCGCAACAGTCGGAAGTCACTTGTCAACATGACGTAGTCACGTAGCTATATATATATATATATATATATATATATATATATATATATATATGTGTTACAGTCAAAGTGTGAAATCAGGCTATGTTGACATTGCCTGAAATTTTTAGGCAATGTCGACATAAACCGTTTCTCTCGGGCACTGTCGACATTGACTGAAATTGTTAGGCATTGTTTAACAATGCCTGAAATTTGCTCAGATTTTCTACACACGTTGCCTGAAATCTTTATCCGTGATGGAATAGCACTGTATATGGAGCTATGCATGCACCGATGTGTAACATAAAAAAATTAAATGAGTTGCAAATTAGGGGCCGTCCATATAGTACGTAACGACCTAGAGGGCTTGAGCAGCAAGTTGAGCTTTAGGCGATTTTGCGTACGGAAGCGTACGGGAGAGGGAGTCACGATTGAATTTGTACGTACATTCAAATTTATAAATAGATAGAAGGCTGGTATATTCACACAACCATTTGATTTGAACAAAATTACTTCCTAACGGTCAAACAAAGAGTCCCGACTATTGTTCCCACGGTTATTTAAATATTAAAAACATTTAATTTAATAGTAAACAAATGCTTTTGGACATGGCTAAAAATTAATTTCACCGTGCGGGGGTTGCTAATTTGTACGTACGCATGGAGGGGGTAACCAAAATGTACGGTGTGCAATAGGGGAGGGGGTTGAAAATATTACTTTTTTGCGTACGTACTATATGGTTGGCCCCTTAAACGTTGCAAGCAGTAATATAAACAGTTCTGAAACCAGTGGCGGCTCCACATGGGTGGCCCGTGCCCCTCTATTGAGTGCCTGGCTCCTCCAGTGGCCCCCTGTTGGGACCCTATACTTAATACTACATACCCAGTGCTTTTTTGTAAAAAAATAGGTGCCGGTACTCACGGTGGATTGCCTAACTTTTCCATTACGATTATGTGGTCTGTGGCTAGAATTTAACATAGAAGCGATTTTGGAAGCACAATGATGCATATCATTTATTAAGTATTTAAAGTTTTTAGCTAAATCACAACTGCAAAGTCACAAGAAATTTTTTTTTCACACCTTGAAAAAGGTTCCGGTACGCCGTACCGGCGCGTACCGTCACAAAAAGCCCTGTACATACCTAACAACAAATGGTTGGTCCCCATGATTAGAAGTTGCCACCCCAACGTCCCCCCACTTACCAAATTCTGGAGCCGCCACTGTCTGAAACATTAATAACTGCCACAAACTTTATTAAGTTCAAATGAAATAAAGGAACAAGCAGTAATAGAAAACAGTTCTACAACATTAATAACACACACATATATGTCGGTTACTCGGGGCAATCCAGTACTGTGGAATTCATTACCGGACTATGTCACAAACTCTGACTCTTTTGGAATTTTCTCGTAATCTTAAGACTTACTTAGGCTTACTTATTCACCATTGGTTATACGTAGTTTTGTAAAGCGCTCTTGTCTTTGGCTTGCCATGCTTATTGAGCTATATAAATTGTCTGGCTAATAATAATAATAATAATAATAATAATAATAATAATAATAATAATAATAATAATAATAATATGTTACAGTCAAAGTGTGAAATCAGGCAATGTTGACATTGCCTGAAATTTTTAGGCAATTTCGACATATGCCGACATTTAGGCCCCTACCTGCTGCTATTCCATCACAGATAAAGATTTCAGGCAAAGTGTGTAGAAATCTGAGCAAATTTCAGGCATTGTTAAACAATGCCTAACAATTTCAGTCAATGTCGACATTCCCTGATTTCACACTTTGACTGCAACATATATATATATATATATATATATATATATATATATATAATTATATATATATATATAATGATTCTAATCAATACAATACAACAATGATAGATAGATAGATATAGTTCTAAATTTTCTATTTAATAATTTATTTTGCAAAAAACAGTCTTTAGATTTCCCGTAACGCGGTCCGGATTTTCCGGAGCGCCGCTCCGCCTCGCTCCGGCACAAAAAAGCTCTGGTCGGAACTGATCCAAGGCTAGTGACGGATCTACTTTGCACAGTTCTGCTAGGTAAACTATTGCTCTGTCACCAAATAATGATCTGTCAATTTTATTGTCTGCCACGACGAAGTATAAATGTTTAATCAGCAGCACAGGTATTTTTTTCAAATATTAAGATAATTCTGTCACCAGTTACCACCGTACATCAAGTTTTATTCTTTTACTCATGCTCGGCGCGAAGTGCCGAACAAATTTTCTCCCTCTGCTGACGATGAATGCATTTTCCTGTCACAGTCACAGTGGGAGAGATTGACTTCCCTGGCTGGGATGTCCGTAGCCACTTCAGTAGGGGGATGTAGTTGGGCAGTGAGGGGAAGATTCTCCACTTCCCCCTAAAAATCGCGCCCTGGTGGTGGTGATGATGATGATGATGATAATAATAATAATAATAATAATAATAATAATAATAATAATAATAATAATAATAATAATAATAATAATAATAATAATAATGGATATTTCGTGCTCCTAGAAATTATTTTCAGCAGACATTATCTTAAATTTATCTCGGTGGGTGTTACCGGCTTCTGGTCATACTAAAGGTTTTTGGTGAAACTGCAGAACCCAATTCGTCAAAATGTCATTAATTCTTAGAGAAAACTTTGATACCTTAGACCAATGATTCCCAAAGTGGGCGATATCGCCCCTTTCTGGCGATTTTAAAGCCATAGGGGCTGTCCATTAATTACGTCAACAATTTAGGGAGGAGGTTTGAAAAAATTTGACAGTTGTTTACAGGAGAGGGGTCAAGAGAAGTTGACGTCAACAATTTAACTTTTTACAAATAATCGAAAAATAGGAAATTTCACGGAATACTACTTATTACAATGGAAAAAACATGGCAAAAAGGTCATCACCACCACATTTTGACACTCGATGATAAAAAGGGAAAAAATGGTCATCATCACCAAAAATAATAGCCTTGTTATTGGAACCTGTCATTGATCTGGGGGTCAAAAGTTTTTGACGTAATTATGGAGGGTTAAGTGAAATTTGACAGTTGTTGACAAGGGGAGGGTCAAAAATTGCCCAAAAATTGTTGACATAATTAATGGACAGCCCCATAGGGCGATTCAAGTTAATTGAACGAATGAGGGGGGGACAATACAAAAGGTTGGACGTTGGTGGGGATACAAGATTTAGCTTAATCAAGGCGTTTCCTTTCGCTATAGTCGGCTACACTAACTGTCGCGCTTATCCGATATGTGATATCCGATGTAGCGCCAAATGAACAGAATACAGTAGACGCCGGAGACTTCCGGAAGCGGAAAGCCATTACAATTTACACGGAAGAGTTTGTAGTCACACGTGAGTCGATGACGAATTAATCACTGTTATCTGGAATTGAAGAAAAACTGTGAAAAGGGTTTTAAAAAGTGTTCACACGTGCTAGGAGCTAGTAGTATACATCAATCGTAAAGTTCGTGACATATAGGAATAGCACTTGAATGCATTGCACGCCTGGCTGAGGGATTCTACAACGGAGATCAGCGCCGCCCTATGAGCCCGTGAGGCTCGGGAAGGACTTTGCCTTTGGCTTTTGGCTTATCTGGCTATAGAGTTCAGAATGGTTATTTGTATGGCTGAGGAAATTAAAAACGAATGCAACATATAGGCCTATGCGCTACATATTTTTCGAATACTCGAAAAAAATAATTTCATCTTATATATATATACATACATATATATATATATTAGGGTGGGTCGAAAATTTTGTTTTTGTTCTAACATGATTAAAAAGTTGCTCTTACATCAGAGTATTGCTAAAATGCAAAAGAAAGTACATTTTGATATCGTTACGAGGTCCCAACTTTGGCTTAAATATTTGCAATATTCTTATACATTGTTATATGTTATAATGCAATATGTGATGTTCATATGTTTTACTTATTTATTTATTTGCTTTCATTACGTCCAATAAACATTTATTATTGTTATCTTTTAGGTTTCATTGATTTATAAAAATCATTTTTTTATTTCTTTATGAGCCAACATGGCATCGATTTGCATAAGTGAGTGTTGTAGAACACTCTGCGCATCGGACCAGCAGCAGGGCCGCGGAGATGGGGACAGAGGCAAATGCACAGGGGCCCTGCGGCCTGGAGGGGCCCGGGCCGATGATGAAGATAAATTATTAACAGGAATAAGAGAAAAAAGGAGGTCGACATGTCATATGCACAGGGGCCCAACGAGTTAAAGGGGGCTCCGAGGACATCATAAACAGCGGGAAGAAAAGCGACAAGCAAAAAAGGTAATCACTAGTTTTTGAGAGTTGCAACACCGTTTCGTAAAAAGTGACAAGCAAAAAAGGGAGGAATTTTTAGACTTGTCGACTTGCTGTCAGGGGCCCGTTGGCTCTTCTACACAGAGGCCCGGAATTTCTCTCAGCGGCCCTGACCAGCAGTAGAATTTCCTAAGCGACAAATTCCTATGGGTGGGGATGTTTTTAAAGCATACTGCTGGAACCTCAAGGATGGAAAAGGCTGGAAATCAGTTGGTCGCGGCAAAATAAGTGACCGCGATGCATGCCTTATTGCTAATGAAGTTATTAAAGACCTTAACATGTTGTCTCCAGCAACAGTGGCTAAGTTGCGACGCCAAAGTATTTTTTGAAGAAGAATGTTAATGTTGAGCATAATGATGCGAAGCAGAAACTACAATGAATTGGCTTTGATGGAAAGCAGGATGTTACGTGGGTAAATGCTTCAGGGTCCCGAAGGACTATAAGTGAAGAACACTATATCATTATATCTTATCCAGGAGATCACTATTAAATAGATCCTGTTGTACCTAGCAGTAGTAAATCAGAAGATGTTGCTAATGAGATTCTGTCTATTATAAATGATACAGATTCAACAGAAAGCCTTTCAGCTTTAGCATGCGATGGCACGAGTAATAATACTGGAAAAATTAATAGAATCATCTGAAGGTTGGAAAAGAGTTTAGGAAGGCCCTTCCAGATGTGCGTGCTGCATTTTAATGAACTTCCTTTTAGAAAGTACTTTGCATCACTAGATGGCGGAACTGCTACAGGTCCTTCGTCGTCTTCAGGTGTAATTGCATCAGTTCTAGACTATGATGCAAAAGACCTGTCTATAGCCAACTTCTTACCCGTTTCAGAAAAGGGTTTAAATGTTGATGAAAATATTAGAAACAGACCGAAATTGTGATCAGCTCTATTTCCGAAAGGCTTGATTAGCAGTGCAAGAAGGGCGTGATTCAAGTCCAGATATCCAGCTTATGAGCAGCTTACTTCTGACGAACCAAGTATACTGCCTCATATACCGTGTCATGCACAAGCTGCAGAAATAGCAATCAAAGATATAACTGCAGCCAGTTCAAAAGTTTACAGTCACAAAGCGAGACATCGCATGATATTACAATGCAAAGTGTCGCAACTGGAATAGCCTATAGGATTGATAGCAAAGCAGATTTCTCGTGACTCGTGTAAATCAATGACAGAAGAAAAGTAACCGTCGACTTTGCTGGCATTCTAAATATATATGCCTTTTAATTATGACTATTTGTTGTGCTTTTTTCAGTTTCTCAAGGGAAAATTTTGAAAAGTTCCTGTCCGCTACTTTTAAAAAGTTTAGTCAGTTTTCTCATAGTTGTAGCCACATGTGGTATGTTGGAAGGACCAACCTCTAGTCCCTATAATGGCTGCACCTCTGAGTTTACTCGACATGTGACAGTACATTTTAGTCATGGAAATATAAGTAAAATAAGTATGATTTGAAAAAATAATTGATTGTTTTAAAGTATTCTAAATTCAAATATTTAATAAAATCTCTAGCTTTTACGAAAGGGTGCTACCTATTCAAGTGAAAGTTGGGAGTGGAAGACATTGTCCGATTGGAAAAAATTAACTCTTTTCAGAATCAGTATATTCAGGAGCAACTTTCTACACATGTTAGAGCTTCGCAACTTCAAAAAATATAGTATTCGACCCACCCTAATATATATATATATATATCTGTGTGTGTGTGTGTGTAATATCTGCGCCATGACATTTATTTACCATTTGATTGCGGGCTTCTGTTGTTTAATTGGCCCACATCAATACTCACGAAGAAATGACGCGTGCTCATATTATTAGGTCTAAACGAAAAATATCAATTGGGCGGGTTGGGATAAATCACCTTTAATGGACTATTCTTTCAGCGGCCATGAAAGACGAGGGCAGAACCTGATTTACGTTCGTCTATTCGTCTGAATTCGTTCGATTAGTGCAGTTGATTGCTCGGTTAAACGGAACGGTGGTCGTTCCACGTTGAGAAATAAGTGCGAAATTTCAATAAGAGATAAGGACAAAATTGCTCGCTTGACAAGTGCTGGCCTTATATCTAACCACAGCATCTATTAGTCAACCAATGAGATAGCATTTGGCGCCGATATGAGGACCGCTGTAGAGTGTAGATGTCTTTATCTGCAGAAGACGAGCGGGAGACGAGGGAGGCGGGGGTGACGGTGATCATTCGCCTTTCTCATAATGCGTACTATAGATCATCGTCCGCATTTATGGTTCAAGGACACGACGCCAGAGGGACAGTAGCGGCGGCAGTACCTAGGGAGCCTCTGTGTATTGAACGGAAATTTATTTAGCTCCGTCGTTTT